>JAZEWT010000004.1:18035082-18059427 GCA_036362905.1 Mordacia mordax
AAACGGAGTGCCCGGCGAAAACCCACGCGGACACGGGGAGAGCATGCCAACTCCACACAGACAGGCACCCGAGCCGAGAGATTCGAACCCGGGACCTTCTTGCTGTGAGGCGACAGCGCTAACCACTGGGTCACCGTGCCGCCCCTTGTAAAAGCACTCGCACAGCGAAAATAAGAACACAGGTGGCCCTACTCTGCCAGAAGACACGTTAGCCGTGGTGCATTCATTGTAGGACCACGTACGTAAGAATATTTGCACTTCTAGAGCGCTTTCACCCGAAGGTCACAGCGCTGCACAGAGCTGTGTCGAGAACGGCATGTCAACACCAACATCTGCAGGTGCACACACACACACACACAAAGACGTGCTCACATATATTAAATCATCTTCAAATCCTATCTCAAGACTCACTTGTTCCGTAAGGCATTGAAGTCCTCTAGCTATGACTGTGATGCTGCTCACTGCTGTGTGCTTGGATGATGGCTCGCTGTTGACCTGTGCCTGCTCTGAAACACTTCTTCCTTTATTTGTTTTAACACTTATATTTGGTGTCCTTCATCGATATTTTGTCTTTATTTTACTTCAGCAACCTATTCTGATGTCGCTGACATGCCATTCTCTCCATAGCTCTGTGCAGCGCTTTGTGACCCCTCGAGTGAAAGGCGCTTTATAAATGCAATGATTATTACTATTATCGTATTATTTTACACATCAAGTGTTCTCATCGTTTTACACCTGAAGAGTTACTTGGTCCATCGAGGTATGGTCTCCCCAGAATGGCAGACCTACATGACCACAACACAGACATGAGAGCCCATTTCCTTACTTAGGACCAAGTATGACTCTGATGGCTGGCTAGCAACAGCCGCTGTTCCCCACTGAAGTGACGATGACAGTACTGGTAGTAGTCTTCGGTCGGTCCAATCAGGTTCACATTCTTCTATTCCACCGTAGTCCATCTCTCGCCCGTGCCGTGTCCGTTATGATGTGTCTATGCGGCCAGACAGAAGCTAATTGTGGATGCGATGGCTGGGCCATTCAGTTCATTGTCAGTACCCGCTTGGTCCTGTACATGGTCACGGGGGGCCGGAGCCTATACTGGCAGACACAGGGCGCAAGGCTGGGCTATACCTAGGATGTAACGCCAGTACATCGCAGGGCACTTTATTTGAGGGGGGGGGGGCAATTTACTCAACAGACCAATTAACTTAGCAGTGTGTCTTTGGACGATGGGAGGAACACAAAATACCCGGTGAAAACCCACGCGAACACGGGGAGAACATGCAAACTCCACATATAAAGGCAGCCTGGGCCATTCAGCAACTGCAGAACACATGCCATAATCAATAGTGCCTGTGTGGAGTTAGAGTTTTACGAACGGACAGTGCGATTGCGAGACGCGTGATTCATCGAACTCGTGTTGTTGACTTACATAATCCCGTGTTGGCGAGCTCCTGGATTACCCATTGTCTCGCCGGTATTTGCATGAGGTCATCTGCTAAGAGAGGCACCGTAAGGGGAGAAGGGGAGAACGGTTGTGATTGGTGCTAAGAGAGGCGCCGTAAGGGGAGATGGGGGGGGACGGCGGTGATTGGCTGGGATTTAATTTAAGCAAGCGCGGAGCAAGGATAGGGGAGTTGCTGTTTGGAGATGGAGTGAGGGAGTCATCAGAGAGAGTTGAGTCGTCAGTCGCTCATCAGGTCGTCAGGATGTAGTCTGCAGCTCGTGTTCGACACGCCCCGGGTCCGCGTCGCACTCTGTTCAATAAAACATCAAAAGGCAAGAGGTCTCTGCTCGCTGGCTGAACGAAAGATCGTGGAGTGAATGCCGATCCTCGCCGTGCTGTTATCGCCGGGCCGTCACGAGTCCGCGGTCCAAGTCGTGGTGCCACACCTGCAAGAGGCACTTACCGCGGTGGTAAAAGTGACTCGAATTCACATTGTGAAAGCGTGTTGTGGCCAAGTCGAAAATATTCCTCTCTCGCATCCGATTGGTACGGCTAAGGTGTTTGCAGTGACAAATAATTATGTTGGCGCTTTGCAAGTGACACTTTTTCCTTGCTACCGTGAACCTCGCGATGTCGCCGGAGGGAACTGTTTTTTGAGCCGCACATCGCTGATCTCACCGGACGTCGTCTGCATGCCACACATTCCCTGGTCCTGCCATCACTCATCCACGCAAACCCATCGCGCGCACGGCACAGCAGGCAATGTGGAACACATGTGGCGAGTTTTTTGCTCTTAAGCATAATTGTTTTTCAAAAGTCCTTTGAAGGTCAGGTTAAACAGAACGATGACGCAGTTGCATCAATCGGGCCAACGATCACTGGGTGGCATTACGGCACCAAAACGGAACCCGGCAGAGATAGTGTAACAAAAGCAGCTAAGCACAGATGCGATATCCATTCCAAATAAAGCTTCTTGGGACAAATCCTTTTAAGGTCAGCATTGCGAACGTGGGAAGGCTGGAGTGTGATTCCAGCCGAATCGCCTTCGTCTCTAGCCTTGTGCTGTAGCTGACTCTGTGCCCTGCGCTTGAACGTAGCGCAATTCGACGCTTCTTGCACAGATTCAGGATTCGAAGCAAGGAACCCCCGTCGTTAATACTATCTCGGCAGCTAGACGGCGCACGTTAAGGGCTCTACCATGTTACCGACGCCATTCCATCGTAGGGCAATGTGGACAATTTTGTGAGCACGCCAATTAATGCAGCAGCAACAGCAGCGTGTCTTTAGGCTGTGGCAGGAAACCGGAGTACCGTGGTAGAACCAGGTTACATACTCTACAGCGGATGTAATTGCTGCACGATTAAAAACTAAACGTCCATGCAGGTGCGACATGAATTCACATAACTCGTGCAGCTGAGATTAACTAAAGTGACATTTTTGAAGGGAACCGTTACAGTTGTTTTGCTTTCGTATGCAAAATATACCGACGTTAACAGAGAAAATCAGTTTTTTGTGGATGTAAAAAAAAATCGTAATGTATTTGGAAATATGGTCGTTGTATAATATTAAATCAAAGTGATCGCGGGCTACGATGTTATAGCGTAGTTCCTTGGTTAGCAACCTGAAGACCCACTGTATCGAGCCGATGCACTGCTCTATGATTATCTCATCTCATTGTCTGAAACCGCTTAGTCCTATACAGGGTCACGGTGAAGCCGGAGCCTATCCTGGCAGACACAGGGCGCAAAGCAAGGATATACCGACGATGGGACGCCAGTCCATCGCCGGGCACTGCGGGGCAATTTAGCCTGCGAGCCAATTAACCTATGTAGCAGCGTGCTTTTTGGACTGTGGGCGGAAACCGGAGTGCCCGGCGAAAACCCACGCAGACACGGGGAGAGCATGCAAACTCCACACAGAAAGGCACCCGAGCCGAGAGATTCGAACCCGGGACCTTCTTGCTCTGAGGCGACAGCGCTAACCACTGGGCCACCGCGCCGCCCCTCGTTGTATAATATTAAATCAAAATGAACGCGGGCTACGATGTTATAGCGTAGTTCCTTGGTTAGCAACCTGAAGGCCCACTGTATCGAGCCGATGCACTGCTCTATGATTATACTCAGTATCAATACCCGTTTAAGCCTGTAAAGGGTCGTGGGGTCCGGAGCCTATCCCCACAGATAGAGGGCGCAAAGCGAGCGATACCCACGATATGACGTCAGTGCATCGCAGGGAACAGGTTCATTTACACAGTAAGCCAATTAACCCAGGCAGCAGCATGTATTGGACGGTGGGAGGAAACCGGAGTACCCAGCGAATACCCACGTGGACACGGGGAGTGAATACGCAAACGCCACGCAGAAAGGCATCCGACCCGGGAATGGAACCTGGGCCCTTCTTGCTGAGAGGCAACAGTGTTACCCACTGCGCAGCCACCGCGCTATCACTCTGAGACCCCGCCGCTCCCCGCTGGACAACAGTTAAGAAGAGCTGTGTAGCTTAACATTTGCTTCCAGCTCAAATACGAACAGACCCGACCATGCTGCGAGTGTATGAACCATGATGCGCTCCGTCCGATCGCTGGACGTAGTTCGCGAGAAGGGGATCCACTGTGTGCTGGCGTCCAAATTTACCGAATGTGAGAAAACTCGCAATTCATTCACATGGGGTTTTGCAGTACAGTTGGTAGCAAAACGCGCCTCCTACCAGCGGACTAATGATCCAGATCGCGCGTGCAAATGAGACTTCCCAATGTAATGGTTACTTCGGAACTCACGCTGATAAACATTAGCGTGGGAGTTGAGTGGGAGTGAGTCGCGTTGCTGCCTCACAGCAAGAAGGGCCTCAGGTTCGATTCCCGGTTCGGGTGCCCTTCTGTTTGGAGTTTGCGAGTTCTCCTTCTCTCCCCGTGTGCGCGTGGGTTTTCGCCGGGTACTCCGGTTTCCTCCCCACCGTCCAAAGGCATGCTGCTGCCTAGGTTAATTGGCCCGCTGAGTAAATTCCCGGCCGCACGGTGGCCCAGTGGTTAGCGCTGACGCCTCACAGCAAGAATGTCCCGGATTCGAATCTCTCGGCTCGGGTGCCTTTCTGTGTGGAGTTTGCATGCTCTCCCCGTGTCCGCGTGGGTTTTCGCCGGGTACTCCGGTTTCCTCCCACAGTCCAAAAGCATGCTCCTGGATAGGTTGATTGGCTCGCAGACTAAAATTGTCCCGCAATGCCCGGCGATGGACCGGCGTCCCGTCGTCGGGTGTATTTCTGCCTTACGCCCTATGTTTCCGGGATAGGCTCCGGCTTCACCGTGACCCTATATAGGATTAAGCGGTTTCAGATAATGAGATGAGATGATAGATGAGATGAGAGATGAGAACATTGCCCCCAGTGCCCTGCGATATATTGTCACATCCTGGGCATGGCCCCGCCTTGAGCCCTCTGTCTGCCAGCATAGGCTTCGGCCCCCTGCGACCCTGTAGTCGAATACGCGGGTATTAATTTTAAGCTATGGCTACTTTTGCAAGTGTACATATGCAAAAAATAGAAGAGGTTTTTTTTTTACCATTTCTGGCAATTGTACAGGTGTTAAGATCTTAAAACACCAAAATAGATATTTTTCACAAAGTGTATGGTTTTTTTAAAGCCACACATACTTGTGGCAAAATATGCAAACAAAAGAGCTTCCATAATATATTGGTGTAGGCCAATCACTTTGAAGGACAATGCATATATTATCAGAGCTTTTTGTTTGCATATTTTCCACAAGTATGTGTGGCTTTTGCAAATAGGACACTTTGTGAAAAGTGTCTATTTTGGTGTTTTAAAATCTTAACGCCTCTATAATTTCTAAGAAAGGGTATTAATATAGATTATGGAAGCTGAGTTGTATCCAATGTTGTAGTTCTCCCACTAAAGATTATGAATACTGACTCCAATTTCAACTCGGTTTGCTCATGGTCCACACATAGCCACGGCGCATCCGATAGCAGCTGATGTGCACGTTAATGGGTAATGCCCATACCGGAGCCAATTCCAGCAGACACAGGGCGCAGGCCAGGGATTACCTTGGATGGAAAGAAAGCGGAGTACCTGGTTAATACCCACGCAGGATACGGGGAGAACATGCAAACTCCACACAGAAAGGCACCCGAGCCGAGATTCGAACCCGAGTCCTTCTTACTGTGAGGCGACAGCGCTACCCACTGGGCCACCGTGCCGCCTCTCGCGAGTTTAAAATCTCGGAAATGTCTCGGTTCAACCAGCGGACGGCGTGAGATTGCCACACATGAGCAACATTCGTCACTCGGTCACACTGACGTCACCACTTTCCTCGTACCAGGCTAGGTGCACCTTTGAGGCCACGGTTCATTGGAAGATGACGGAACAGGTCCACCTGTAATGTGTGTTCCGAGAGATGGGGTGAGTGGTGTTACATCGCAAACCTTATGTACGTGCTTCCCGCAAACGCGCCACCCGTGACATTCGTGATCACAATCACAACGCGAAGTGACCGCTAGGAGGCGAGAAAGTTTCATTTATTCATAAGATCTCATCTCATTATCTGAATCCGCTTAATCTTATATAGGGTCACGGTGAGCCGGAGCCTATCCCGGAAACACAGGGCGTAAGGCAGGAATACACCCGACGACGGGACGCCGGTCCATCGCCAGGCATTGCGGGACAATTTTAGTCTGCGAGCCAATCAACCCATCCAGGAGCATGCTTTTGGACTGTGGGAGGAAACCGGAGTACCCGGCGAAAACCCACGCGGACACGGGGAGAGCATGCAAACTCCACACAGAAAGGCACCGGAGCCGAGAGACTCGAACCCGGGACCTTCTTGCTGTGAGGCGTCAGCGCTAACCACTGGGCCACCGCGCCGCCCCCACGAGGAGACAACTTGGGCCAAACCCAGTGTCTCCTCCTAGAGCCCCGTCTCGTCGCTGTCAGCTCGAAGCCCTGCCCCGTTCCCACAGTAACTCCGCCCCGTTTGTAGAGACCACGCCCGTTTTAGCGGAACCCCGCCCCTGCACCGTCGCGTCGCCGCCGAGCGAGCCATCCGATTGTTTCACGCCTCGGCGCGTTACCGTGGAAACCCCGCACATTTACATACGCCCCGCCCCACTTTTACACGTGCCGCCTCCCCCTCTCATCTCACTGTCAGAAACCCCTTAAGTCCTGTGCAGGGTCGCGGTGAGCCGGAGCCTATCCCGGCAGACACAGGGCGCACGGCAGGGATATACCCACAATGGGACGCCAGTCCATCACCGGGCACTGCGGGGCAATTTAGTCTACAAGCCAAGTAACCTGTGCAACAGCGAGTTTTTTGGACTGTGGGAGGAAACCGGAGTACCCGGCGAAAACCCACGCGGACACGGGGGAGAGGAGCTCGCAAACTGTACACGTTACCCCCCCCTCCCGCGTCTGGTGTGCTCCAGAGCCCCGCCCTCTAACCGCGAGACTCCGCCCCTGTAACTCCTCCTAGCCCCTTCCCCCGCCTCCTCCTCCTGGGTTCCGTCCCGTGCGCCTCCCCGGCCACTCGACGCGGCCCGCGTTGCCCGGCCCGTGAAGCGCGGCTCGGTGGGGCCCGGCTGGGCTTTGCCGGAGCCAGCCCGCTGTGTGTCCTTCCTGTGGTAACTGCGTCAGTGCTGCTGCCGCCGCCGCCGAGAGGCCGCGACAGGCGGACAGGCAGACAGGCGGACAGGCGGACAGGCAGACAGGCGGACAAGAGACTGGCAGGCGGGAAGAGTGTTGACTCGGGCGGATAGGAACACAAGGACAGGCAGTTTTGGCTTCGGGGCTAAAGGTCTGGGACTGACACTGGCAGACCGACATGCAGACAGACAGAAGATAAACACACTCAGGCTTGGCTCGTAAGCGGTCAAGCAGGCTCACGGGCAGGCAACAGCTTTAACAGCGAGACACATACAGGAAGGCACACCGGGTGCGCAGCTCAGGCAGATAGACACACGGACAGTCGGGTGGACAGGCAGGACAGGCAGGACAGAAAGACAAGCGGGCGTCCAGGAAGCCCGCTGGGCAGGCGTCAGGAAGAGAGCTGCGTCTAAAGGAAGACAGGAAGACAGGCCATTAGAGTCGGCAGGAAATTCGGCGTGCGGGGGCTGTACAGGGACAACACATAGGACAGCTGTCCGCACAGGTGCCTGCGCGCACGGACGGGTGACAAGCAGGCCAGCTGTACGGGACACTCGAGGCAAGTCGAGCGGTCCCTCTGACAGCCACCGAGACACGCACAGGCGGAGGTAGTCAGCCGCCGAGACACACTCACGCAGCGAGTGAAGCGTCACATGCCGTCGTGGAGTTTGGCAATGAGACTGCAGTTGCTTCGCTCTGCTGCAGTGGTAGCGTGCAGTGTTATTCATCGGTACAAATACACCGCAGCGGTGGAGTAATATCGCTTATCGCAGCACTGCGCTGCTCTTATGCAATACCATAGTCGCAGTACTGTTCTGTAACGGCACATGTACAGTGCTGAGTTGTCGTTGTGAGTCGGCGAGAGCACGTTGAGATCCATCAAATGGTATTGGTTTTGTCAAGGAGCTAGACTGCGAGAGAGAGAGAGACACGGAGTCGCACAGCGGATAGAGGGGGAGGCAGACACAGGGTGACACGGTCGAGAGCTGCCAGGGGGACACTGTAGGGAAACGTGGCAGTTCGATAGAGCACACACATACCGAGGAGGCAGGCAGGACCGGAGGAGACATGTTCTCCAAGAAGGCTCACGGAGATGCCAAGAAGTCTGCGCAGAAGGTGCTGGACATTAAAAAAGACGCGGTGACAAGGCTCAAGCACCTGCGTGTCGTATTGGCAGGTGAGTGTCCACTCTGCGTGGGTGCAGGAGTCCAGATTACGGTTTATCGCGTAGGTAAGGTCAAGGTGTCCAGGCCACGAGTACTGTATTGCATGTTTATTGCAGCACCCGTGTAGTAAAAGAGTCTTTATTCCTTGACTTGTAGTCATTATTCTACTTTCAGTTGAACTGTCGTGATGTTGTTGACGCGCCGTTCTTTCCGCAGCTCTGTGCAGCGCTTTGTGACCCTCGGGGGAAAGGCGCTGTAACAATGCAATTATTATTATGATTAATATGCACGTCATGGTAAACCTTGTGCACTTGCACATCGGGTCGTGGCGCCACCTTGGAGGCACAGAAACAAACGGGGAAACATCGTGGGGGTCAACAGAATGAGAGAAAGAGAGAGAGGGGACTGTACGTGTGACACGCACCTTGTTCGCTGAAAATGTACACATTTCCCAAGACAACTGCCTCTTCAAAAGGACGATGATCCTGGGCGACCAAACATTAGGAAGCAACCCTACTTGTTGAACGATACGTGTGAACCTGGTATGCTGACTAGCACACGTGGTGGCATTTTGCCAGGTACTATACAGTGCACTGGTCAGCATAAAAGCAGGTATGCTGATAGGTACATTGTTTACTAGATGTTATCCCGGCTGGTGAAGTCACCCATTCTATCGATGAATTACATTTTTTGAGGTTAGGTCATGTATGTTTGTCGTAACCTGCAAATTAAAGTTACCAACCCATTTCTATGTTTACGGTGGATGGATTACCATGGCCCAGGGTCCAACCAGGTAGGCGTGGAGTGGCAGGTCAGCAGTGACGTGTTAAAGTTAGAGGTCACACGGTGATGGACCCAGGTGGATATAATTCCCATAACCGTGTTGTATGGATTGTGCATACATAACTCGTATTCTTCTTATTCGAGGTATCTGAAGAGAGCATCCGTTGTTACTTGATAGGAATGGATTAATAAAGGAACGGAACTTAAGCCCAATGTTGGCTTCATGTCACTGCTCCTTTCCTTCTGCTGACCCTGGTGATTATTGTGCTGCCGGTAGCGGCCACTGAACAATATGATATTTGCACTTCTGTAGCGCTTTTCACCCGAGGGTCACAAAGCGCTGTACAGAGTAGGGCCACTCAACAATATGATATTTGCACTTCTATAGCGCTTTTCACCCGAGGGTCACAAAGCGCTGTACAGAGCTATGGAGAGAACGTCATAACAATAACATCTGAACGGCATATCAACAATGTATTTCCCGCCTCGCTCTAATTCATTCTGGGATTTACAAAAGCTGGGCTCACCTGCCACCGAATTCAGGCACCTGTGATTAAGCTGCGTTCCCAAGTGTCTCGTGAACTGATGGTCTCAGCTTGGTCATCGATGGCTTGACAGAAACCTACTATAGCTCCTGTTTGTTCACCCACTTTGAGATTATTTACAGCTCCAGAGACTTTAAACAACAAAATGTTTGGCTTTTCCAGACCACCACTGCAGCAGAGCATGCGAGTCGGTGATGACATCGAGTGCAGTAGATATGTAAATTCAAGATCATCAAAAGTTTTTCGATGATGTCATCTTGTCATTTGCATTATCAGTATCCCCCGACCTGCAGACGATCGCGGTTTTTACCGGAGCCTTTCCCGGCGGAAACCGGGCGCAACGCAGGGCTATGTCCAGGATTTGACAACAGTTCATTGCAGGGCACAGGGGGTAATTTAGTCAGCAGGCCAATTAACCTAGGGAACAGCAGCGTGTCTTTGGACTGTGGGAGGAAACATGAGTATCCTGGGAGAGAACATGCAAACGCCACACAGAAAAGCACCCGAGGTGGGAATCGAACCCAGGGTTATTACTGTGCTGCGACAACGCTTCTCACTATCTGAGACATTGCGCCCTACATAAAACACTATACGATGGAACTCGCCAAACGTCCACACATGGGATCACAGATATTGGGCCAATTTTTGGTGCAAGTCATTCCACTTTCTGCGGTTCCCCATGAAATCTGTGTGGATTCTAAAATCCTACTCGAAGCTCGGTGGTGGCGAAGTGAGTAGCGCTGCCGCGTCACATCAAAATATCCTGGGTTCGATGCATGGCATGGGTGTCTTCCTGTGTGGCGTTTCCATGGTCTCCCTGTGTCTTTGTGAGATTTCTCCAGGTTCTCCGGTTTCCTGCCACAGTCCAACAAGCTTCCTAGGTTAATTTTTCTCAATTTCCTCCAGTGCTCTGAAATGCTATAACCCGCTTACCCCTCCCTGCTGGGTAACTGTTCAAAAGAGCTACATAGCATATCGGTTTCTTCCAGCTTAGATTTTTAAAATTGTTTATACATAAGCGGTAATATTTACACATGTTAAGTGTTGCATAACATTGCCATTCCTAACTATTGAACTGTGGTAACAGAGATAACCCCTCTGCGTGTGAGGTGGAGGAGGTTGTGCATGAACGATTGTTAAATTTTTACCTAGAATTTAACGCCGTTGAATAAGTAATATATGACTACAATTAAAAATGCTATCCCATTGAACGTTAAGATTCCTGCAAACACTAAACCAATGACCGGGCATTGATTTTAACATTGCCATAGCGATACACTTGTTTTTTACACGTTAATCACAATGTCTCGTTTGTTCACTGTAGCTCACTTGCGGCCAATACCTTTTGGCTCGCAATCTTTAATATAGATAAACTTAGTGGCTTGCCGATGAGGGCATGTGAGGCAGTTCTCTGAACTTCAAACTATGCAGTAAACCTGGTGTTCCTCAACCTTCTGCACCCCAGGGCCCACTTGGGTCTGGTCTCCACGGATAACTATGGAGCTCGTGGCCCAACCATGATTGACAATGCGGGTATTAAGTAAAGATTAGCCTGGGTATTGTGGTTCAGTATTTAAATGTTACTTTGCCTGCCAGGAGTTTTGTGGAAAACATCAATTGATTTAACCATTCTGAGGCACAAAGTGAGCTATGAATTGCTTGAACACCAACTACGTGCCTTTGTCCGCTGCTGTTTGTGGTTACGGTATATGTAAATTGCTTACATGTTTCCTGAGCCCGGGTCAACAATGCATATGTGGTTTGGCGAAAGGAAATAAAAACGTGCATTCTCAGCAACTTCCATTGCAGAAGGGATGTTTGCCAAATGGCTGTAAATGTGCTTGTTTAATTACACTTTACATGGGGTTAGAGCAGTCTGAAAAAAATGTAAATTGTAATATTTATATGCCTCGTAATTTGGCGGAGCACTCTGATGAATGGGGGTTCAAACGCCGCTTGCCTTATCTGATAAAGCCTGCCAGCTCGAAAGGAGTTTCTTAATGAAATCCGACAATGTCCTTTTTAAATTGGCATTTCTCTACTCAATACGCTATTCACAAACGGGAGCAAAATTTGGCAATGTCCTCTGTTAATAAGTTTGACCTTCCTTTTAGTGGGGGAAGAAGTGACAGTGGCTTAAGCGACTGTGCTACGAACCCAACTACCTAAGTTGCATTTCCGACCATGACCAACACCTGGGCGGAGAGGGGGACAGTGATATCTGAACCAGTACAAGGAGCCTTGTCTTCAAAAAACATTGTTGAGTACCGTGGAGAAGAATGGTATAACAACCCCCATTACAGGCACGGGGCCTTTACACAGTAGTGGTTTGACAAAGGACTCTAAATACTAATAATCAACGTCTCAATTGTGTTGCCCGCGTGTCGCTGTACCACGAGAAATTACTGTAATTGCCAGCATTTTGGTAAACATGGTATGTGATCGTCACGATTATTTGTTAAATTGTTTTTGTTGAATTGCGCATTTTTTACAACAACATCCATCAATCATGAACCCATATGATTGCCTCGGAACAAATACCGTTTTTTTAAAATGTGGCCAATTTTGGAAGCGAAGCAGGTTTCAAGCCTGCTTAAATATGGGCGGCTGTGGGTGCGTGCCAGGCACTGTGGGCATCTGACTACAAGGTGGCCTGGAAACGGCGATTCAGCGTGTGGCTCTCTGCTGTGCGTAGGGGGTTTGGGTTATCTTGTTTCCTCCCACGTAATAATAATAATATTTGCATTTCTAAAGCGTCTCTCACCCGTGAGTCACAAAACGCCGCAGAGATCTGTGAAGAGGATGGGATGTGAACAACATCACAGTAGATTAATTTAAGTAAATAGTCATTAATCTCATCTCATTGTCTGAAACCGCTTAGTCCTATACAGGGTCACGGTGAGCCGGAGCCTATCCCGGCAGACACAGGGCGCAAGGCAGGGATACACCCACGATGGGACGCCAGTCCATCGCCGGGCACTGCCGGGCAATTTAGCCTGCGAGCCAATTAACCTATGCAGCAGCATGCTTTTGGACTGTGGGAGGAAACCGGAGTGCCTGGCGAAAACCCACGCGGACACGGGGAGAGCATGCAAACTCCACACAGAAAGGCACCCGAGCCGAGAGATTCGAACCCGGGACCTTCTTGCTGTGAGGCGACAGCGCTAACCACTGGGCCACCGCGCCGCCCAATAATAATAATATTTGCATTTCTAAAGCGCCTTTCACCCGTGAGTCGCAAAACGCTGCAGAGATCTGTGAAGAGGATGGGATGTCAACAGCATCACAGTAGATTAATTGAAGTAAATAGTCATTAATGTCATTGGCAAAACATTCTAATGCACAGTGCTCATGCGAGAGTCAGTGCAGCTCTCCCAGGTAAATAACGCTGCAGTGTTTGAGATGCAAAATATACTTGGAGCAAAAAGTGGGAATTGAACGTGAGAGCATTGACAGCAGTCTAAATGCAATGAATTGTTGAACATAGATTCAACATTTCAAATATGAAGGGTTCTTATTTATATCAAAGCTAATTATTTCGCGACATTGCATTGGCAGCCATGCACAAAGCACAAATATCACAGCAATAAAAATACTTTAACTCGTTAGTTAATAAGAGTTCCTTAACGCGAATCAAACAGAACAGGTGACGTTTCAGGCAAACGTCCATAATTAAAATAGTTTTGCAGTCAACGTGTTAGTCTAAGTTCTAGATGTACCCTCCTTACGTCATGCATCGAGGAGACAGAGGGATATATGACCATTCGTCACCACGTTGTTCAGTGTTGTTTGATGTAGGTGGGAATCAACTGCAGAACTACAATGGCTTTTACCGCACTGCTCTCTGATGTCCACACCGCTTACTACACTTGTTTTTTTGCTTGGTGATAGCCCATTCAAGCACTCTCCAGGCTGAAAACCGTTTGGCTTGCAAATTCTGATGTGATTGGGAGCTTCTTGGATAATTCGGTTACAGGAAAACTCACACAAGTGATAAAATGTAGAGAGAGCCATAGTCACCACATCTTGAGCTCATGGCTCCATGACTAGTCAGAGTAGTGTGTAGAAATATGATTTACTGCTCTTCGTCGGTTCAATCATGTCTTGCTGGTTGTGTGGGATATTCGACCATGCTTCATGCACTGGTCACTATGGTTTCGTGAAGTGGGAGCCCAGGACAAGATCATACAGCACGCCTATCAGGTATCAGTCATCTTTGAACGGCTATTATCTGTTTGTTAATTCATGCAGAGTTGTGAGCTAAAATAAGTATTGACATTAGATATGTGCATCTGGTCCACATCACATACTGTTTAGCTTATTAATCTCGTCGTATGCGTTTGTAAATATAAGATGAACGATACTGTCCAAAAAACCTACTGCTGGCTCGCAGACTAAATTACCCTCCGTGCCCAGTGATGGACTGGCGTATCATCGTGGGTATATCCCTACCTTGCGCCCTGTGTCTGCAGGGATAGGCTATGGCTCACCGCGACCCTGTACAGGATTAAGCGGTTCTGACAATGTGATGAGATACTATACTGTTAATTCTGACGATCCAATCGGCTGAACATCTGGTAGGCTTCCATTTACAAAAAAATGTGCGTTCGCCAATGCATTTTGATAATAAACAGTATGCAGAGCAGCACTTTACAGCAAGCCTCTTCAAGCAAGCCGAATGAAATGTATACATTTACTTTTAACGCATGTAGCGCTTTTAGAAATATCTAAAGATGTTGCGATAAACAGTGCAACGCGAGCATCCTAGGAAAAGGAGTCATTAATATAATAAGTGGCCGGGTCTGTGTTGATCGCTAGATGGCGACGATGCAAACAGTTTTGAGCCGGGAGAACAGCCTGCAGCTGATCGGCCAAATCCTCTGCAGAGCTGTCGTCATATCACGTGATCAGCCAATAGGATCAACCTGGAATGACACTCCGACTCACATATAATAGAGATTGTATTATAAGGAGATATAATAATCATGAGCAGAGGACTGTATAATAGCAACGTTGTTGAGACTGGACTTGAACAGAGGCACTGCGCTGGGAGAACGGTTGGCTGAAGGAAGGCAGTTTGAGATTGTGGGGCAGCAGATAACAACTCGGTGATCTCTCACTTTGCAAAGTGTGCTTTAGCATACGGTGAATGCACAGAGGGGAGTATTGAGATAGGAGAGGTGAGAGCTAGCCACGGGCATGTTTATGGACGACCTTAAAGTTAAGGGTAGTCTTAAATTTGATTCTGGTTTGGTTTGAGAGCCGTTGGAGGAATCTGGCGATAGGGGTGGTATGGTCATGTTTACGGGTGCTGGTGAGCGGGAGTGTAGCGGTTTGCATCCTCTGCTATGAGCCCAGCCATCCGAGTTCGATTCCCGCTCACGGCCAATACTAGTGACGAATTTCTGAACTGGTCCTGGGCCTCCCCTAGGCCGGGCATGGTGCTACTGACACCCCACCAGCACTTGCCCCTGCAGTCTGATACGGCTATCAGGGGCATCTTTGGCTTTGCAGTCTGGCAGTATCTTTGCAGTGGAGGCTGGAGGAGAGTTGCAATAGTTGTTAAATCAGGATATGATGAAGGGTCTATTGTTCATTTGGTGGGAGTTTGGACAATGAAATAGTGGATGTGGGCGAAGATAAGAGAGTACAGAGAATGAAGGCAAGACGCCGTGCAGAGCTTATTTAATACGGAAGAGTGGCAGAGTTGGGGGTCAGTGATAACGCTTGAGATTTTGTGCCCTCTTTTCTAGTCCAATATCAGAATTTAAGAGATGCACACTCAAGTATCTACCAAGAATGGACTTTTTTCGCCGATCAAGAGTGCTTCCGTTTTGGAAACATTTTAGCTGGACAATCTAAGAACTTTTTCAAACTGAGACATCATCAAGGCCGTGATGGTGAAAAGTGAATTTTGGGTTCAAAATATTTAAAGATAAATTACAAATATGAAATTTTCAGCATAAAGCTCGTGTAGTTGTGCTGGCATGTGTTTTTTTTAAATAACCGCTTGTTTTCTACAGTTTTCTTGGCATGTGTGTTATTTGTCTAGTATGCTGCCAAGAAACATTATCGCTGATGCAGCCGTGTTTAGTGACTTACTCAAGAGGACAGTTTGTATGCAGTAATAATACATTGTTACAGCATGTGATCAAAGAACAATATTTATGTATATTGATGCAATTTGTGATGTATCATACAGTTTCATTCATTGGCAGTTTTCATTGTAATGCATTGTCTAAACGGTATGCATTTGTGATATTGTCATCGTCATCATTATCAATACATACTTAATCTTGTACCGGGTCATGGGGGAAGGGGGCCGGAGCCTGTCCCGGCAGATAGAATGCACAAGACAGGGCTATACCCATGATGTAACGCCAGTACATCTCAGGATACTGGGGACCATGTACTCAAGAGGCGATTTCACCTCGGCAGCAGCGTGTCTTTGGCGGGTGGGAGGAAACCAGAATACTTGGTGAAAACCCATGCAGACATGAGAAGAGAACACGCAAACTCCACACAGAAAGGCACCCGAGCCGGGAATCGAACCCGGGGATTTCTTGCTGTGAGGCAGCAGCGCTAAATCACTGCACCACCATGCCGCCCGCATTTGTGGTTTGGCATATGCAAATAAGTTTTCACTCAAAATAAAATACCGGTTGTAAAAATGTAATCTCATTTCATTTAAGCTTTTAATGGGTCTCTTATGGAGGCATATTAACAGGTGTTCTGCTGAATGGGCAGCATAGTCATGCAGTGGTAACACTCGCCCTTTACAGCTGGAAGAACCTGGGTTCCATTCCCATGTCAGGTGCCTTTTTACGTGGACAAAGTTCTCCAGCTGTTCTGCGTGAGTTTCCTCTGGCTCTCTCCCATTGCTCAAAACATGTTTTGTAATTGTTAGCCAAGCATCCCAATGTAGGAACTTCCTGAAAATTAACGTGACCTAGTAAAGTGTAAACATGTAAATAATAACAATACAAATCAAATGCAATTATTGTTATGAAATTGGTTAGCGAATATTTGAATTTTATTAAGAGAAAACATGCTTCTGGCAAGTTTGTTTTAGTACCTGAGTAGAATACCTCAGACTAGCAATAAATGTCACATTTTATGCAACTTTTGGCTTTTTTGTGTGTAAAATAGACTTCATTCCATTCGGCTTGGTATGCTTCTTTACCCCAGCTGATGTATCACGTACATGTGGCTCATTGTGAACCAAAAGCAATCCATACGTTGTACTGTAGTGTAGCCCTAATCAAGGACTCGTGCATGTAGCTTTTAATAACACAAGGGCAAAGTATCAAGTCTACGTATCATCCTCATCGTCAGCCATGCTCTATCCGATGCTGGATAAAGGCATCCTTGTCTCATCCCCACTCCCATTGGTTACGAGATGCCACGTTCATCTCACTCCCGCACGTGACCTCACGGCAATCCTTGTGGCCGCAACCTCTGCCTGCCAGTCCGTCCTCTGTTGGCAGTGTTTTCTGCTTTGGTAGCACTTTACTTTGCGCCTCGCTATGAGTCCGCGATGCGAATACTCAGCGCAATATCATCACTTATTTGATCCAAAAAAAAGTACGGTTCAGAATTCCTCTCGAGAGCTGCTCTTTCAGGATAGTCACGTAGAGTGCGCCTCCTCTCTCCTCCGCAGGGGAGAGCAGGAAGGAGAGAGGAGGAATACTCGACATGGCTCTCCCCCCCAAAAAAGCAGCTTTTGAGAGCAATTTGCATACATTGAGCCATGAAAACCGAAATAAGTACAAACATTGATTGCAGAATCAAAAACAATGATATAAATGTTGAAAGTATTAATCGTTTCCAATTTCCAATACCACAGTCACTTAACTAACTAATGTAAATTAATATGGGATATTACTGAAGAACTGCGGAAGTTCCCAGAATGCATCTCAGCATGCTTATTGTTATTTCTGAAAAGTAGTTAATTCTTGATTCAAATCGCAGGAAGATCTTGGGTTGGCTTTCCTGTTCAGATAACTTTCTGTATGGAGTTTGCATGTTCTCCCCATGTCCGTGTACTTTTTTGCTGGGTACTCTGCTTTCCTTCCACAGTTCAAATATATGCTACTTAGGTTGTCCTGACTAAATCGCCGTCGGTGCCCTGGGATGTTGTTAACTGCTTGCCCCTCCCTGCTTGAACAACTGTTAAGAAGAGTTGCATGGCTCAACGGTTCCTTGCAGCTTAAATAAAAACTGACTGAGTCACGACAGTCATGGAATCGCATGAAGAGGAGGGAGTGGGGCTTGAATTACCACATGCCTCGAAAAACACTGGTGCAGGATTGGAGGAAGGTCAGACAGGGACATGTGCTCTCACAAAGTGCAAATGCCAATAGATTCTGTAAATAATCTTAGAAGTAAAGCAATTCCTCTCTAATCATACACGTGTAGCCGTTGAATCAACCCACTGCTGGATGAAGGCCTTCTCATCCCGAGTGGGCCATGGAGGTTATTTGACCATACTTCACCACAACTGGCCATTGCGACCTGGTGACGGTGGGGGGAGCGTTGGCGTGTGAGCGTTTTTAAGTACAGTGGAGGACGCGAGTGGATTTGGCTGCAATGCCTCCGACGCCCACTGAGCAGCCCTCGCAGTCGATAACGCGTGCTGGACACCCAGAGTCAAGAAGGCTCAACCTTGCTTCAACGCAGAGGATTGATGGGATCAGACGCATTGCGGGTGAATTTGGCCGTGCAGTGATTGATAACCTTTATTTGATTTACACGTAACAGTCAGTTTTAAATGAGCATCAATCTCTTTGAATATTTAACCGGTGTTTTGATGTGAAACACTTCAGAGGATGCACTTGTAATAAAACTGTTATTGACGTGAAATAGCATCAGCGTTATTAATTTGTTCTCAGAGTAAGCTAATGAGCCGTAAATTCTTGCATCTTCCCCAAAGGCTTTGTGACAGCGTCTTACATAATTACTGCAGCACAGTGTTAATGTTTTAAACTTGAACGAAGATAAAATAGTTGGTTGCCTCCGTGCATTTCGAGTGAATGTCCCCGGTTCGATTCCCGATTCGGGTGCCTTTTTATGTGGCGTTTGCGTATTCTCTCCCCGTGGGTTTTCACCGGGTACTCCGGTTCACCACCCTCCCCCCCCACCGTTCAAAAAAACACAATGCTGCCTAGGTTCATTGGCCTGTTGAGTAAATTGCCTCCAGTGTCCTGCGATGTATTCATTGGCGTCACATCCTGGGCATAACCCCGCTTTACACCCTCTGTCAGGATAGGCTCCAGCCACCTACGACTGTGCACAGAATCAAGTGGGTATTGAATAGTGATGATGTAACCCACACTACCAAACGAAGTGCCAGGACCCAATCGCTCCGACGTGGCTCTCCTCGAATCACACTGCCGTTCAATGACCATTGGCATGTTTGATCCGGCACATGCTGACCACGTATGTTAGCGCGGAGGATGTGCAAGTCACGTGGGTGATGTGGCTCGTGGCCAGATGGGTTTGCTTCCCTTTGCTTCCCTTTTCCTTCCCTGCATCTGTCTTCCTGTCGCGATGCAAGGAAAACGGCTGGGGCAAGCGTCTCCATGCTCCGTGCCTGCGTGGCAGAGAGAGTGGCCGTATTGCTCTCGTGCTGTAGGCCCAAACATGCCCTTTGCTTTAATGCTGTGACTTTGTAGTCATACGGCGCCGTGATATAACCAAAAAAAATACTTTGGTTTGAATCCCTGTTCTTTTTGAAGTCCTCAACCCGAGAACTGCCTTGTAGGGCAAAAAGAGGCGTAAACGCAATTTAAACGTGGGTCACGACACTGGATATGGGCATCCGTTCTGACCAGATCCTGGGTGAGGGATGGGCTAAAACGTTTTACCTTCAACCAGCACTGATTAGCATGGTGAAATATGGTCAAACCATTTTGAAAGTACTATTTGAGGTACCCATGCTCCTAATTTGCATTTGCAATTCTGCAATGTGAGCCTCACAGATTCCGTGTAATTGTCGCAGTGTGGAAGAGTGTAGTTCACTGCTATGCTTTTTTGAGCTGACTGTCCGGGAAATTCAGGTCTGCTGGTGTTTTTCCAGTTGTCAAAAACTATACGACTCACGACAATGCATCTACGAGTCGTTTTCCCGCATTTCACTATTGTAAGATATTCTTATACCTTGCGATATGTCCCAGTTTTTTGAGTATCCGATGAATTAATCTTGGTACAGGGGTACCTTTACACAGTGTTGTGATCTGCTTGCACACTGAGATCCAACGGCAGGTCGTATACCAGTGATATTAGCATTTTAAATAAACCAAAAAGCCTGTTTTCAATCCTGCGGTAATCCAGTGCAGTAAAATTTAAATCACATGCGATTGCCCATAGTCAACCCAGTGCTGCATAAAACTCTTCCACACTTTTCAGGCTTGTTGGTCAGTTGACCTTGGAGAGAAGTCCTCTCTAGGCTAGTTGAGACATCGCCCACCACGGATATTAACCGTGGCTGGGACTCGAACTTGGGTGGGAAGTTCGGAACGTTAATTACTTCACCCACCCCAGCACATATGGACATTAAATATTATTACCAAGAGACTTTTTAACATTTGAGTCTTATCAAAATTCTGCACTGTTGTTTATGTAGGAGAGTTATTACATTTTAAAACTGTACAGAGTGCAAATGACAGTGTGTATTGAATTATTTATTGTCTGCAAGTTGAAACGACTGCTGCTGCTGTATTGGTTCTTCAGCTGTGCTGTTATCTTTCCTGCTATGTAAACATGTTGCCAGTAACTTTCATTTCCTTTCACATGACACCAGATACAAATGTTCATTGTGTTGCTCGTTGATTTACTTGTTTTAGTCTCTAACCTTACGAAACAATGTAAATGAGCATTTTTTTTGAGTGGCACAGTAGGTCAACGTTTAGCGGTCTGCGCTATTAACCTGGAGCCCTAAGTTTGATTCACGTCCATGGCTGCTCATGAAACCGTCTCAGACTCTCCCCTCCTCCTCGCCAACTTGCATTGACTGGACTGGTGAAGTATGTGCAGAACGCCCCCCCCCCCCCATGGCTGAAGCCATCACGTAGCTGTGTATTGACAAATGACTCTAAATGAACAAAATGCGTTTACATAATTAATACGATTTGGTCTATTTTCGACCCCTACACGTGTTTATGTTGCTCGACAAACTGGCGGTGCAGTCGTTTCAAATCTTGAGTTTTGACCAGATTCTATGCTTGCTTAAAATGTCTCTTCTCATTTACCAGTTGAATACTGATGCTATTATTGTTGTGTATGAATTTAAAAGCATTAATGTCTGCTTGAAACGCACGCCAATCACGTCTGTACATGAATCAATATAAAACTTTGACTGATGCGTATAATATAATTGTGACATTTAAAAACAATCATGCTAATAATATAACCACTATTCCTACATGTATATTATCTCCCTAGCTTGTAAATCATTTTGAGATTTGGGGTTGTTTGTGATCTTTATAGTGGCACATGGTCGCAACTCGAGTGCATGCAGGCATCCCATCAATTACAATAATTACACACAGCGATTACAAATTGCAAGGAATCGATTCTCACATGCACACTTGCATGATTATATCGGGATTGTGAGGATCCATTATAATGACTCAGTGAATCGTTGAGCCCCCTTGTTAGTGCAACATCTGCATTGCAAGTATCCCTCTTGTCTGGCAGTCTCCTATACTGAGTGTAGGATTGTCTACCCGTCATGGTGACTAGAGCCAGAACCAGTCCTCCAGGCCTCCTGTATTCCACAGAGGTCTAGCCATTCCTAGTCGAGTTCCTGACACAGTTGCGGTTACTTCTGTGTACACGTGGATATATGTACACAAACAGCTACTCAAGCTAAAAAATAAGATGTTGTTGATATGCGGTTCTCTCCACAGTTCTGTGCAGCGCTTTATGACCCTTGGGTGAAAAGCGCTCTAGAACTGCACATTTTATTGCTATCTTAGTTGTCATTATCAATACCTGATTAATCCTGTACAGTGTCACGAGGGGGAAGGGGGGTGGCTGAGCCTATCCCGGCTGATAGAGGACGTAAGGTGGGGGAATACCCAGGATGTGACGCCAGTACATCGCAGACCACACGTTTTTGGGGCAATTTACTCAGCAGGCCAATTAACCAAGGCGGCAGCGTGCCTTTAGACAGTGGGAGGAAAACGGAATACCTAGAGAAAAGCCACGCAGAAACGTGGAGAGAGAACATGCAAACTCTGCACAGAAAGACACCCGAACTAGGAATCAAACCCGGGACCTTATTGCCGTGTGAGGTGACAGCACTACCCACTGCCCCATCGTGCCACCCCATCTTAGTCTTGCAATTATCTAATAAGCATCATTGTCTTAAACGCTGGGCTGCACGGTGGCACAGTGAGAAGCACTGCCAGCCTACAACAAAGATGTTTGGATTCCAAGATGTTTGGATTCCATTGCCAGTCTTGGTGCCTTTCTATGTGGAATTTGTATGTTCTCCCCGTGTCCGCCGGGGTTTTCATTGGGGTCTCCAGTTTTCTCCAAATTGCTCCCGGTGCCCTGTGATATTACTGCCATCCCATTTTGGGTATAGTCTTGCCTTGCTCCTTGTGTCTGCGGGGATAAGCTCTGGCTCACGACGACACTGTACAGGATTGAGCAGATACAATATGAATGTGATCAACATCGTTGTCATCGTTTATAATCTCTACTGGGTCTTCTTGTGCAGTGTATCTTGGTTGTCCAGAACAAATGGTCTGTTTGAGATGTTACAGGAGAAACAAAGCGATTGCAGACTAAACACAAATACCACGCACAAAGCAATGCGCTACAGACCGCATGCACAGACACGTACTAAGATTATCAAAACTGAGAACTTAAACTGTGCTCGAGACTACTTTTATTTCTGTCAACTTCATTTGTGTGATTCATATGCTGTATTAAAATAATGGCTTCATCCTTGTCTTAAATTAGACATGTTGTTGGCACATTCGTAAGGTTGTTATATATCTGGGCAAGCCGTTCCACGCCGTCGGTGCCATAACACGTCATATTTTTAATGATGTTCTGAAGCTTAACGTTGAACTTTAATTGCTTTCTTGTTAATTATTCAAACGCTTTCAACTGCCGCATGTCAAACATACCTTTGTCATCGCTGGCTTATTGCAAGGTTAAATACATCGACATTGCCTTGCACAGCGGGGCATTGTGCACAGTGGCAGCTGAAGCCTGTACAATGCGGCGAAGGTCGGCGAGCCATCATCCCGGCATGACAACAGGGAGCCGCATTAACAGTCCTAGCCAGAGGACTTGAAAACCTTACTGAACAAGTGAGTTTTGAGACAAGATTTGAAGATGTCTAGGGACTCAGCTGACCCTATCTCTAATGGAAGGGCATTCCAGAGTCTGGGAGTAGTGCGCAAGAAGACTCTTGTCACCCATTGAATGGAGGTGCGATCTGGGCACATAGAGCAAGCCAAGCCCGTATTGGAGGATTGGAGTTGTCGTGTTGAGGAGGGTGCCTGAAGTAGGTCACGGATGTATGTCGGAGCAGCGCCAGTGAGAGCCTTGTAGGTGAGGATGAGGATCTTGATCCGATCCTGTATTTAACCGGTTTGATAACCGGGTCAAAGTCGTGTCCCATTGCGTACCGCTAGATCGAGCGAGCGGAGTTGCATCATAACCCAAGTCATGTTGTTCAAAGTGTGGCCTTTTAACTGTGATGCTGCCTTACTCGTCATGTTACTTGCTCTGCAAGGTCACATCCAATCTCCACATTTCCTCTTTGACCAATTGATCGCGCACACAGAAGTGCAGTATCTATGCTTGGCGTAATTGTAATTTTCCGCACATGCTCACAGACCTGGCTTGCTTCTCACAGTGTAATGCATTAGTCTCTTGTGCATTCGCGTCCTTGTAAAGCACGTTGAAGTGCTTTTCGTACATTGTAATATTCTGAACAAGTCCTAGACACCTCCTAGCCAATTTGCCTTGGCCAGGGTGGTGAAGTATGGTCACAGAACCTCAGTAGTGAATTGATAAAATGAAGCTTCCTAATATTATGAGACTGGATCTTACGGGCTATTGTGTCAGCATAGTTGTGGTGAGCGTTCCTCTTGCGACGTTTCGCCTCCCACTTGAAATGGGTCATGGTGGGGGACGAAATGTTACAAAGGGAGAGCGGAGGAATCTCGCAATGGCTCTCCCGAAAGAGCAGGTCTCGTGCATAGAGCCACATAAGCCTACAGAGCTATATTCTCATGATCTTTTGCTTCTTTTAAAATTGGAATAACGATCTAAGCATGCGTGTGTGACTTGACCCTGCTTGAGAATCACAAGTGGCGGCTGTGCGAGCTTGTGATATGATGCTTCCGAGTCTATTGCCTGCTTTTTCAAGATAACCAGCTTGAAATAAAGCTGAGCGTAATCAGCACAAGGCGCCACTCAGGAAACACGGCCCTTGGTGGGGAAGGGTTTTCACTCCATACACTGCTTGCTCCCAGTTTGATTTGAATACACGTATTGTTGTAATACAGACCAAATATAATCGTCAATTGAAGTGAGTCATCAATTCAAAGGCTGACTTTTTTTTAGTGAGCGGGGCAGAATTAACTGACTCAGGAAACACGGCTCTTGGTGGGGAAGGGTTTTTACTCCATACACTGCTTGCTCCCAGTTTGATTTGAATACACATTGTTGTAATACAGAACAGGGCGGCGCGGTGGCGCAGTGGTTAGCGCTGACGCCTCACAGCAAGAAG
>JAZEWT010000004.1:18156531-18166830 GCA_036362905.1 Mordacia mordax
CTAACCACTGGGCCACCGCGCCGCCCTCTCTGCAAGTCAACGCTCTTTATTTACTCTGCGTACTTTTTAATATTTGCATTGAATGTGCTCTGCAGCACTGCAAGAGTGACAGGCAGTGCCTGCCTCGGACATTACTTGTATAAGCAAGGGCGTTCATTGAGCGAAAACTTTAAGCTGGATTCATTTGTCTTGCGGAAAGCAAGAGATTAACTGCCAACGCTTTCTGTGTATCTGCACCTGATACATTATACAACGTGTGTAGTATTTCTCAGCAGTTATGTCGTTATTACACAACATCCAATCCTCCCCCCCTCCCCCTACCTTCACCAACCTGTGCTGGCCAGAGTGGTGAAGTATGGTTAATTATCCCTTGCGGGTACATAGGGCATAGTGATGCCTTCATCCACCAGTAAATTGACAACAAGGGCCATTCTTTAACAAATAAATAATGTTATCACTCATTTGTCGAAAGACATAATTATTGTTGACTTCGGGTGTATTGCACGTGGTCCATGAAGAGATAAAAGAATAAAATACTAATAATGATTTTAAACATAATGTAAACAATTAACTGCTCTCAACTGCTGCATTTCAATACTCATTTCTATATAAGGTTGACTCCCGTCAGCCACGGACCATCAATAAATATATCTCATCTCATCTCATTGTCTGAAACCGCTTAGTCCTATACAGGGTCACGGTGAAGCCGGAGCCTATACCGGCAGACACATATATATTTTTATAAAAGCTTGAGGACGCTGTGGTCCGCAAAAGTTCCTGATGACAGTCTAGCAGTTTGCGTGAAGCAAAAGGTGTTTGCTGTTCTAGAGTATATCCAGTGCTTGCATTTTCACTCTGATGAGAATACATGTTTAGGAAGAGTCCATATATACAGTACTGTCATTGACGAGATGCACTTGCCTAAATGTACAGAGGCACTGAGCAAGAGACCCGCTTTTAAGTACTCTTCTCGAAGCTCCAGGTGGCCCAAACCTAGGCTCACCTCAAAATCTCACATCAATGCCCTCCCCAGGCATTCTCTGCACTTCTTTCCTGCTTGCCGCTTGACACTGGATGTGCCATTCAATACATTTAATTCACACGCGTTCCTCCTCGCAATGTTCGCTCTTTTGTGGTGAGGCCCGGTTTATTTATTTATAAAACTATATATTTAAATGTGGTCTAAGACCGAGCAGCACATTTTGCATATGTTGGATTAAATACAGAAAATCTGAATGAAAACATTTTCGTTCAACCATTTCAAATGTATTTGCAGACTTTACATGAAGGCATTCCCGGTTCCACTGCTATTTACATTTACCGACCTAAACACAAGCATGTAGTAGACAGACACAAGACTAATGCTTCTAGAAAGATTAGAAATAGTGTCCATAGTTAGTTCATATGCAATTCGCACACCACGCGATTTTGAAATGTCCAGACACATTAATTTAATAATCTGACAAAACATGATCGAAGTTTATTTTATGTCCTGAAAAACGTTGCACATTCAGTATTGTTTGTGTTTTGGAACATGTGAATTGAAACCAAACTACAATATATATTTTTTGTTTTTTTTATTCATACTCGCATAATTATTGCTTGTTCCTGGTATTTGAAGCCGGAATATTTTGTTTTGCTTGAAATATACGTCAATAAACTGTTCTAATCACAGTATACAAAGAGACTGGCTTGTGCATTGCCACACTTCTTTGGCTGTTGCAAAGTATTAATTTCAATTTTGTGTTAAAATAAGTCACTTGTTTGGACACATATTAATCCGCATATTGGTAAGTAAATGAAATTGTAGTTTAATTGGTAGTGTTAAGTCATCAGATCATTCGTTTAAGATTATTATTATAAAGTGGAAAGACAAAAGGTCTTCAAAATGGATCCGATTGTTCAAAAGGAACTCGAGAATTCAATTTTAACGCTGTTCATCAGCCTGTGTGTGTGCGCCTGGCATGTGATCAATCACCACTGCAGAGAAATATTGAATTTTCATGATTCGGCATCAAAGTTGAAATCAAGAATAAAGTAAAGCAGCTGCCGGTTTAATTGATTCTTGATTCTACCGGTAACGATAAAACTACTTCGAAAAGCTGCTCTCTCGGGACAGCTGCGTCGTTCGCTTCCTCTCCTCCCCTCGCGAAGCAATCGAAGCAATCATCATGCATGGAGCCGTGAAAAACCTACATCATTACAAAACTACTTTGTGATTCATAATAATTATTGGCTATTGCAAAAAATATTCAAAGTGTCTTCCGTGTTCAGTCATATTAATATTTGCATTCCTGAAGTGCCTTTCACCCGAGAGTCACAAAGCACTGCACAGGGCCATGGAGAGAACGGCCTGTCAGCAACAGCATCAGAACAGGTCAATTAAGTAAAATAATGACGGTAAATCAATGAAGGAAGACGTGTTCCTGAGCAGGCACATGTCATCAGCGCACCATCATCCAAGCGCACAGCTGTGATCAACAGTCCAAATGTTGCACCTTACGACTGCAATCCAGCATATTGAAATCATCTTCAAATCTCGTCTCAAGCCTCACTTGTGCCATAAGGCTTTCAAGCCCTCTGGCTAGGGCTGTTAATGCGGCTCAATGTTGTCATGCCGGGATAAGAGCTGTCTGCCGACCTGCGCTTGCTCGGGAACATTTATTCCTTCCTTGTTTGTTGAAGAATTTTTTTTTCTCCGCTCATTTTATGTCCTATAATTTATTGCTACTATTTGACTTTCATTGTAACTGTCCTGATGTTGTTGTTGACATTGCCGTTGTCTCCACAGCTCAGATTTGTTAAAAAAAAAGCCCAAAAAAGTTGTTGTTGCTTGTTTGCCATTCCAATGTCGTCTTTGTTGATGTGCCATTCTCCCCGCACCTCTGTGCAGCGATTTGTGAACCTCGGATGGCAAGCGCTCTACAAATGCAATTATTATTATTATTAATCTCATCTCATCTCATTATCTGAAACCGCGTAATCCTATATAGGGTCACGGTGAGCCGGAGCCTATCCCGGAAACACAGGGCGTAAAGCAGGAACACACCCGACGACGGGACGCCAGTCCATCGCCGGGCATTGCGGGACAATTTTAGTCTGCGAGCCAATCAACCTATCCAGGAGCATGCTTTTGGACTGTGGGAGAAAACCGGAGTACCCGGCGAAAACCCACGCGGACACGGGGAGAGCATGCAAACTCCACACAGAAAGGCACCCGAGCCGAGAGATTCGAACCCGGGACCTTCTTGCTGTGAGACGTCAGCGCTAACCACTGGGCCACCGTGCCGCCCTTATTATTAATCATTGATGCGAAATCAATGCAGCCAAACATAAAAATAATGATTCATAAAGCAACTGAAGCCACAGCCTGTATTGTATCCCATTTATTGGCGCTTTATGTGTGCTGCTTATGATTGTTACTGTGTATCTCATATGCTTTTCAACTGTTATTAACCTAAATGCAACATTAGTTTATAATTTGCATACAATTTGCAAGCTTTTAAAATAATTGATTCTCACGCACACAAAATTATGCATTTATCATGAGTGTGAAAATTCAGTCACGTTAATTGATGCATTGTTATTTTCCATGTCGTTGGTGCAATGTAGTCACCAATAACTATTCTATCCTAGCGGAAAATATTCTCAGGTACTGAATCTGCAAACAAAGGATTGTCGACTCTGTTTTGTACTGGTGGGGGGGGGTCTGGGGTGAAACATTATTTCGTAAATGTGTTGTGATGAATATCATTGTTGTACCATAGTTCCTCTGTGTACCATTCTTATTAGTCTCTCCACCAAAGCTTCAAACACTGGAATTTTAAAATTGTTATTTGTTTTGTTATTTTTCTGACGTTTGTACAAGAACCCATTTCTCTGTAAGCTCTTGTGTGTATTTTGTAGTTAGAATGCAGAGCTTATAGCATTTGCTACTGAAAAGTTAATTTTCTACTTCGGCTCTGCAATTTTGTTTTCAACATAGTCTGAAGTTAGATGTTTCTGCGGCACTTTGCACAAACGTCAACGACCTTGCTAAGTGTAATGCAGGCATTAGGAGCTTGTAGCTCAAAAGTTTTCTTCTGAATAGATACATATTTTAAAACCTGGTATAATGAATGCCAGCAAAATTCCCTTTGGCAAAGCAAAGCGTTCAAATATAAGGTGGCGTTTACAACATTTGCGCATAGCGATATGAACTGATTAAACGTATGTTATTATGTTAAATACAAGTAGAGTGTGTGAAACGTTCTTTGAAGGACTGCAACACAAAAACCGTTTGGCCGATTGTCCTAAAATTTCAGCTCTCATTATTACGATGGGAAAATTTGCTTCCAAAATGTTGGGCATTAATCTGACTAAAAAAACGACCAGCTTAGTAACATAGTTGCTACGATTTGGGCAGGTATTTTTCGTGCAAACAAATCAGATTTTTGAATCATTAATCAAGAAATCACGATCCTTGCACCCCTTCATTTTTGACGGGCAAATACACGAAGCCAGATATATTTAACAACAATGAAATGGTCTGCAAAATATACTTAAGAATATCTAATGGGTTTATTTAGTACCACTACATGATTTGTAGGTTAGTGTGAATATTATTCATCAGTGAGGCCTCTCAGCACTAAAGGCCTCTCCCAAAATATGAAGATAAGAATGTCTCACCAGTGATTTATGTTGTTGTGAGTTTGGTTTAAAAAAAGGATGATCACGTGCATCTCATGAGCCCCAAGTCAATTACTCTTTGGGGATAATGTCCACAATTACAAAAAGAGAGGAGAGAGAAAAAAAAACCCTCCAGCAGCGTTGCATTCCCAGCCACAATCCATAGCCCTTCGTTTGTCAAATGACATTAATGGCATATACGGAGCAGTCAGTAATTAATGTTTAAAGCTGTAAACAGATTTGGTGCTGCTGATGGTTATTGTGTTGCTGCTGGCTTTGTTGCTTGCTTTGACTGCCATCCACTGCTGTTACATGGCTGGAGAAAGTCATTAAAATTTCATACCAGCTGACGGCACCTTTTTCCAGGCCTCGCTTCCCCATCTGCTACTTCAGATTAGTCGGTTGGGGGAGTGCGGAGGTTGGGAGAGGACGCACAGGACCGCTCGCTCCGTCGCTCGCTTGGATGGGTCGGTGGGTGGGTGGGTGTGGGTGGCTGGGGGGGGGTCGCGTGGATGTTTCGCGTCTGCTCCGCACCGGACGGCCTGGCTCTGTGCTCCGGCTTCTCGCGGAGGGGAAGGTTTTTCACACGGGAGCCGCTTCACCCCTCGGCGTCTGACTCCGGGCTGATAACCGCACCACAAAGGCCCCCGGCCAAGCTGTGACATATGGCGGTGCCTGATTGCGGGGCTTGGGACGCCAGTGGCTCCCGTGTGTCCCCCTTGCTTGGGAGAGAATCCGGGGCAGTGGTATGGCGCGATTGCAGAGGGGCGCATCGTTATTGTTTTCGCGCTGGGACCCCATTCTTTCAGAGCACGAAATGGATCGCGGTCCGTGTGAGAATGTACGCGAGGAGCTCTTCACAGAGCATGCACACGCTTGTAGTTGGACACGGAGGACAATGGAGAAGCTGATTGCAACGTTAATTGCCTCTGTTGAGTTTTTTTTTCCAGCTCTTTTCAAGGACAGCATCCCTTTTATTCCACATTTGCATCGCTACTCTTTGCCTGCTGGCTCCACAAGATCAGTGAACTGAGAAATTTGAGGTCTAATATGATTTCGAACCTCTTTTCATCCAGGCTTTAATATTTGTAAACGCAGGGTTTTTTTTTTGCGTTCGCTCGCTATGCACCTGAAATGTCTCCATTTGCCGCGCGAGATCGCTTTCATGGCGGAATAACTGAGGATGTGCAAAAAAAGAGTGCCTTTTGTTTCACTCAATAAGTTAATATAACGTTTAAAGCCATATGTATTACTGTGGCCTTCATCTGGCAGTCGATTGATTATGGCTGTTGGTGACGAGGATGATATTACCCCAAAGACCCTTTTCAATTGGTAAGGTATCTTTACAAATAAATCCTTGTGAAATAGGCTTTCATGAATGTCTGAAACATTCAATAGTTTAAAGATTACTCACGGTTAATTCCATTTTATATGTGTGGTGTCAATAGAGCGATACGTCTTCGCGGTACATCCATATATACTGTGTACAGTGTAAAGTACGCACATGGGCTCCAAAATACACACGCGTCACATGGCCAAAGGGGATTTCCATTCAAACGACCTCGCGCAGCGCTCGTCATCTGTTTATTGTGCCGAGTCATGTTAGAAAATTCCACATATCCGTGATTTTATGAATTAGGTTTTCACTGCGCCATGTATGAGAATTGTTCTCAAGAGCTGATCTTTCAGTATAGCCGTGCCAATAAAGAGGAGAAGTGCTTCACACGGCTATCCCGAAAGAGCAGCTGTTGAGAGAAATTATCAAATTCATGGTCGGGAAAAAAGTAAGGCACAGCTGCGATTATTTTTCCATGAAGTGATAAACATTTTATCGAACCCAGAGATGATGGGCGGAGTTTGCCACAATCAGGATTTGAACCAACAACCCCCCATATATCGACATGGCCTCTGAGCTGTGACCACTGCTCCCTCCCAGGTGGGCGCAGTCACACGCAGGACACCTACGCTTCTTGTGTACAGACAGCACGTACATCACCTGATACCATCACTGCCCTGTTTGCTAAAGCCATAGTAACTGGCGCCGTGTAGTAACCCATGTATGGTGTATAGTGGCACCGCTGACATATCTGTTAAGCGGTCGATATATTTTTATTGCTTGCTTGTATGCTGACATTTTTGATTAGGTGACTTTTTTTCCGCTTTTAGAATAGTGCTTTTTTAAAAAAAGAGAGAGAGAGATAATACCATTTCTCTTCCATGTCGTTTGGTTCCCATGGAGTCCTGTGTAATCTGACCGATTGCATGTGGCCTTAGAATGGCACGCTGCGTGCTGTTAGGTGCTTTATACCTACAGAGAAAAAGACCATAGGTGTTTGACATGTGGATATGCAAACACATAGACGCCTACAATGCATTATTAATTTTCCTGTTATAAATAGCCAACCTCCTTTGAAATGTGTTTTCATTTGGTTAACACCCTTAATTGTGTAGGTGAATATATTTTTAGTAATACACCGTTGACTTATCTTAGAGCGTGTGCTTATATCTTGATAATATAATGACAATCAGTTATTTGTTCAAGCACACTGTCAGTGTTATTGAAAATTGCATTGCACCTGTTATGTCACGGCACTTAACAAGGAATAAGTCTTGAAAATACATAACAGGTAAACATTTTATTTCTTTAGCTGTTTTTTTATTGTAATAATTGCACTTCCTCTCGGGATAAACTTGAATTTCATTATCCATCAAAGCATTATCCAGGCTCAAACCTGCTTGGCTTCTGAGCTTTGACCAAATGGGGTCACAATCAGTGGGATTCGGCCAAACTTGGTGACCAGGGTTGCCGCCTTCCTGTTTTTTTTTTCAAGATCATCTTCTCTTTTGAGGAGGCAGCTGTCATGGGAAATCTGTATGTTTTCCTGGAACAAGTCATTATTCACAGTCGGGATTTGTTGTGCGGTCTTCAATCTCTTATTCCATTCACCCCATGCACGATACGGTCTGCTTTGGTGATGCTCTGCGGTGGCGACCATAATAGTCACTGTGGCGGCTTCTCTGTAGATTCCCGCTCACGCAATTTGATGTGTTTACCCAAAGCTGGAAGATTTAGTGTTGGTCGATGCAGTAATGCATGAGTTGTTAAACCCCTTTTTAACATTGTGGCATCAGTACTATGGCAGGGTTTAATTTATTATGTACTTACCTTCACTTTTCAACAATATATATAGTCAGTTAAAATTAGGCAACGTCACAGCTAAAATGTTGAAACAATCCTAATCGTACATGCGAGATATCATGTTGAAGATAATTTCCTGTAGTTGGATTACTTGTTAAATAAGTCAAGAATTTGACAAGCGCACAAAACTGAATGCACCAATGTGGTGTGAAATGTCATTGTTTTCTGAATACATCTGACATCATGGATATTTTATTACAATCCGTTATCTAGAATAGTGGCCAGATTACATTTGAATTATAATCCTAATTGATTGAGATAATATATCCAAATTAAAAAAAATCTTCAAGGTTATACTAATGAATGGATGCTTGCCCACTATGCTTGCGATATCCAATTAGGTTGGATCTCTCAGTACAGCGGTTGAAAGGACGGTGCAGGCTTCATGGAAACCCCGAACTTGTCAACCCAGCAGTGCAAATGCGTGGCACCATAACTGGTCAATCAGCAGGTCGCGTGTGGTGGGGTAAAGTGTGGGTATTCCCACCTCTTTAGTTTTCACCTATTATCTGAAGTGTCACAATCCGTGGCATGGTCCAGTCCCCCAAGCAAGAGCTCTTTGACGTTAACATGATCCGTGAAGCCATCACTCCCCAGGCACACATAAGTCGGCCGAGCAGCCTCGCAGATCTGGCCTGCCCTCTGTGTCCAGTGCAGGGTGTTGGAGAAGAACAGGCCCTCTCAGCCTGTTTACTACGTTGTGAATCTCTGAGTTAAATTCACGTTAAGCAAAGCAGTGCTAATGACCACATAAATGATTCACGGACATTCTGTCCTTGTATTTACTCAAGTTGTCTTTCTGATATTGCAACTACCACAATGGGCTTCACCCCGGCTGATTAGGACTTTTTTTTTATATAATCACGGTTGCAGAGGACCATGTACAATGGCCCATGATGCCAAGTAACCAGCAACCAAGAGCACAAATAAAGAAAAAAAGGGATCAACATTAATTTGCTTCTTGAATTGAGCACTTTTCTAACAAATTAGTAAGAGCAGATGATGTGCAGGATTTCAAAGTTGCGGTGGATGAACGTGGAAGCAGAACAAAATCTTGTGGTTGCTCACGGCATGTTCGAGACAAAGCAGTCAACATCTGTGACAATACACTCGCTTAACAGGGATGTGACAGTGTATTAATTCATCCAATTTATGTCCCTCTTAAATCCCGTGATGCGTGCATTGTGTCATACGTGTAAGAACCAATGTTCGCTTGTCAAACGTGAATCCCAGCACCAAGTAGCGCCTCCTACATTCACCGCACTGCCACGATCATCATCGTCATTGTCGGCCATAATCGATCTTTGTATAACAACCCCGCCAAGCTATTGGCATCCTTCATTGTCCATCGATGTCAACTTGTAGTATTTCGTTAATCAGTCTTGAACTGAAACGTAGCATAGAGTTGATATAATATATCGAATTAGGAGGATGTCCACCCTTCTGGCGATCTAGTTATGGTGTCTCGTTGTTGATCACCTTTTCTGCTGACCCAACCGATTAATAATAATTACGTTTATAGAGCGTTTTTTTTCAGCCAGGGATCATAAATCGCTGCACAGAGCTGTAAAGAGAATGGCATATTAATAACAACGACATTAGAACGGAAAAATAAGCAACAATAACGATTTTTGGGATTTTTTTTCACAAATCCCAGCTGTGAAGTGAACGGCATGATAACAAATTAGGACAGTTCAAACGAAAGTCAAATAGTAGCAATGATTTATAAGACATAAACTAAGCGGGAAAATATAATCCTTCAACAAACAAGGAAGGAATAAATGTCCCCGAGCAGGTACAAGTCGCAAAAAGCCATCATCCTGGCACTGCATCAACAGTCCTAGCCAGAGGGGTTGAAAACCTTACGGAACAAGTGAGTCTTGATACGAGAGTTGAAGATGCCCAAGGACTCAGCTGACCGAATCTCCAGTGGAAGGGCATTCCAGAGTCTGGGAGCAGCGCACGAGAAGGCTCTGTCACCCATCGAATGGAGGTGCGATCTGGGCACATGCAGCAAACCCGTATGGGAGGATCGGAGTTGTCGGGTTGAGGAGGGTGCCTGGAGTAGGTCACGGATGTATGTCGGAGCAGCACCAGTGAGAGCCGTGTAGGTGAGAAGGAAGATCTTGAATTCGAGCCTGTATTTAACTGGTAACCAGTGGAGAGACATCAGTACTGGGGCTATGTGATCCTGGATGGGTGTGCGAGTGAGGACTCGAGCAACCGCATTCTGCAAACGTTGGAGACGATTGATCAGGTAGGCAGGGGTGCCAGGGAGCAGTGCATTGCAGTTGGATTTCTTTCTGATGTGCTTTTGGGAATGTTGCTGACTCAGAAGTTTCAGGAGAGATTTCAGTAAGTGGGAAGTAAAGCTAAAGTAAGACATGTAAGCATTAGTGTAGTGCGGATAAAATGTGTGGTTTCGAAAGATT
>JAZEWT010000004.1:18169555-18192179 GCA_036362905.1 Mordacia mordax
ACAATGAGATGAGATAATATTATTTAATATTACAATTTATAATGCGCATGGTAGTTGGTCGATGCTTAAGGTGTCTGAGAACAACAAGTGTTAGAAAACTGCAGAGAGGCTGGAGGGTCAGAGGAAGTGTGAGAAAGTAGCCACGTGGTTAACCGACGATAACAGTTGCCAGACATTGCTTCCTCTATAGTCTATATTATTATGTTAGTAGGAGACGGGGGGGGGTGGTGGGTTGTATTGCAAATCAAAACTTTTAAAATTAACATGAGTCTCAGAATTTCTTGTGAGAGTGATTTCAAGAATTTTGTACGAAAATATGCTGGCTGTTACCAGGCTCGCAAAAAACAGCTGTTGTGGAACTCGATTTGCTGCCCCACCGAGATGAGATTCTAAAATCGATCTGCGACTGACCGCCGACCAAGCCGGTTGGACCAAGTAGCCCACTCTCATTCCAACCCTTCTGACGTCCATCGCGGAAAGATTAATTTTCAAAGTGGTTTTCGTTTCTGCCGAAACAGTGTCTTTCTATCGCCTTTTGTCAATAAGCCATCACTCGTATAACCATTCAATATCATATAAAAAAAACTGAACACAATCATGTCTGATCGTGTTGGCCTTGTAAAAAACAACATATACAAAAATTTGACACAATTTAAGCAATGACCCGTCCGCGTAACATGATCTCATAACCTGCACCGTGCAAAATGTAGGTAAATAATTCGCTCATTGTTGAGACGTTAATAGCTTGTTTCCACTGAATTGGGAGAGTTACAAGACTTACTCATTACGTTTGAGTGGACATGCCTGTGGAACACTGTGTACTATTGGTTTGTCAATGCGAGCTGTAATGCAACATTACATAAGCACCACTGACCTAGGCTGTTAGGATGTGGCCTTATAATAAAGCAGCAGTCTTTAGCTGAACTACGCTTGGCATGATGACCCTATTTCTGGAACTATAATTGGTGTCAGATCATACATTCTACTGCTTATTTTGTGCCTTGCCTCTGAGTAGCCAGTGCATGCGATTGTGTCTTTTAGACAAATGTACAAAGGAAAAAAAAATCGTCGGCGCTGAAAATAATTTAAAAGTGTAATATTTCAAAGAGTGTCTTAATTGAAAAAGGTACACGTTATTAATTGCTAAGTTGGAGCTCTGAACTCATGTTAAATATGGTGGCATTAATATTGAAGTATATCTACAGTCGTCTGTGGCTTGAAAAGTCTATTAATGTCCAACACTATTATTCAAGCTCTTTATGAGCTTTAATCATAAATGGGTTTTATTCCTTTTAAAATTAAATGGCAATTAAAAGTTGGCCAGTGTTTTTTCAGAGCTTTTATAATCCTCTTCACACTTCTGGGTAATGGGATATTTAGCATTGAGAGCCAATAATGAGGTGTCTTTTATCATGTGTGGTTAGACAGCGAATTTTTCAAGATTCATCATTAACAGCTGACAGCCTCCACACATCATCCCCATACATCGTAGTCTCGCGATGCCAGATGAGCTCATCTCATCACTGTATCTCTGGTGGTGATGGTGGTGGTGGTGGTCATCCTCTCAGCCTTGCTCTCTTCAATTCCGTTCTCAGTCTCAAGCACCACAGCTATGGTGACGTATTTAGATTGTGTTCATCTCCTTTATGTCATTCTATTTTTTCTTTACATTGCAGGCTCCTTTGTGCGTTATTTAATTGTTTTTTTTTCAGTTTTGTTCGGCGATGTCAAGTTGCTTGATCCACGGCAGGTGGCGCGCACCAATTTACAATGAAACCGTCCAGTGGAGTCGTGGCTTAGCGGTCAGCGCACCGACTGAATCTGGAGGCCTGAGTTCGACTACACGGCTGAAGTCGATCCACGAGTGAACTTGAGAACTTGGGACCACTATCCCCTTTTCACTCACCACTGTCCTTGGTAAAGTATGGTCAAAGCCCCCCCCCCCGCGTCCATGACCGTCATCTAGCAATCGATTGACAAAGGGATGCAATATATATTTTAAAAAATTAAATAGGAAAAGAATGACAATAGTTTAGAGATTGCATTCGAAACATTACATTTTGTTCTCATTTGTTCATACAATGCACGGCACTTATCAGCGTAAGTCTGGCTGAAGTAGTAATTTAAAATGTCAGCATTTTACCGATATAACATTGTTACGGCGTGTGTGGCTTCTAGTACAGATGATTTTGCTCTGGGCAAAAAAAAAACCCACGGGTAATTGTCCACGGCAGCGATTGTTAGCGCTCACACTGTCCCGAGATTTCTGGACAGCGTTCTAATTACTTTTATGCCCTTGTTAAGAATAACTGTTGTAATTGGCCACATGGCTCCACCAAGTGCACACGCAGCATGAGAGCCTGTAGGGCTAAGGCTCGGGATGGGGGTGCCCAGCAACTCAGTCCCACTTCACCTCCTCCCCACACTAATCACTCACCTATGTCCCCACAGTCCAATTATCGGTGGCCGTGCTGCGCTAGCCGACCAGCCGCGACACGCCCTCTCAGCACCATCCCCACCGCCGTGCCAATTGGAATTATCGCGCAGATTGAAATCCATTAACCTGGCCCGCCTTTGCCTGTGTCCGTGAGGAAACGCATTGCATCGCAAGGTGCGTTCTCAAGCTGGAGGACGGTAATTTTAGGATAATTGCGCTTTGCTCGCGAGCGCGCGTTAACGTGGTAGGCACCGCCTATTAAGCAGACCTTTTTTTGGAAAACTGCCAGTGTCAGAACGGACAGCTGTACGGGATTGGTAATGGACAAAAGGGGCATGTTGGGATTTTTGTAAAATAATTTTCTCATTTTAAAAGATAGTGCGCATACAAGCGAATGTAAAAAATGTAAGTAATGCGAGTCCACGATGTCTGGCAAGCCGCGTATAGAGAAAAAAAAATCCGTGTAAATATAATGGTGACAGTGATGGTGACACGAGTAACAATGTTGAGAATTTGGTCATCTCCAAGGCTGTGAAAAAGCTAGATTTTTTTCTTTCTTTTGAGTTGATGGTGCTGTTTGCTTTCCGCTAACTGAATGTTAGCAACTTAGGATAAAGGAACACCTGCCAGTGTTTACCTGCCCTGTTAAGTAGCCAGTGCCTCATTGGCTGTACTGCACAAAAACAGATGTTACTGTTTGCTTATGCGATGGAAACATTTACTCGGATGACGCTTGTATAATTTTGCAGGCATTAAAACCTCTTAGTTAACTTCCTTTTCCACGAAACGCATGTGGGCGGTACTTGGTTAAATCCGTGCATCAAGTCCGTGGTTATTTTTGTAAATCATCAATTTATTTTGTATTCGTCAGTGTCGGGTAGCATCAATCCACTGCTGTATGCATGTCTCCCCAAGCTCCAGCTCACTGTACATTATAGAATGCGTTGTTGCCACGCGTATGATTTTGGCTTGTGAATTGTTGTCCGTCGAAGTAAGATTTTGATTTCGTGGCAAATGAAGCTTAGACGAGTTGCGTTAAAATGTTGTTTTGTGGGGTTTTTTTCCTTTTAAGTGTTTAGTCATTTGATATGTCGGCAGGGAGCAAAGTAAATGTTTAGTTAATCCTTTATTCAGAGAGTGAGATTCAATTTTACACATAATGGAAACAATGGCTTCTGTTTACAGATCCGCTTTTCACCAATTGTTTTATGAGGATAATGCCAACATTTCTTCTCTTGTGCATGCAGTCGTTAAATTGTAGAAGTGTATTGGGCGCACAGTGTCGTATTAATACTATTTAATGGCATTGCTAATGTGTCGTATAATGCAGCATGGCTGGTCAGTTAAACATGTGGTGTTTACTGAGAGGGAAGCAAAGGGAGTATGAGTAAAGTAATTCATGTTTGAGGCATGGTGACCCAGTGGGTAGCGCTGTCACCTCACAGCAACACGTTTCCGGGTTCGAATCTCGGCTCGGGTGCCTTTCTGTGTGGAGTTTGCATGCTCTCCCCGTGTCCGCGTGGTTTTTCGCCGGGCGCTCCGGTTTCCTGCCATAGTCCAAAAAACATGCTGCTGCATAGGTTAATTGGCTCGCAGACAAAATTGCCGTCAGTGCCCGGTGATGGACCGGCGTATATCCCTGCCTTGCGCCCTGTGTCTGCCGGGATAGGCTCCGGCTCACCGCGACCCTGTACAGGACTAAGCGTTTTCTGAAAATGAGATAAATACTTTTTTTCAATGCGTCATTATCAGTACCTGCATAATTGGCCCCATCCAGAGCTATGCTCAGCTATGCTCGGGATGGGGCCAATTTACTCAGCAGGCCAATTAACTTAGGCAGCAGCGGCAGCATATCTTTGGACTGTGGGAGGAAACTGGAATACCCGGTGTAAACCCAGACAGAAACAAGGAGAACATGCAAACCCCGCTATAGCAAGTCGACACCTGAGCCGAGAGATGAACCCAGGTGTTGTTGCTGTGACATCAGCGTTAGCCGCTATTCCACAAATACAGCACGCACGAATACGTTTAGCTACTAAAGTATAGATTTTTGTTAGAAGTTGAATGTAGCAGCGCATCTTAGTGACATTCTTTGGTGTTTTTACACCGCTATTCACTCCGCCGCAGAGGCGGCAATAAACATGGAGCGTGTACGTGTGTGTGTGTGTGTGTACGTGCCATTGTGGTGCGTGTACGTGCCATTGTGTGGCGGCGCATTCACACTTGGCCGCGTCACTTACCAGGGCGGAAATTATCGGGCGCAGCGGAGAGAAAGAGCTGCAACCGGTAACGGAGAGAGTGGTGCAAAATGAAGCCCCGCCAGTGGTGTTTACACGGACGAGGAGGAGGAGGAGGGGGGCAGTGCAGTGGCACAGCGCGCAGGGGGGGGGGCGCGAGATTACCCACGACCCTGGTGTCTGACAGCCCAGCCTCGGCCACCAGAGAGCCGCGTCGTTCGCCGCCCGTGGAAGGCGACCAGCGTGCGAGGGATGCTCAGAGCTATGCATCGGCTCACCTCGTCACGCATTCAGTAAGAGCTCCTCCTATGGTCGCCTGCGAGAGGGGGAGAGAGACAAGGAGGAAAAAAGAGTTAGGAAGAGGGCATCTGATGGTTGCCACGTCGTCATTTGCATCGCCGCCACGCATTCATTAATTACTTGAGCCACAGTGACATTTTTTTAAAGAGTTGGATGGGATGGGGGGGGGCCTCAGACCTCCTCCTTCCTATGCGTGTTTAACGCGATAGTGTTTGGTCGCATATTCATTGTCTCATTATCTGAAACCGCTTAATCCTATATAGGGTCACGGTGAAGCCGGAGCCTATCCCGGAAACACAGGGCGTAAGGCAGGAATACACATTGTAGCATTTGCGTAGCAAAGCATACGAGCTCTGGTAAAGACTTAAACAATTGTGGTCTAAAAATAACGTTTTTAAAAAGGTGATCAGTTCGTTATCTACACGTTTCTTGAGGTGAAATGTTTTAAACATGTTGTGAGTGAAGGCATCGTCCAGTTATTATATATAAAGATCGATCATGAATTTCTTATTTTGTCGCAGAGGCATCAATGACATCAATACAGTTTTGAAGGAAAACATTTAGTCCCATATAATTGATAGTTGTCTCTAAACTACTTGATTAACACCTCGTGAATGGAATGATCGCAACGCAAAATATATTGCTGAGATCACTCGTGTGGTGGTGATGGCACTGATATTAACTCTGCCACCTGAGTGTGGGGAGGACATCATCCAGCAGTGGATTGGCCGCTTATTCAAGTGAACATTTTGTACCTACCAAGGCATCACTATACTTGTACAGATGTAGGTTTTCACGGCTCGATGCATGATGATTGCTTCGAAAAGCTGCTCTCTCGGGACAGCCGCGTCGATGGCTCTCTCTCCTCTCCTCGCGACGTTTCGCCTCACACGTTGGAGGCATCCTCAGGCGTACACTACGCCTCCTCAGGCGTAGTGTGCGTGGTTTCTATTGTCTCTTTATATGTCAAGGTGTCAAGGTGACTCTAATTAGTGTCAAGGTGACTCTAATTAGTGTCAAGGTGACTCAGAGGCGGACTCACACGCACGCACACTACGCCTGAGGATGCCTCCAACGTGTGAGGCGAAACGTCGCGAGGAGAGGAGAGAGAGCCATCGACGCGGCTGTCCCGAGAGAGCAGCTTTTCGAAGCAATCACTATACTTGTACAGTTTGATGGCAACGTTAAATACTTTTTGTAAACAGTGGAACGCTTGTCGTTTTGTGGCGGCGCCATTCGACATTACCGGCTTGAGTGATGTTTACCACTTAGAGATTTGCTCTACATTGCGTGATTCAGTGCCTTCTTGCTTGCTCTTGCAATCAATGAATCGTTCTAAAAGCTGCGTTAGCCTTGGGATGCCCGAAAACCTTGTATTGCTGACAAGACTCGGCAAGCACGCCATTCATATGTGAGGTTTCTGTCCCAAAGCGCATTGTGCATTGGCTTATTGTTCCTGCAACATTAACTGATTAACACGTGTGTCGTTTTTTTTGGCAACACCGATTTTTTTTTACTTTAACTTTTTACACAAAGTGTATGGTGTAAACTGTATAGGTAAGGTGAATCTGTAAATATCGCCTCTATTGTAGAATATAAAATCTAGAGGTGAGACGGTCCAGTATTTTCAAGACCCATGTTTTGACAATCATTTCGGAGTGCACGCTCACACGCACTCGCTCAAGCACATGCCTTGTGGCCCACAGCGACGAACAGAATAAGAGAAAGCGAATAAATTAATGATTATATTTTAACTACAGAACGCCATGAGCACTGCTGTGAAGGTCTATCAATAAACTAATTGCATAGCAAAGGAAACAGTAACTTGATTTAATGTCCTTCATTTAATTTCTGACATTTTTTTTTCTCACCTCAAAGTTTGAATCTCCATCGAAGATGTGCAAATTCATTACATATGCTGTGGATCATTATGGGTAAATCATAGACAGAACTCGTCTGTCTTCATATATACTTAAAACCATATTTTCTAGTCCATCAGCCTATTGGCTTTGTAGGGCATTATGCCTAATTGCTGATTAGATACAGAAAATCTAAATTGGTCCGTAGTTTGTTAACTGAAATGCTTCAGGACCAATGTTGGTCTGGAAAGCCACCATGACGAGGGACTATTGATTTGTGTGTGCAAACACCGTGGTTTTGCTCGTGCGTGCATGACCCCCACAGTATTGCACAGTGAGGTTGTACACATCAGAAACAGCTTCGAGGGTAATTCTAAAATTGAGTTGAAAAAGAAAGCTTTCTAATTGAAAATAAATGAATTAACAGAGTACCGCTTATTTGTACTCCGTGCGGCTGGCTGTTGCCCTGCTGGTGCTGTGCTCCTGACGCAGACTGGCCCTTGATGGGCTTCGGGGACTCGTGGAGAAAGCCATTCTGTCAACGCCGCGCGTAATTAGCAATCCTCCGGAGTGCAGGACAATTGTTTTCCTCTGGCTGTTTGTTGATGCGAGCGACGGGAAGGGTTGCACAGAGGACTCGACTCTAAAAAAAACCCCCACATGTAGCGAAAAGGCACAGTGGGGGCGGTGGGGAAAGCGGCCGGGGGCACGGGAGGGGCCGGGCGGGATGATGGGGGTGGCGCGGCTGTGGCACGTGGGGGAATCGGCGGCGATTGTTCCGAGATCGCCGTGGGGACTCGGCAAGGGAGGCGGGGGGGGCATCTCGGCCGCGGCGCGTGGCTCAGGTGGCCGCTGCGCCTGCCGCTTTCAGCGATTTGTCGCGCTCGTCCCAGGGCAGGCCGGCCGGCCTCCGCCCGCACGCGGCACGCGGCCGCCGTCACGTTGTGCCGCCCCCCCACCACCACCACCACCACCCCCCCCTCGTCGTCGTTACATCACCGTCGGCCAACGCAGTCGCCCAACGAGGCCTCGGAGGGGATTTTCCTCATTGTCCTTGGCGGAGGCAGTAAATTAAGCGTTTCTTCATAACGCGCGGCACACACTGGCTCAAAGATGAGATGCCGAGCAAACAAACTGCTCGCCGGTTGCTACGACTAACGGACAAAGAGCACGCGCGCTCTCTCCCAAAACAAAAAAAAACTTCTAAGCAGTTGTATTGAAATTACGTTAAGCGCATCCCAGTGAGTTCCAGGCGTATTAGCAAGTCACGTTGCTTTCTTTGTCGCAAAATCCATACCCATCCAATAAATGCGGGGCGCACAGTGAGAGGCAGATTACACGAGGTCGATATTGTCTTCCCTATAATCAGTGGATAAACCCAGACTCTGGTCATTTTGGTTTTAATTGGAAGACTATCTATTGCAAATGGGGTCAGGGACGATATAAATCAAGGAATGCATTCTTTTACGCACAAAAAACACCAATCATCGTTCTGTTTCACTGCTTTGACGTTTCTGGCACTTGTCAATGAACGCCGATTAAAACTGTCACCACAGACCGTCCGGTCAGTTGTGGTGTCTCTACCAAACCCAGCTGCCTCTGTCTTCTCAGCACGAATGTCAAGATGCGGTATTTCAAAGTTACCGCATGATGTGCGCCTCTCGGTTTGTGTTTCAAGAAAATGTGATGCAGTGGTTAATGCACTGGCCTGTGAAGCTGGCCACCTAAGTTCGATTCCTGGCCTCAACATATGAACCGGTTTTTACCCTCCCCTTCCCCATCACTTCCCAAACCCATGCCAACCAGCATGGAGAAGTATGGTCAAACAGCCCCCATTATCAACAAATGGCTGTAATTTTTGTGGCACTTGCTATGAATTGTCAAGAACTGTAAGCAAGGCGCAAAAACCGCTGCATTTTGTGCCGCAAAGGGTTCCGCGCGCACACAGAGTTAAGCGCACGGCACGCGGAGCCACGATTGGGACGTATTCACACAGATCGCGATTACTGCGGTTCCTGTTCAACTACAGCCGCCACCGCCACCGCCCCCCCCCCTCGTGTGCGTGGCGAGAGTCTGGGCGCTCTCGCGCGGTGTACCCAAAAAACCACACACACACACACGGGGAGAGCCTTGAGTGTGAAGCGCTCGGCAAGAACAGAAATACATTATTGTAGCGTAAGGCTAATTACGTCTGACTTCTCGGTGACCCCGAATGTACAACATGTGTTCGTGTGTCCAGGATTGAACGCCCATTGCTTGGTTTGTCACTAGCGCCTGCTTGTGATACATAGCCGTACACAATTGTGGTTTGTAATACCTCGACTGGGCACGTGTTCTCGACTTGGCATAGGCTTGGAGCACCTGAAATAAATACTGTAAACTCAACAGATTCGTCAAACATTGCCCTACATTGAAATGTATTAAAATCTATTTAGAGCACATTATGGGCAGTGGCCCTTCTTTATAACACAGAGAGATCAGAGAGATGGTAGATAGTAGTTGTAGACTGCACCCTTTGTTTATGGGGCCCAATTAAAACTTTTTTTTTAATGTTTTGTGATGACCATATGAATAGTTGAAATTAATATTTGATGTTCTGTTTTAAAAGTGGCGATTGAGAGACGAGAAACAGGTTATTGCTATGACCAGGCATGTGACGATGAATCGATTCACAGTCAAAATCAATCCGTACGATTGTGTTATATATATTGGGTCAGGCAAATTACATGTGCATATCATGTCAATGTGACTTTTTGACAGTTGGAGGGAACAAAATAGCATAAATGTCACAAAAATATAAAATAAAAAATACGAATGAATAATGACCAGCTGAGTCCAATAAATAAGCGAGCAATCATTCATTGAACGAATTACAACCCCGCATCATGACACATAATCGAATCGCTGTTTGTTCGAGGGATAAATACAAGCGGAGCTCCAACCGTAACTAATTGACGCGAGCACAGCACATACCCCCAAACTGTAACCAGTCCCACGAACGTGATGTTCCTGTATTAAACGTTCACTCCTCATGTCTGGGAGGAAAAATAGAAAACATTTCCAAGGTCAAGCATGCACAAGCAGGCTTGCTCAGACGGGGATCAGCTGGCCCGTCCTGGCGTGTCCCGTCTTCTCGCTTGGCAGGTGTCATCCTCATGGGCCCCTAATCGCTTGTCTTGACGCCTATGTGTCCGTCCACCCAACTGTCCTCGAACCAGTGCACCCCCCAAACCGCCTGCCCCGTTAGGCTCCGCTCATTGGCTCCCCGACCAGCCGTGACATCTCAATCTGTCCTTGTGCTGGCCCCACAGGGCCCGCCGGGCCCTGTCGCGCACTGTCTCTCCAGGCAGACGCGACAATGCGCGCCTATAATGAGACCTGCAGATGCATTGGGCAAAAATGAAACGTTTCACGAAATTAAATAGATTTTTAGCGAACGAATGGAGATTTGTGGTCATTGTTCTTGTGCAGTTGCATTTGTACATTTTGTTAAGCTAAATGAAAAATGTTTATTATTACAATAGAAAATATCCAGTAAGCTTGCAAGCTCTCGATTCCTGTGATACCATAAGCATTCAAACTATTGAATGCAAACACTATATAAAATCACGAGATAATACTACGAATTTACAGCATAAAATTGTGCAAAGATGAAGCCCTAACCCTAATGGGCGAGTGGTTCTTGGCCAGACACACTTATTAATGCATGTTTTTAAAGTACTTATATAAAATACCGATTTGCTTAAGTTGACCACTCATCTAAGGCTATGGAAGAGAGAAATGCTTGGTCATGATCTACAAGTGTAATATTTTACTTGCAATGGAGGGAGTCAAGCGAAAACATCAGAACACAATACAAACATATTTGTGCTTATGTAATCCTTTAAGTACTAAAGTGCTGAAGTTTACATTCACACATTCAGCTTGTTAATTTTTAATAAGCATTGCCGTACAGAAATATCAACATCACACTCGTGAGCGTGCGTACATTTAATAAGCAGTTCTCAATTCGCTCACTCGCCTGCTTGCCTACCGCGAAAAATTAATGCTTTCAACCTCAAGTGGTTTAATAACTGTGCTTAATGTGTGCTCTTCGCAAGAGTTTATTTATCAGTAAAGCACCATCGTGCAACTATCACGCATGAAATTGATCTGACGTCTATCACTCAGTGTTCCTTTTTCTCGACACTGTCGTTCCCCATCCGCCGTAATTACCGTACTTGTACATGTGCGCTATGTTCCGCAACCCATAATTCTCAATTGTAGAGAAGAGCAATTGGCAGGAAGGCTGCCGGCCAGGTAAATTCTGTGCCTCGGCGCTCCACGAGACCTCCTGCTTCGCTGTGAACGGCCCACTTATGCGCTATGTTCAGAAGAGAACCTGCTGGGAAAAACTCCGCAGCCTCCCGCTCGCGAAAACACACGCCGCCGCCGCCGCTCGTTTCACCGTACCCGCTGGGAGGGAGCGCGCGCGTGAGAGAGAGAGAGAGAAAGAGAGAGCGTGCACCTGTCGGCTTCCTTGACGTCTCCTCTCAAGCTACGAGGAGCGGTCGCGGTACCTGGAGGCCATCGTGAAGCAGCAGCGGGAGATGAGTACCTTCGAGGACCTGGCAGCGCAGGTGTACAGCCCCACCATGTGCCGGCCGTTCTCTTGCGACACAGGTGAGATCCAGAGCACGCCCCCCACCTCAAGGTATGCCCCCCAGGTTGTGAGATTTGCTCGTAAGAGATGCATTTTCAGGATAAACACGTCGAGCGCTCTCAAGGAAAAATTCGCGAAGGAGATGGAAGGAACACTCGACACGGATATCGCAAAAAAACCTCTATGGAAAGTAATTCTGCTCCTCCTTTATCACGACGTCTTGCCGACCACGTTGGAGGCATCATCAAGTTGAAAACGTATATCGTTAGGCGCCAGGTTTTATTTGTGGGATGTGCCTGATGGGAACGAACCGATGCATTCGTTGCTCTCGTTAAATTAATGCCCAACTGTTCATCTAAGATGTCTGGGCGGTGTTAAAATAGTAGGCCAAATACCCTGCATAGACGCTCGATCAAACTCATTGTAGTGGAGACCCATCCTCTAGCTGTGTTGTGAGCAAGAATTGCAGTACAGCCCCTCGGGCTTTTAAGGTTCAATATAAAGGAATCAAATCACGTGTGTGTTGGACGAGAGGGGTAGTTTTATCCCAGTAATATTCACACGTTACATTAATCTAAATGGGGCTGACAGGATTGTACAATTGAGACAAACCCATTGGCAACCGATGCAAAGGGGATGAAGAAAAATGTGACGGTGATCAATTCTGTATCGATTCACGTTGTTAGTCGAGACACTTCATATTACCAGGGGGTTCAATCTCTCCCTAACCCCCCGCCCCCCAATGTCTGACGCGCCGTGGTCTCGGCATGGCCTATGGTCAGAGTGGCACAGATGGTGGCGTTGTTCATTGCTGTCTGAGCGACCGGAAATAATAATAATAATTGTATTTATAGATATGCCAGTGATTTGTGAGAAAAAATGTAATGAAAATTACTAAATGGTTTATATTTTAAAATGGAAAATCCACGAAAGCTCAATCAAAATTGAGTCGTTAAATTTGGGTTTGTCAACGTTGGCAAGAAAAATATTTGAGCCAGTTTTAATTAACACTTGTGATCTGGTGATTAAATAGAATACTTTAGAGTGATGGCTTAAGCATCGCAATCGAAACAACAATCGGGTCTCCTTGAAAGTGAAATGAAACAAGCGTATGATGACACATTGCTGATATTCTCGTCTCCTACCATTGTGCATAAACAAGGTCCTGAGCTCTAGTGATGCTCAATGTGTCACATTTGGTGACATAGTCATTGCTCTAAACCATCTCTTCCCATAAGTCAACTTTATGTTCATGCCATCATGAGGTTGCTTGCGTTCAAGAAGAAATGGCGCTTTTTTTGTCTTTTGGTACATTTTTACCCAATCAGATAAATGATATGTCACCTACATCATTACATGTCACTTTTAGCTAAATCTTGCCATACACATTATTTTCCAATGAAGATATTTCTTGGACGTACAAGGGCTGTAATTTGTGGGTCTATTTGTATGACATTAAAAATCTCACGTGTCTTTATTCGCTGGACCTCACATCAACGTGCTACAATGCATAATGCCTCGTTTCTCATTCTTATTTATTTTTTTATCAGCTCGTTTAAAGCTTGATGACTAAAAGTGGGATCCGGTGGTTTATTTTAAACCTTGAGACCCATGGTCTGTCTTTTGCTTTTTTTTGTAAGTCTTCCACAAATAATTACTAATTGCTCACAAAAATACATATTGATCATATATCAACCTTGATCTCGTTTCACGGTCTCTTGATTTCGTCCAATGCCCTGCAATCCTGCCATCTCAAAGAGCCGATTTTTGTGATAAATTCAGTCGAGGTCTTTGGGAATCTGTTGCAACACACTTCCAGCCAAGCGTTGACTTTTTTTTTCAGCATGTAGATTTGGATTACATTATATAATATTTACATCTCAAAATTAATCCGTCAACAATAACCTACCAAGGTATAAGAATTGCTGTTAAGAGCTGTTATTTTAGGCTCACTAGTGAGCATATGTCTCCTCTCTCGGTCACTCGCCACAGATGTCCTGAACGAACGGCTCTTAAGAGCAATTCTCATAGCTCAAGTCGCGATGGACATCAACATTAAATATGTTGTGTTCTCCTATTTTTTTTAAATTACTTCACAGTTAAGCTTTTACCTCTAAAGTTAAAAGGCATGACTTTTATCGGCTTGAATATTCGTTGCATCGTCACGGTTCCTCACGTTGTCACGACTCCCGTGTTGGGGAAGAGAGGAAAAAAAACTCACGCAGTTTGCCAGGAACAGTGTGACCTGCAACCAATCCGAGGTGACGATAACAGGTACGCGGGTTGCAGCTGTGGGATTGCCTACTCTTACCCATTGTCCTCCTCGCAATGGTTCTTTCAGGAGTAATCACTGCCGGCATTGTGACTGCTTATAAGGTGCCACTGTCTCACTCTAGTATGATTTGTAGCTGTATGTGTTTTATGTTAAATTTTGATTTTTCCCAGATCATTTTTCATAAGGCCTTTCTCCCAAGCAGAAAAAAAGGTAAGAGAAGGCCCAAGTTGCTCATCAAGGCTGTGCACTGCCAAGCTCTCCTCTTCCTAACCGGCTTTTGTTCCAGCTTGTTTTTATTTTCTAACTGGCATCAAACGGAGCACTTTCCTGTTTTCAGCTGCACTAACTCGATTGGTCAACTAATTGTGAAGCTTGGTTTTTTTTTACTACTAACACAATTCACCGCAACCCAACAAAATGCAACTTGAGGAATGAATGAAAAAACACAAACAAAACGAGAAAACAACGTAGCATGTTCGCTGAAGAAGATGCACGAATGTGTAAAACCTGCACGGCAGTTCTACTGAAAGGGACCTGCATCCGTGCAAGTGTCTGAAGATGAATGGTTCGAAATGCTCGCTTGGTTAGATGACCCGCAAGCGGCGAGCTGTTGGTTGCCAGGCATTGTGCTCTGAATGCCTGCGTTAATACCATTTACGCAGTCACACCTGCTGGGTGTGACCTGGTGACTCGGTACCTCGCTTTCACCTGCTCTTTCTCCATAGAGTGCCACTGGGACACACTCATTACGAGCTGCTTTTAAATTACATAATGCTGGAATCATTTATTCGTGTGTCATAGACACTTGTTTTATTCGTGAGAGTTTATATATAAAAATGAAAAAAGCAGCAGATTGGAACGATCTGACCACTGCTTTGAAAGCAGACTTAAATGTTTGGCCCTTTAAAAATGTATAACGAATATCCATAATAGATCACTGCCTTGACTTAACTAATCTACTGCTAATGTCAGAACATTCGTTTGTATTTTTTGTCAATAGGTGTCATGGTCTGATATCGAATTCTATTTTGGCTTGCGTGTTCCTATTTGTGAAGTGTTTCCTCGCCGCTGCCACCGCGGCAATGTTTATCCAGTGCTTCCAGTGGGAAAACCGCAGCTGCACCTGCTTGTTCACTGTACACACGAACAAAGCAGCTCGCCGTTGTAATTATAGTATTAATTACATTGCAATTACACACGTACACGACCACCAATGTCGCCAGCACGGTTCGCGTGAGATCCTAACGTTCGGGGCGCATGCGCGCGCCAGCGCTTGCGTGCTTTGCAGGGAACGAGCACGACGTCAGCCGGGAGGTGGACAGCCCCGCCGAGGAGGCGGACTGCGCCGAAAGCAGCTCCAAGCAGGCCCACGCGCAGCCCTTCGGCAAGCACCGGCGCACGGGCAGGCTGCGGCGCATCACCGGGGCCGTCGGGAAGTCCTGACGTCACGGCCGACCCCCCCACCCCCGGCCGCTGTGGCCCCGCGAGCTGTGTGGCCTACGAGCTGCGTTGCTGCGTTCTTGCCCGGTGTGGCGCGCGGTTCGTTTGCAGTGATGGCTCCCACTCCCGGGCTCGTTGTTTTGTTTGTTTTGCGTGCGTTAGCTTCTTTTCCGGAATAATTAAACACATGAAGTAATTTTGGTGCACATTTTTATTCTTCTGCGCGAGATTTCCTTTATGAACTACATTTTTTCCCGCCGATTGCAAATGTACATTCCAGTTGTCTTCCTTTGTTTTTTTTACTTTTATTAAAATCTTCCTACCAAAGCTAAGCATATATTGCCTTTTTTAAGAGTAAATTATTTTATGGTAAACAAACCACTGAGTCGTAATTAATAATGCATACTCATTCAAAACAAATTGACCTTTATATCATATTTATAATGTGTCGGTATAATCCATCTCTGTGATTGTCTCAAGTCGGTGCACACTGTGTATGCAACGTTGATTAGATCCACTGTGGTGTCTTGTTCAGGACCATGGACAGAAGCATGCAGTGGCACTCGTAAGGCTGGTCCTTCATAGCTGCATAAAATCTTTATTTTGGTTGTCTTCACAAGCCTGCTAAATAGCCGTTTCGCTTTAGATATATCTCGTACTAAAGCAATGTTTTATTCGGACTATCACTTTCATTACGTTATGGGGTAAGCAATAAGTGAATTAAATAGTAAAACCAATACGAATTCATCCCAAACATGTGAACTATTCCTCTTCGCTCAAGCGCGCTCACGCTAGAACCAGTCCTGTGGGCCATGCTTTGCAACACCTGTTCCAGTTTGCATTGCCCATACAGATTGTGTCTTGATTAAGGTAAGAAAAATGGAATGTGCACTTTTTAAACTAACTTCTTGAGTCACAATATTTATTTCTTTCCATTGGTAGATTCTATTGTTCGATATACCCGAATATCAGCTACTCTATGTACACTAAAATAAATGACAAGACTGTGTATATCAGTTAACAAAGTCAGTTGTTCAGATACATAAACCTGTGTGCAAGCTCTGTAAGAAGGATCTAGGCACGGTATGTTTTGTAATAAATATGAAGTATCTAAAATGCAATAAAAGAACTAGGTCACATTTCCAGCGTTGCTGTCGGTCTTCTATCTGTGGAAATGTTCTGTAACTGTTTCTAAAAGCACCACGGTGATGTGATTTGGCGATCCTTTGGAGTAGCCAAGGGTGGAAAACAATTGCGCTTTTGTCATGTGCATTCAAACGGTTTAAATTCAAACTTTACGCTGCTGATTTGTGGATAACTCAGCTGGTCGTGCAGAAAGTAACGCTTGTTGAGATTGAGAAATTGTCTTATGTCGGTGCATATACTGCCTGTGCTGGTTATCGTACAAAGTTGTTAATCAGAAAATTCTTCTTTTATATCACTGCGATGGCTAATAATTGCATCATTTCATTTACCCTGGCACAGTTTTATGGCAGTACATTTCAAACACGTACAAAATCTAAACGTGTACAGTACAGACGTTGAAACCGTGGGCTTATGCGGTCTTGTTAATCTGGTATGAAATATGAGAATCAACCATATGCCTGCTCTGCCGCTGGTACTTGGGTATTTAAAGCTTAGGAACAAAATTGCTGTAGATACCTTCAACATTTTGTGTTTAAATGTTCTTGCATGTCTGCGTGCTTAACTGGATGTACGCAGCACTGACAATATAACTTACATGGAAATTGCTGTCCTCACATGAATTTCAAGGGGTTTTTTTTGCTGAATGTGTGCGTTAAAAAATGTAATCTGCCCAACTGTGAGAGACCAGGCATGCCGTGCCTATCTCCACAAACCGTGAAATCCCAGGCCATCTGGTGCAGGTTTTTTTTTTCAAGTGACGTAGAGTTTTTATGCACATCAGCTTATTCCTTTAATATATTTGCCTGAATGTATAAAAAACAATGCCGGTGATTTACTCCCAACATTAATCGCATTCACGTTTTTAGATGATTTCACAAGGTACTCGATGGTGGTGGAGAGGTTAATGCATTGCTATATGAACACCGTGGTCAAACGCTAGGGCCACGGCTAACATCAGCGGAGAGTGATATCTGAATGGGGGCTTACCGAATCTCTCTAACTCTGCTCACCATGACCATCGCGTGAAAGTCAATCTGCACGGCCGACGTGGTGTGGGTAGCCCTTCATCCAGCAGTGGATTGTCAAAAGAATAGAGCTGTACTTTATTTGCACTTGCGTTCAACACGCGTGTAGATACGTTACATTTATGTAACGCAACGACAGGGCTTCCTACAAAAGCTGGCGTTTTCCTCTTCTGAGCCCTGTTTCCCATCCATTCATCTCCTGAAAGCGAGGTGTGGTAGGGGCTGCACAGGTCGGGCCTTCACCTTTGAAGGGGGGTGAGTGGCAGTTAGGTGGATGAGAGGAAACGCTCTCTAAACGTCGGGTCTGCACAGAGGTGACCTATTTGTAAATTATGCAATTGTGTGGGGGGTTTTTCCCCCCACTTTGCGCTTCAATTTTAATTCTCGTTCATACGGGATTCCAAAATTCAAACGCTGACGCTTTAAACACGTGTTGTGAGTCACGCAAGACACCGTTACGTGGCAATGCTCGACGTTAAACAAACCGATAGCTGTTTCCAGTGCGAATGCAATGTGCAGGGAGACACGGGGCAACAGGACAGGAATTTATTGAATCGAAATCAATATACAAACCGGTCTCATAAGCAAACATTGCTTTCCGCAATAAAACTTGTAAATAACAGTACAATTACTTGCGTAATTAAGCAGTGACATTTATTGTACACTTTGGAAGGCTAGAATATCTAGTACACAAAAACAGTAGCAAAACTGCGTTTAAAAATATAGCTCTATCGGGAATTACGATAAGTAAATAGCCACCCTGCGTTCAAAGTAGTCCGCCTGCATCTATAGTTGCAACGATTTGAACACGATTATTCTAAGCATGATAAATAAAACTTTGTGTTCCTACTTGTACGAGGCTGCAAAAATAGTACATTCTACTTTATATTTAAGCACATCTATAGAAAAGTACATTACAAAATATTTGTTTTAATAAAATACAATTACTACGGTTAATTAAATACTCTCTCCTATAAATAGCAAAGCAGTATTACCAACTATTTACATACATTGACAAGCCACGAAAAGTGTATCGTGAACAGCTCCTGTCATCTACAATTTGGCTTCACTACACGCTAAGGCGACAGTGTTACAAAAGCTCAGTGCTAAAACGCATCCTAATTGCTACGGGGAAAGCTAGTAACCTTGTTAAGTACCGTGAATGCTCCATGCCTTCGGCGCTTCAAGGAGAGTTTAAACGAAAAGGTCAGCCAGCAGTGTCCTACGCGACCTCTTGTGAACATTCAGTCTTGACGAAGGCTTACGGACGTTTAATTGGCAAGGCACGTGGCGCGCTCTCCTCCACTCAGCAGGTTGGCTGCAGAGGCATGTGCAGCAATATCACCTGGCGGTTCTCGGACGGGTGGCACTTGTTGATGTGGCGCGTGAGTCCCGGGGAACTGTAGAACGTGGACGGGCAGAACTTGCAGGGGAAGAGGTCCCGCGCGTGGAGAGCCAGCCGCTGCTCCGCCGCGCCATCCCTGTCCAGCACGCAGGCCGCCTGAGCCGCGAATGCCGAGACAATGCCGCCGGTGCCGCCGCCGTTACCCCCACCGCCGGGGCGAGGCAGCCCGTGCTCCAGGAGATGCTGCTCACGGCCCTCGGGCACAGGGAACACCTCGTCGCACAGCTGGCAAGGGAACGACGAGGTGACCGCCTCGACCACAGCGGCCGCCTCGTGCACGCTCTGCAGGTGCTTGCGGAGGTAGGCGCGCCGCCTAAACTTCTTGATGCAGCGCGGGCACTCGTAGGGCCCGTCTTCGGAGCTGGCTTCGGACGGCGTGGAGGCGGGACTCGGAATCTCCCGGTCGCTGGAGCCGTCATTGTGAAGAGCACCGGCGGCCGTGGTCGCGGCAGTCGGCGCCTCTGCGTCCGCTTTGACCCCCGGCACAGCGCTCGCCGGGCTGGGGCGCGGCTTGTGCCAGCGCCGGTGAGAGGCCAGGTTGGCCGGGCAGCTGAATACTTTGTCGCACTCGGGGCAGCGGTACTCGACTCGAACGATACGCGAGCACCGGTGCTGTGCCAGCGCGAACGGGTCCCCGTACTCCTCCTTGCAGAGCTGGCACACGTAGCCTCCCCCCGTGGGCCGGGATGACCTCGGCTTGGCATCCACAGGCTCCTCCTTGATCCGCAGCCCCAGCACGGGAGAGATGGTCACGTTGTCCTCGAAGATCAACCTCCGCGCCGCCTTGGGTTTTTTTGCAGCCACTTTGCTACTTTTTCGTTCAGCCGGTTCGGGCGAGGGCCGTTTGGCTCCCACCGTGGGCGAGCTAGGAAGGCCCGACCTCGGTTTCAGGTCCACGTTGCTTGGCTGCAGAGCTGAAGGCGTGGCCAGAAGCATCTGCTCGAGGCTAGGAAAGACGCTCTGGCCGGGATAGGATGCGGCAGACACTGGCGAACCCAGCACTGCGTCTTCTCGACTAACGGCCCTGGTGGGACTGTAAGAGGCATAGCCAGAGTCCGGGCTGCCAAACCCCACCGAGGGCTCCTGGTCACGGCCAGGGAAAGCGGAAGAAGAGCACGGCGGTGGGTAGCTGCTGGAGGGCAGAGGGGACACGGCCGTGCGGGAACTACCTAGGTTAACCGGGTATGTGTTATCTGGTGGTGAAAGCCAAACCGCAGGGCTCAAGTCATTGTTTTCACCGTCACGGGGCCGGTAAGACATGGCACTGGACCTCTTGCTTCTCTTCACTAAAAATCCTTTCGGCATCTTGACGACGTGGCTACGCAAGGCCCCGCACGGGTCAAATTAAGGCACTGCCAGGCCCTCCCCCCCCCCTCCCAAATCGTGTAGCAGAGTGCGCGCTCTCCGGGACTAGCGCGGGCACTTTGGGCGATGCAGGTGGAGCTACAGCAACGTGGGGAGGAGAGCAGAGGCGTGGGTTCCTCTGTGTAGTTGCATCTCTCGTGCTCATCACCTCTTATATGAGAAAGCTGTCTTTGTCTGACCATCGTCACAGATGGTAGCAAGGCAACAGCCAATGAGGACGATGAGCCTAAGCTGCATGGGTGGAGCAGATGTCAAATTTGGGTATGAGCGGGCGGGGCATGTATACAGTTCATAGTAAATGCCTTCCGTCTCTTCTAAATGACGGGCGTCTTTTCGTGCGCATGCAATTTATTTACAGTAATTTATTCGGCGTCAATTCCCAAGGCAGACGACAGTGCAGAGGGGACATGCTACCAGCCCACACTGGCTGACGAGATTGATGGTCGTATTCCCAACCACCCTTGCTTCGAGCAACGCCTCACAAATTATTAAGTCGTGAAATACACGTGTGTAATTCCACCATACATTTGCGGAGATCTCTCACGGAATGTGTGCATCATGCCTGTGTCAACCAGTGAAGCGAACGCAGAGTGATTTGTGGGGTGGGTTTTTAAAATATCATCATTATGTATTATCACTCCGAGCAGCGAACTTAACTTTATTCCAGTGTATGTCGGGGCAGCGGGTGTGCGATTCTCCCTGCGCTCAGTCGCCACGCGTCTGCCGTCACGCGAATTCAGCACCGGAGCTGTCCGCGATGGCTTTGTGTGTGAGCTCGGGGCGCCCGCTCGGCGGCGCGCCGCTAATCCGCTACCAGCGGACCCCTCCCTCCCACTCACTGTGCGGCAAGGCAAGGGTGTGGCAAGGGAAGGGAGGGGGGGGGAGGAGAAAGGGAGAGAGAGAGATTCTCTTACGAGTCATTGTGTGCGAGCGCTGTTCGTCTCCGTCGGTGCTAATTTGTAGTTTGTTTTTGAGAGGGAGGGGTGGTTTGCGTATGGCAATATGCGCAGGAACTAAATGACAATGAGAAAAAGTGCTCTTTCGGGAGAGCCGTGTCGGGAATTCCTCATCTGTCCTTGCGACCTTTCGCGGGAGGCGAAATGTCGCGAAGGAGAGAGCAGAAACGCTCGCGACTGCTCCTCTAAACGAGAGCAACTCTCACACACGGAACAGCAAACACAAATAATAATAGATGCCATGTGAAACATATATTTGCCACGAAGAGGAGGCAGCGTCAGGCGAGAGTTAGTGGAGTACATGTATTGCTTTGAATCAGTTGAAGGCGCGCAGCCTACAGTGGTTTAATTATTTCATCCGTAATTTGGGTCGCGTTGCCATGATTCTTCTGTGGTTTGTGCTTTAATTTTCCATTCATGAAGAAGATGTACACAGAAGTCTGTTGGTGTTCTTAGATGATTGGTGGTTCCACAATTTTTTTCGAAGTAGGGGACTGTCAAAGCCAGGCCGATGCGATGGCGTTTTCGTTTTGAACGTGTTGTTTATTCTGGACATCTGCGTTGTGCCACTGGTCGCTCGCGTTCCTCCTGGTCTGGGTGAGATTCCAGGATGGTGATAACTGCCTGATCCTTGTCGGGAGATCAGCGGCGAGGTACAGTGCCGAGGCCACGAGGCGCTGTGATGTTGTTATCACTGTAAACACGTCACACCTGTCTGACGACCAAATCAGCGTCATGGAAAGCTGTCGTAGAGTAATGGTTAACGACGCTCGACTCGAAATCTCGTGGTCATTTCTATTCGATCTTCTACTCCTTCGGTTGGAGCATTGGTGAAAGTTTCCAACCCCCCGCCCCCGCTGCTCCCTCTTCTCTGTCCGCTGAGCATTATGAGTGAGGGCACCACAGTGAGTCTCTCGGCAGCCCACGCATGGTCATTTTACGTGTCGGTAATTCCACCTCTTTCGAAACGTATATCCAGCCTGGAATAGTAGAACAACTAATCCATAGACGGGGCTCTCTAGAACCCCCTCTAGTAGAGGCCCTTCTGCCAACAGTGACATGAGGAAGCTATTGAAGGACTCCACCTTTATCACATATGGCCCCGTCAGATGATGAAATTTAAGGAATGTTGATCCGAGTTGGTACGTACTTGGATGGGAGACCACCTAGGAATACCTGATGTTGTAGGATTCCGGAGGTGGCATTCAGGAATGGATGATTGAATCTAGCTGTGCGGAGCTGTGAGTATTACGCCCTTGCAATGCATGCATACTTTTATACTTTTCCCCCCTTTAAATCTTTCACCCACGTTTGCAGCTTGCCACACATCCCAATGCAGAACTCTTACAGTGCAATGTTATATTTAATCTACGTGTTAAAAATGGACACCACAGTTTCTGCAGCCAGAAGACGCATTGTGCAACACAATAGAAGTATCCAAGTTGTTAAGGGGGCGGCGCGGTGGCCCAGTGGTTAGCGCTGACGCCTCACAGCAAGAAGGTCCCGGGTTCGAATCTCTCGGCTCGGGTGCCTTTCT
>JAZEWT010000004.1:18261019-18275785 GCA_036362905.1 Mordacia mordax
GGTGTATCCCTGCCTTGCGCCCTGTGTCTGCCGGGATAGGCTCCGGCTCACCGTGACCCTGTATAGGACTAAGCGGTTTCAGACAATGAGATGAGAGATGCGCTCAAGGCCCACGTGGTCCACTTGGGTCTGGTCTCTACGAATGACCGCTAGGTGGCGATCACGGCCGCATGGTCACAACCCACCGGTTGAGAATGGCAGGGTCCGCAATAGGGCGGCACGGTGGCCCAGTGGGTAGCGCTGTCGCATCCTCACAGCAAGAAGGGCCCGGGTTCGAATCTCAGCTCGGGTGCCTTTCTATGTGGAGTATGCATGTTCTCCACATGTCCGTGTTGGTTTTCGCCGGGCACTCAGGTTTCCTCCCACAGTCCAAAAAACATGCTGCTTCATAGGTTTATTGGCTTGCAGACTAAATTGCTCGCAGTGCCCGGTGATGGTCTGGCGTCCTATCGTGGGTATAGCCCTGCTTTGCGCCCTGTGTCTGCCGGGATAGGCGCGACGAACCGTGTCCACAACACAGTTCGTTGTGCCGTCTCTTCACAGCAAGAAGAACCTGGGTTCGCTTTCTGGTTTGGGTGCTTTCCTGTGTGGAGTTTGTATGTTCTCTCCCTGACCGAGTGGGGTTTTTTCGTTGTTGGGCACTACAGTTTCCTACCACAGTGCAAAGATATGCAGTCCGGGTTAATTGATCTGACTTAATTTCCCTGGGGGGCGGCGCGGTGGCCCAGTGGTTAGCGCTGACGCCTCACAGCAAGAAGGTCCCGGGTTCGAATCTCTCGGCTCGGGTGCCTTTCTGTGTGGAGTTTGCATGCTCTCCCCGTGTCCGCGTGGGTTTTCGCCGGGTACTCCGCTTTCCTCCCACAGTCCAAAAGCATGCTCCTGGATAGGTTGATTGGCTCGCAGACTAAAATTGTCCCGCAATGCCTGGCGATGGACTGGCGTCCCGTCGTCGGGTGTATTCCTGCCTTACGCCCTGTGTTTCCGGGATAGGCTCCGGCTCACCGTGACCCTATATAGGATTAAGCGGTATCAGATAATGAGATGAGATGAGATGAATTTCCCTGGGGACCCTGTTATGCACCGTCGTGCCTTCCCGGGCACAACACACGTTATCTACCAACTTGTTCACCCATCTCCCCTAGACAACTGTTAAACAGAGCTGCGTGGCTCAACAATTCCTTCCAACCTAAATGAAAACTGACTGACAGAAAAACAGATCATCTTAAGATGCCAAAGAAGGCAACTGTACAAAATGGAGATAATATTGTACAAAAAATAAAGGGATAAAATTAGAGGTATATATAAAGTAATTAAATACAGTTTGGACAAATTGAGACAATGGTTGGTTAGACAGGGACAGGAGTGGGCTCGCTTACACCCATTGTCTACGGTCGCCCACTCTGAGTACAAAATATGAGGAAATATCAGATTCTCCCAGCCTCTGAAATTTTCGTCAATTGGAAATTCGGTCAGCTGAGCCCCTGGGAATCATCAAACCCCATCTCAAAAGACTCACTTATTCCATAAGGCTTTGAAGTCCTCTGGCTAGGACTGATGATGCGCCTCACTACTGTGCAATTAGATGATGGCTCGCTGTGACCTGTGCCTGCTCAGTAGCGCTTCTTCCTTCCTTTATTTATTTTAAAGGTATGCTATTTCTTATTTTATATCCTTCGTTGAGCTATAGTTATTGCTATAATGTTGTGGTTGACATGCCGTTTTCTCCACAGCTTTATGCAGCGCTTTGTCATCCTCAGGTGAAAAGCGCTCTCGAAATGCAAATATTATTATTATCTCAGCCCGGCGATGGACTGGCGTCCCATCGTCGGTATATCCTTGCCTTGCGCCCTGTGCCTGCCGGGATAGGCTCCGGCTTCACCGTGACCCTGTATAGGACTAAGCGGTTTCAGACAATGAGATGAGACGAGATTATTATCTCACAGCACCAGCACAGGAGACAACAAACATATATTATCATCTTGAGCGGTGTATTCATTATTATGCTTCTGACAAAACAACGAAGACTTGCAACATCATGGGGATACATGCAGATGATAGATTTTCCAAGACAGAGAGCTAATGCAAATATTATTATTACCTACCTGTACCCGATCCCGGGAAAGCCAGCACAGGTGTGGCAGCCTCACCTGTGAATGTCGGTCCAAGGAGGCTCTGGAGCGCAGGGACAGGCGCTGGTTCCACTGGCCTAGCGAGCCTGAGCGGAACAGCCTGCTGCAGCGATCTGCCTCCACGTGCTCCAGCAGGAACAGCACGCCTTGGATGCTGATCAGATAGTACTGGCCTGTGAGGGCAGTGACAGCGGTGAGGTTGGCTGTGGATGTCGGTTTGCAACAGGGTGACCTCTGCATTTGTAACTTCGCAATGTTCGTCAGAGGTGAAAGTAAGCCGGTGCGGTCCGGTACAGCGCATCGATGTGGCCTCACAGAGAAGGGGCTGGGGGGCGGGGCAGAGTCGCTTACACTGTACCGGTAAGAAATGTCAATTACTTTCATCGTGACCTTTATGTGAGTCTTTGTATTATTATACAACTTTACCGGTATTTGCTGCATTATACTGTGAAACATAAATGTTATTACACGCGTTTATTTACGTGCTCAACTGGGTGTGATGTTTATTGTTTATTGTTTACCGTCATTATTTATAGTCATCATCATAATAAGTCATGGGCGGCGCGGTGGCCCAGTGGTTAGCGCTGTTGCCTCACAGCAAGAAGGTCCCGGGTTCGAATCTCTCGGCTCGGGTGCCTTTCTGTGTGGAGTTTGCATGCTCTCCCCGTGTCCGCGTGGGTTTTCGCCGGGCACTCCGGTTTCCTCCCACAGTCCAAAAAGCATGCTCCTGGATAGGTTGATTGGCTCGCAGACTAAAATTGTCCCGCAATACCCGGCGATGGACTGGCGTCCCGTCGTCGGGTGTATTCCTGCCTTACGCCCTGTGTTTCCGGGATAGGCTCCGGCTCACCGTGACCCTATATAGGATTAAGCGGTTTCAGATAATGAGATGAGATGAGGTTTCAGACAATGAGATGAGATGAGATAATAAGTCATCCTGTACAGGGTCACAGAGGGGCGGTGCCTCTCCCTGCAGACACAGGGCGCAAGGAAGGACAATATCATTGGATGGGATGCACGGTCATTGGCAGGGCATTGGGTGAATGCACTCAGGTTACTGAACCTCGGCAGCATGTCTTTGGACTGTGTGAGCTGCGTACCCGGCAACAAGCGCTCGCGGATACAGGCAACCTGCGTTAACGCGCGCCATTACTGTCACTGCACGTTGTCAGTGAGACCCTGGACACCATTTCAAACGTGATGGTCCAACTCAAGGAATCATCTCATCTCATTGAGCCGGAGCCTATCCCGGCAGACACAGGGCGCAAGGCAAGGATATACCGACGATGGGACGCCAGTCCATCGCCGTCAAGGAATTATTGAGGTGAAATATTATAACGAATAAAATAAATAATATAAAAGCATGTGTTATAATACCACAGCAATCTCATCTCATCTCATTATCTGAAACCGCTTAATCCTATATAGGGTCACGGTGAACCGGAGCCTATCCCGGAAACACAGGGCGCAAGGCAGGGATACACCCGACGACGGGACGCCAGTCCATCGCCGGACCACAGCAATGTTCTTATGGTAAACGTAGAAAAGGACCCTGATCTACAGTGAGCTGGTTTTTCGAACATATTTACTGTAGAGTACAGATATCTCTTACAACATTTGCATCATAATTATGCGTAGGAAAAAAGCTCAAAACGTGGGTATTAACAGGGCTATATTTAAGTAAAATTGGAGCTCAAGTCCGTATATAGTTTTCTAGGCTCTTATTTGTATATTTAGTTCCCCTTTTTTTAATCGCTTCTTTTATGTACTTCTATAATTAGTTGCTACTATTTGACTTTCAATTGAACTGTCCTGATATTATTGACGTGCCGTCCTCTCTGCGGCTCTGTGCACCGCTTTGTGGCCCTCGGGTGATGGGCGCTCTATACATGCAATTATTCTTATTTTGCTAACTGTCTTACTAACACCCATTCCTAATGCCAAGAACTCTATTGTTGTTCACCATCGTTATTTTAGCTCTGCAACGCTAAATCTAAATCATAGTTAAAACGAATACCGGCTGTTAATTTGGCAATCAGCACAATAATGCCATGCCTTTAATTACCAAATTAACTACATCATTTGTCATCGTTGCACAGTGTTACACATCAACCATTTTTAAGCAGTGTACATACATTAAACGCTTGAATTTTCTAATTATTCAACTACTCCTGCCACCTGCAATTACAGAGCCCCAGGTGAGGGTCACAGCCTACATGAAGTGGCGTCTTTGTAAGCCCTGTATGCCCTCAATGAAATCCATTTTTTTTTTTGGGGTCAGGTCACGTAGAAAATTTTAAATTATAAAATAGTGTCGTTTAACCCTCCACCACCCGACACGGCCAATCAGCAGTAAAGTAACCTGTATGCCCTGTCTCTCCTCGAATACCGTTGATGAAAGGCTGCGTGAAGCTGTGCAGTTTCGTGCGATCAGGTTTTCAGAATTACGCAAGGATTGTCCTCTGCAACAAACTCTTACAAACGTACCCTTTATTATCTGCGCTGTCTCATGACAGTTGCAGTGAAATGTATATTTTAAAGTGACTTCTATTATCCGTGACTCCAGGCTGATTCGAAATGTTTCCTATTTACTGCGGAATGAATAACAAATTAAAATCCAATAACTCTCCGAGCGTCAATGTGGTTTGGATGAGTTTTGGTATCTCCTCCCACACCCGATAAGCTACGAATAAATGGCCCTGGTGCTCGAACGACTGCTCACAATAATGTAAAACATAGGTTGCATCGTAATTAACAGCCTTACAATTTGGACCTGAATGGTGTAAACAGTCAACCGTTGCGTGTGCATTGCTGTGATGCGGATATTTCCGCCCGGGTGAGTCAGGGACCTTCTCCGTGTATCATGGACGGGTCTATGAGCTCCGTCATGTAGTCCACATCTTTCTGCAGCCCCTCAATGTCGCATCTCACCAGCACGTACGTCAGCACCGGCATAAATTCATCAGCGCCCAACTGTTTTCCTGGACGGTCCAAACAACACGTGATCAATATCGTCTTTACACATGTTGTAAAACGATCAACTTAATGCAATGATTAAGACGTACAACAGATAATATTGCTGCATACGTAAGCAGCATGCCAGTGTGTCTTGAGTAAGGTGTTCACTCGGTGCATATGGCCGGCTTATGACCTACGGAGAAGAAACTTGTACATTGACAATGAGGATGCCAAGCTGAACATTTTATGACTTGCGGAGCAATGCGCGCGAGGAATTATGCTGAGAGGGAAGGAGGGACACGTAAAGGAGGAACGCATGAATGAGGAACACGTGAAGCAAAGCACAATTGCAATTCAGAGACATTCACTTAAAACCAGTTAATTTGACTGGGGCGGGTTGATGATGGTTGAGACTGGTAAATTGAATGTAAGCCAAATGTGACAACTAGTCCTTGAGTCTGACCAATTTGCAAGAGACAGGGCGGCGCGGTGGCCCAGTGGTTAGCGCTGACGCCTCACAGCAAGAAGGTCCCGTGTGGAGTTTGCGAGTTCTCTCCCCGTGTCCGCGTGGGTTTTTGCCGGGCACTCCGGTTTCCTCCCACAGTCCAAAAAACATGCTGCTGCATAGGTTAATTAGGCTCACACACTAAATTGCCGTCAGTGCCCGGTGATGGACTGACGTCCTATCGTGGGTATATCCCTGCCTTGCCCCCTGTATCTGCCGGAATAGGCTCCGGCGCACGGCCACCCTGTACAGGTTTAAGCGGTTCTCAAAATGAGATTAGATGAGACTGCGTCTTACCTGAGCCATCTTCCATTGACTTGTATATAACTTTGCAAATTTTTAGGAGGCATTTAATCTTGCGCAGGGGCAAGTAGTCTTGCTGCATGCTGGCAAATGCCTGCCTTATAATTTCCAAGGTGTCCTCATTTGGGACTTTTGCCGTCACTCCCAGCTCCTCCAGAGTCTTCTTCTGGGTGGCCTCACAGCTGCTGCGTAGCTGCTTGATGGAGCGGTCGCTGGAATGATAGGCCCTGATGCTCTGATCCAGTTGGTCCTTGAGTGGCTTCAAAATGCACTTACATATCGATTTTTCCACAATTACATCTGCATGTGAATATCAAGCGAGAAAAAAAAAAGCAGGCGCCATATGGTGCATGAGGAAGTGTTGTTATTAACATACATGCGCTACACGTTAAAAAAAAAAATTCTGTAGTGGTGGAACGATTAGTTAAAATATAACACCGAATGTCACTGGTGCTGGACAAACATTCTAATGCTGAGAATATACTGGAAATTACTGAACTGGGGTTACATTCAGCAGCAGCAATATCGTCCTCCTCTACCCCCCCCCTCCTCTACCCCCCCCCCCCACTGTGAAAATCTGAAAGAACCCTCTTAAAAGTGTAATTTGTGAAATATAATCAATAAAGGGCATAACGCTGGTCACACAAGCAAGTAAATACATTCTCAAATCAATAACTAAGCATAGAGTCGATATTATTTTAGCTCACGAAGATCAACTCTCCACGTTTTGTGCTGAGATTACAATGACTGGCCGTCAGTTAAAGACAGCTGCATGAACATCAATAAATACCCACACGGACTGCCTACAGACTACTGAGCCCTACATAGACCACTGACTTAGGCGCGTGGGACAAAGGACGCATGCTCATCTCATCTCATTATCTGAAACCGCTTAATCCTATATAGGGTCACGGTGAAGCCGGAGCCTATCCCGGAAACACAGGGCGTAAGGCAGGAATACACCCGACGACGGGACGCCAGTCCATCGCCGAGGACGCATGCTCTCCACCCTATCATGAAGACAGCAGGGTGCATCAATCTAGCAACTATGCATTTATATGTGAGAATTAAATCGCAAGTTGGCAAATTCAGTTGTTTTCTTCGCACCCAAAAGTACTCCGAATCATGCGCGTGGGAAACAAACCTTTGTCATGATCAGGCATTGATGAAGACAGAATCGGGTCGAGTTCGGATGACTGCAGCACGTAGTTTTTCAGCTGCGTCATGATGGCTCGTATGGTTACCAGCATAGCGGTGGCAGACTCGTGAACGTTCAGGTGTTTCTCTATGTGCGACAGGTAGCTCTGCATGAGCACTCCAAAATAATAGTCGTTGCTGTGCGCGAGGTTCATGATCTTCTTGATGACCTTGTTGGCCTTGGCCTTGTGCGCGAGGTGTTGGTTGAAGGTCCCGCCTAGCTTATGAACCCCCGCGTTCACGCCTTTCATGAAATTCTGTTTGATTTTAGACTTGGATATGATGCGTTTGATCGACTGCGTGAAGGTGCCGTCTGGTGTGAAGTCTAACTCGGGGAATAAGCTGAACCTGCTTCCCGATGACGCACGGCTGCTGACAGAGGCCAGAGTGCAAACGGAGTGGTGGTGGTCCGGCTTCATCACGAAGGCAGGGTGGTCAATGTCATCGGACCTATCGTAGTGTTGGTGAGCGATTCTTTCCGGCGAGCAGCTCAGATGTATGTCGTTCTTGCTCCAGTGCATGTTCGGACCCGTCAAGCGCGCGTTTTGATTGAGGTCGTGGTTGGATTCTTCGTTGCTGCTCGGAACGACCAACCGAGTCGGTTCGAGCCGATCTACGTCTGCAGAAATGATGTTACGTCCTCCATCCTGAATGTCCTCGTGGTGGTCGCTGTGTCTTGGAACGGCTGCACTCGGGACAAAAGAAGCAGCTGGAGTTGTGGTTGGGGCATGCGCGTTCAACTTTTCGGTGCTTGATTGAGCACTATTGTCCACTGCTGGTTCACTGATGACGAGTGACCGATCCTGTTGAGAAGATTCACAATGATCCATCGTGAGCTGCTTGGTTTCTGGAGTAGACAACTCTCGCAAGGACTTGTCCGGACCATGGTACAGTTCGTAAAGAGGGTTAAAGAAATGTAGAGGTCCATCGCTAACATGAGCTTGAGATGGAGTCTTGACAGAACAACTTGGAGCAGTGCACGTTTGCACCTTGTTGAGAGATTCTAAAGGGAGAGGGACATGTATTCATTCAGTCTCAGTACCAACTTAATTTTGTAGAGACTCACGGTCAAGCCAGAGGCTATCCCGAAAGAAACAGAGCACAAGGAAGGGCTATACGCAGGATTAATAATTGCATGTATAGAGCGCTTTCACCCGAGGATCACAAAGCGCTGCACAGAGCTGCGGAGAGAACGGCACGTCAACAACAATGACATTAGAATGGAAAGTCAGCAACAATAAAACATTTTGGGCTTTTTTTTTTCAAAAATATACATCGTTGCAGAACAACATGTAAAATATGATCCGACTCAACTATAATTTTTAAATGCAAAAGGATCAGTGTTAATAATACAAATATTGGGAAATGGTTTAATGTAACATTTATCGTATAATAATAATAATAGTTGCATTTCCAGTGTGCTAATCACCCGAGGGTCACAAAGCGCTGCACAGAACTGCGAACAGAACGGCACATCAACAACGAGATAAGAACGGCAAATCAGCAATAACGTTTTTTTATATTATTATTTTACAAATCCGAGCTGCGAGAGAACGGCATGACAACAACATCAGAACAGTTCAGCCAAAAGTCAAATAGTAGCAATAAATTATAAAGGACATAAAAGATTTTTTTTTTAATCTGCAACAAACAAGGAAGAAATTAATGTCCCCGAGCAGGCGCAGGTCGGAAGACAGCCATCATCCCGGCACGACAACACTGAGCCGCATCAACAGTTCTAGCCGGAGGAAAGGAATAAATGTTCCCGAACAGGCGCAGGTCAGAGCAGAGCCATCATCCCGGCACGACAACACTTAGCCGCATCAATAGTCCTAGCCAGAGGATTTGAAAGCCTTACTGAGCAAGTGAGTCTTGAGACGAGATTTGAAGATGCCTAAGGACTCAGCTGAACGAATCTCCAATGGAAAGGCATTCCAGAGTCTGGGAGTAGCGCTCCAAGTTATATTAATATATAACTTTGAGTTCTATATTCATTGTTTATAGGCTGTTCCTGTTTTATCTGTGTGTGATTATCCATTGTTTTATTTGCTTCTGCCTTAGTTACTGCGCATGGGATGGAACATCAGTCCATCGCAGGGCACTGGGAGACATTCGATTAGCCCCAGTTAATCTGGCAGCATGCCCAGACTGTGGCAGGAAAACCCACACGGACACAGAGAGAAGGTTCGAACTGCGCAAAGAAAGCTACCCAACACGGGAATCGAACCAGTGGCCTTCTTTCTCCGAGGTGGTAGCAACACTCACCCCGTCATCGTGTTGGTGTGCATGGCAGCAACACTCACCCCGTCATCGTGTTGGTGTGCATTTGTTGAGCATTTTCTCTCCCGTAGTTTGACAATTGCACAGCGATAAATTAGCCTCTGCATAGCCTTCAGGTCCTGTCGGCTCATTACAGCTTTAGACAGATTTGTGCAGAGAATGCTCCGTTATGCATCAGCCAGCTGAAGCAGTTTCAGTTTTCTGCACATGGTGTGCAATGGGCCTTGTGTGTGCTTGTGATGTTTCTTCTCATCTCATCTCATTATCTGAAACCGCTTAATCCTATATAGGGTCACGGTGAAGCCGGAGCCTATCCCGGAAACATAGGGCGTAAGGCAGGAATACACCCGACGACGGGACGCCGGTCCATCGCCGGGCATTGCGGGACAATTTTAGTCTGCGAGCCAATCAACCTATCCAGGAGCATGCTTTTGGACTGTGGGAGGAAACCGGAGTACCCGGCGAAAACCCACGCGGACACGGGGAGAGCATGCAAACTCCACACAGAAAGGCACCGGAGCCGAGAGACTCGAACCCGGGACCTTCTTGCTGTGAGGCGTCAGCGCTAACCACTGCGCCACAGCGCCACCCGATGACCGTGCCAGGCCACGTGCAGGTGGGGAGTGCATTAGGCTTCTACCATTCCCGTGTCCATGCAAGTGGCCGGTGGTGAGTCACAAGGTGCGGTTCGGGCCGATGAGGTACCGTGTTTGCCACCCACGCTGGGCGGCTGCGTAAGTGATTATAAACCGGTGTGAGGAGGGCTAGAGGGAGACCGGAACTAGGAACTGTTGGAGGAGGCTACAGTGACGATGTAGGGGTTTGCTGATATGTGGGGGAGGGTAGCAGACCGTTGTGGACTGCTCCCGGTCGTGTGCTGCTGTGGAGAATTAAAGCATTGGAAAGCATCCAGGAGGCCTCTGCATCATCTATCGTCGCTGGTCTCTTGTCGCTGACTGGGCGAGTGCATCGCTGAGTGATGGTGAACCGCTATACCGCCGCTGAAGAACCCCTGGCAGCCCACGCCACATGGCCGCACGTGCCGCATGGCCTCACGCACAAGTCAGACCCACGGGTGTCTGGCGGGGATTACGACTGAGGTCGACTCCCTTGGAGGGTTCCCCGCCGAAAACCACAGAGGATATAGACACAACAGTACTGTATATCTAAAGATTGTAAGAATCGCCTCTGGACATGGCTATCTCGAAAGAGCAGCTCTTAGGAGCAATTTTCATACAAGAAGTATAGAAAACTTACATCGATGCAGCTTTTGTGATCGAAATCATTCATGATAACCTTTTTTGGGTTAGATCACATAGAAGCAAAATGGTTCATAAACCCATGTCCACCTGACAGCCGATTAGTAATTAAAAGCGTGAAAAACGCTTCTTTCACAATATCTATTCTAATTGTTTATTTCTTAGCAGATGATTTTGATGAATTAGCGTAGGGAAACAATTCAAACAAAGTTTAACATACTCACCAATGTCATTGTTCTCGCACAACAATACGTCACTGTCCATGCCAGATGTATTCAGAGTGGAGTCTATTTATCGTACCCGCTGCAATGAACACAATGGTATCAATTAATAATAATAATAATTGCATTTCTAGAGCGCTTCTCACGTGAGGATCGCGATAATTAGTTCCTAATTTAATCGTGTAGGGGCCAGAGCATATCCTGGCAAGTTCAGGGGGCAAGGCAGGGCTATATCTAAGATGACGCATTGATCCATCACACGGTACAAGGTGAAATTTAGTCAGAAGGCCAATTAACCTAGGCAACATGTCTTTGGACTGTGGGTTAATACTCGGGAGTAACCCAACCAAAATCTACAGGGACGCGGAGAATATATGCAAACTCCACATAGTTTTTATGATATAATTTGTAATTGTTTCAAACAAAGGGCGGCGCGGTGGCCCAGTGGTTAGCGCTGTCGCCTCACAGCAAGAAGGTTCCGAGTTCGAATCTCTCGGCTCGGGTGCCTTTCTGTGTGGAGTTTGCATGCTCTCCCCGTGTCCGCGTGGGTTTTCGCCGGGCACTCCGGTTTCCTCCCACAGTCCAAAAAGCATGCTGCTACACAGGTTGATTGGCTCGCAGGCTAAATTGCCCCGCAGTGCCCGGCGATGGACTGGCGTCCCATCGTCGGTATATCCTTGCCTTGCGCCCTGTGTCTGCCGGGATAGGTTCCGGCTTCACCGTGACCCTGTATAGGACTAAGCGGTTTCAGACAATGAGATGAGATGGTTCAAACAATTAAGCGTCTATTACTCTTGTGATGACAGCTGACTGGACCTTTTGCTTAAATACATCTATCAGATGGCTCAACTTTGGAAAGTCATTGTGTACGTATGTGTTTATGAGTTCAGCTACTCCAAATGCTGATCATTTATGTCCTGTATGCCAATATTTACACGAAGGTAACATCTAGATTTGCCACGAATCTGGGTTTGACCCCGGCGGTCCAAAAATTGGCATGTTTCAAGGTGACACAAATTGATGTGTTCTAAGCTCTAGTACACGTGTAATGACTCAGAGGCGGTGTTGGAGAATTCTTATATTTATTTAACTCAATAAACTATGCACAGCACGTATAGTTGGTAGAGTGCGTCTGATTACACTACATTTGAGCTCTCTCCATATCAGGCTTCATCTACTGCTAGGCTTCCGACTGAAGTGACCAACCCCGCCTTCCTCGGCCCCACCACTCGCTCCTGTATCCCATTGGTGCGCTGGGACAATGAGAACCAGTGGTGGGACGGTAAACCATCAAACTAGTTGAATCCTCATCAACAGGTCTCCAGTGAGTCCTCTGTTTTCAGGCCGTTACACAAGTATTGTGCTTTGAGTTTAATGTGGTCAGCTGCACAGATTTCGTAGACCTAGGCTAATCAATATATCCGTGCTTGGACAGTAGGAAACAGTAGAAACCATAGCAGTACCTCTCACATATTCACTAGATCTTTAAATTGGAAGACGATCCACTACATACAAAGCGAGCAGTGCAATGCTATACATTCAGGCCGATCTGTGCAGTGCTGTAACGCACATGCCGTGGCATAGTGAGTAGGATTTATGCGAAAATTGTTCTGAAATTATCTGTCAATGACTCATGCCACTTGCTATTGTTGTAGCGAGGTCGTTGTAACAGGAAGTGATTAATAACTATCGACGTTTATGTTCAGCGTCAAGTTGAGTTATCCTGCGTGTCTTTTCTGCTGTTTTATTTTCCACGCTCGCCGATAACATTCCGCACGCCATTTTCAGTCAGCAATCACATGTTTACTTAGCGTGTCGATGTTTTTTTTTTCTGGACAAAATTGCAACATCCAAATCTCCACTTCCGTTATATACACTATAGTCCGTCAGTATCTGTACTCGCTTAATTCTGTTAAGGGTGGCGGGGTGTCGGAGCCTATCCCGGCAGACATAGGGCGCAAGGCAGGGCTATATCCAGGATGTGGCGTCAGTACATCGCAGATTACTTTTTGGGGAAGGGCAATTTTCTCAGCAGAAAACAGTGTTCTTATGAACGGTGGGAGGAAAGCGGAGTATCCAGCATAAACCCGAGCAACCAAACATAACCTTGGAAGCTCAACCTACTGTCTGATTAATCTTCCTAGATGCGCATCAAGATTCGGGGATACGGCTTTTGTGGCGACTGCTATTCGCTTTTGGAACAATTTTGTCACGAGCTTGAGGCGACAGACACTACCGTCGTGTAGTTAGTTACCTTAGACACAAGTTACCTTCGGCAAATCTTAAGCCCGGCTGAGTTTGCAGAAATGGTTCGATCTGCTTGAAGAGTTGCATATGCTCCTCCCTTTCGTCAAGCGAAATAACTGAAACATTTCCCATGGCACTGTTATACTATTGCTGTTAGTTGTATGTTATTAATATACTGTGCTGTGCAATGTTAACTGCTGCTGTTTATTTAATTACGATGTTTTTGGTTTTATCTTTGTACAAGTTGGTTTGCGAGTTTGTTAAAATTGTGCAATCTTGCGTATTGCTGTTTACTTTTACTGTGGAAGCCCTGCGCCTAGAGCTTGCAAGCTCACTGCGTGCTTCCTGCTTTAATAACAATTAACAAATATTTCTTGTTTCTCCCTCAGACACCACTGTGTTGCGGCGCCTAGAAATATACTATATGAGAGGCATGATATAATTAATAATAATAACATTATGATGTGTAAAGCTCCCATAAAAACATTATGTTTACATCTTTACGACAACATTCCTACACAGTTCAGATGAAATATCTGAAAATATACTTTAACGAGACTCACTTTACAATCCATATTCATATAAAATGTTAATATATGTTAATTTGCTGTACAAGTACTGGCCTAATAGCGGTACTTATGTTTTACTCATGAGCTGAATATCGTTAGCGGCAGCGCGTGGCGAGATCGATCATAGTCTCATCTCATTGTCTGAAACCGCTTAATCCTATATAGGGTCACGGTGAGCCGGAGCCTATCCCGGAAACACAGGGCGTAAGGCAGGAATACACCCGACGACGGGACGCCAGTCCATCGCCGGGCATTGCGGGACAATTTTAGTCTGTGAGCCAAACAACCTATCCAGGAGCATGCTTTTGGACTATGGGAGGAAACCGGAGTACCCGGCGAAAACCCACGCGGGCACGGGGAGAGCATGCAAACTCTACACAGAAAGGCACCCGAGCCGAGAGATTCGAACCCGGGACCTTCTTGCTGTGAGGCGTCAGCGCTAACCACTGGGCCACCGCGCCGCCCATCGATCATAGTCTTAATGTGAAAAAAGTCTCGCGACAATGCAGAGATGAACAGAACATAGCTGCACACCACGGGTCCTCATGCCTTTTACCTTTCGACGATGCTTGTTTTCTCTTTTCTGATTGGTCCAGCGTTTCACAAGCACGACGCTTGCTATGTAAGAACATGCACGAGCGAGTCCCACGCTGCATTCACCGTAAACACCAATTTGAAGATGGTGTTAATGTGGAGTGGTTCCCTAAAATCTCTCATTTCTCTCTTGGGAATAAAAATGGCTTCTTCCGCTTTCAGAGGATGTGGCCTCCTTCACCACATAATTCGTGACAGCCTGAAATTCACATTGTCTCACAAATTATGAAACATCAGCGGCCTCTGCTGTAAAAAAATACATGAAAATTATTTCAAGCAAATTGTGATGGAACAGTTACCATGTTGATGTTCCTAACTGGCACATTGCAACTCGACGTTCAATGTTCACGAAAATTTGTAGCCTAAAGCATATATATAAATAACAGCTACATGTTTATAACAATTAAGTGACACCACGGCTTCGACTGCGGGCTTGTGGAGGCTTACAGCGGCAACACCACGGCGAGGATCAGCACCCACTCCGCGATAGATCAGCCAGCGACC
>JAZEWT010000004.1:18281967-18299965 GCA_036362905.1 Mordacia mordax
GGGGAGAGCATGCAAACTCCACACAGAAAGGCACCCGAGCCGAGAGATTCGAACCCGGGACCTTCTTGCTGTGAGGCGACAGCGCTAACCACTAGGCCACTGTGCCGCCCCAAATGAAAATTAAACCTGCAAAATGTGGTAATGACCCGCCGTACAATGATGAATGTGTGATTCATCTGCTGTGCAGTGAAATCGTCTTTGCTGTAAAATAAAAAAAGACACTCTCTTTATGCGTTCATCAAAAGAGCTTCAGACTTGAATAGCGCTCGTAATTGAGATAGAGAAAAGCATTAGTTGTAACTAACTGGTTTTGTTACTGTATCGCAAAATAATAGTTATTATATTTTTATGTATTCAGCAAAACACCGGTTAGGATTGGAGGCTTATGCTGTATTGAATGGAGAGTGGGGATCTCTTACATGGTTGCCAGTTACTATCCCAGCAATCTGACATGATTCCCGATGATGCACAACACTATTGGACAAGTATAACTGACCCTAGTATAGTTTTATGATTTAGCCAGCATCAGGTCACGGCTGGTTCAGGCATGGCGATTGATTGCGCTGCCCTTAATAGGTGCTCGCTTATTTCGCTTGCCTCAAAGAGCTAACATTTATTAACTTGGCCCAAACACAATGCTGCAAAACCACTGCTGTATTACAAACCTAACGTGACGTATCATTTGCCAAAAAATATATAATTCGGATATTAAACGCCCGGCGATGGACTGGCGTCCCGTCGTCGGGTGTGTTCCTGCCTTGCGCCCTGTGTTTCCGGGGTGGGCTCCGGCTCACCGTGACCCTATATAGGATTGAGCGGTTTCAGATAATGAGATGAGATATTAAACGCAAACAAACCAGTTTGCAGGGGTGTTCAATCATTCAATAAGAAACATTATTCGTGCTGTAAATATCAAATGCTTCACACATAACTCTTAACTGATGGTTAGACTAAATCAATACAGAATAATTAGCTTTCTTTCTCATGAATGTAGCTATCCAATTCACAACAATAAAACAGCTTCACTCATTTCTGTATTATTTCTTAACAGCTTCCGCCATCAGTAAGTCAGAGACGCAGAGCACTCGAGCCTGTCTGGGGCAATTGTTGATTTTCGTTGGACAGAACAACTCTTAACTCATGATGATGCACAGGGGAGCAACTTAACACGGAGGCAATGACAGCATTGTTGTTGCTATTGTTGTGCGATCGCACTCCTGCGTTCATTTATCAGACAGATATCACTCAGTGGAAATCGTGCATAGGCTGGGAAAGCAATGTCGCAGAAAGGAGCTAAACTGGTGCCCTCATAGAGATGCTCGTTGTGTACTTTAACACCATCCTTCGCTCCACGTTTGCCCAGCTATGTGCTCATTAGCCGTGGACGTCGTTGTTTTTAAAGGCTGTCCCTTAAAGTACCTTTGTTTAATTGATAAGACGTAGAACTGCTCTGCCACCAATGGGCTTTGGCCTTTCAATTTTGGTTCCCCTTCTAATGCCTTTAACTAGCGACAACAAGGCACAGGCCTTAACCATTGCCACAGAAACACCTTGGACTATTGCACAACAAAAACAAAGGAATCAGTGTTATTTACAGATGGGCATCCTTAGCCGATCCTACAGAAATCAGTGAGTGCCAAATGATCGTCATATTTACACGCTATTTCTCATTTTTTCTCTGGTTATTTCAATTGAATATGTTATTTAGGCAATACCATTATTTACATAATTCTGAATATGTATATATATACCAAGAATTCAGGAAAATAACGTTTTTGTTTAACTTTCAACGCATCAACTATTGTAAAGTGTTTAGATTCTAATACAGCAATATAGGTATTCTTTGATTAAATATAGAATCGAATAAAATTCCACAATGTACACAAAAAGTTGTAACTAAACATGCCACTCATTAATGTATATATAATTTACATTCTTCACACACTCAACACATTGTTTCTGTGCAAATAAATACCTTCCGCGTTACATTCGGCTAACACCGCAAAAAAAACTACTCTCAAAAATATCGTCGTTTTTTTTTTGCACCAGAATCGTCCGTGCCTTATAAATAAACCTCCGTTTTCGAACTTCCCAGCGCTTGCGCGAAGCAGTTCCATCCACGTGGATGCCCCGCGATGCACTGGCGGACGGACGTGTGCATCGACTTGACGCCCAGCTTAGCAGCGGTCGTTTTCCTTGCCTTGTCATGAACATGTGCGCGACAAAATCTGATGCGTTATTGAAACGTTCCGTGCGTGGTGTGCGTGGTGTGCGTGGTGTGCGAGATTTCACTCGAGCCTGAGCAAAAGAGCTGCAGTTTGAGAAAAAAAAAGAAGGGAAGAAACACATTCTCAGGATGAAGCTGCGCTCACAAAAGTGCCGTGCGGGAGCGGTGTCGTAGCAGATGCGCAGCAGCAGAAGCTTCGTGATGAATTGTCCTCTGGGAGAAAAATAGCCGGAAAGAAATTGAAATAAAAAGTTTCAAAAGTTTGTTTTGCCCGCGGTTGTGAAATATGACGAGACGAGCTCTCCTGCGATGTCTTCTGCCGCTGCTCGTTCGTCAGCGGTGAGCTCAGTCTCGACGACACGTCGGCAGGTTTACGAACGTGAAGACGTTGAACTCGATCATGATGGAGAAGCACAAGAACACGGCATAGGCGAACAGGCATCCGAGGCCGAGCTTGCGGTCCAGCTTCCAGTTGTTCAGATAGATTCCTAGAACCTGCAACAGATGGTCAGTCTCTACATGTCAGTTTGCTATATATAAGCCCTGGATATAGCAAACCATTGGCCGATGCTGGTGTTTCGCTTGAATGGAATCAACGATTCTACCAAATATAAATTTCGAGGCTGCGCAGGTGGTTGAGTGGTTTGGAGGGATACCACTGCTTCACAAGATGAAGCCAGCGGCACTGAAACACTGGGTTATAACTTGATCACCCAGCCGTGATCAATCAGGAGTTTGTCAAATTCAGTGAATTCATGGTCTCAGCTCGGTCAACAATTAATGATCACAATGCCCTTCAATTTACATTTTCTTTTCGCTTAATTTTGCACATTTCCTGCTGTGAAGATTACAAAGCCCTTCACTTTCATTGTTATCTCATGAACGTGTCCATATCAGGATAAGCCCCGTGCCCCTCGTGTGCATAAAAGTAATCAAAGTAATCTCAGGAGTCGGTTTATATCACTTTGCAGACGCCTTTGTTTAGCCTGGGCGGTTGCACTCGGTTCTGTAAGAGTGATCAATTATGTCTGTGTCCCGTGGCATGACGGAGATATATGTAAGTGTGAACGAAAGTGCTAGGTTACTTGTGTTCATAATGGTCCATCTCCAAACAGCTTTCCCTTGTCTCATCTCATCTCATTGTCTGAAACCGCTTAGTCCTATACAGGGTCACGGTGAAGCCGGAGCCTATCCCGGCAGACACAGGGCGCAAGGCAAGGATATACCGACGATGGGACGCCAGTCCATCGCCGACTTTCCCTTGTCTGAGTATACATTTTCAGTGGCCTAAACTTTTCTTTGCGGCCACTAGGTGTCACTATAGCCACCTTACGGCGTTCTGGAAATTAACGGCACGTCTAACCCGTGCACGTAATCTTACATGCAATTGATTTTCACGGGCTGCCGTTGTCACTGTGCACTGGCGATAGTCTCTACTCCATTGTAGCCTCAGACATATGGCCGTGGGTCATTCTGAGGTCGAATATAGTCTACATGTTGAGAAAGTGGCACTGAAATTCTGGGTCCATTTTGTGAAGAGGCTAAATGGAACTATTAACTGTAACACGTGAAAAGAATTGTACTCATGAAGGTGTCTCGAAAGAATACGATGCTTTCATGAACGACAAAAATCCTGCATAGTACAAATAATGTGCATTATATGAATGAGCGCTTTCCGTATTACTCTGCCCAGTAATCATATTCAAGTTGCACACAGTGACATTTATAATATTAACATATTACTTTTAGGGCGGCACGGTGGCCCAGTGGGTAGCACGGTCGCCACACAGCAAGAAGGTTCCAGGTTCGAATCTCGGCTCGGGTGCCTTTCTGTGTGGAGTTTGCGTGTTCTCTCCCCGTGTCCGCGTGGGTTTTCACCGGGCACTCTGGTTTCCTCCAACCGTCAAAAAAACATGCTGCTGCATAGGTTAATTGGCTTGCAGACTAAATCGCCCTCAGTGCCCGGTGATGGACTGGCGTCCTGTCGTGGGTATATACCTGCCTTGCGCCCTGTGTCTATTGGGATAGGCTCCGGCTCACCTGAGCCTATCCCGCTTAGTCCTGACCCTGTACAGGACTAAGCGTTTTCTGACAATGAGATGAGATATTACTTTAAATACTAATATAGAGCCCTCTGTAATCTCCATGTCTGCGAGATGGACTTCCTCACGCATTCACAAAGTTGGATGATAATTAAAAGAAAGACAAACACAATGTAGATGTCTGTACATTGCGGCAGTTTAAAGACACGATGCACGCTCTGCAAAACGTTCAGGGAAGTCAGACACGATTGGATATTCGATGACCGTTTATCCGTGGTTGTTATGCAAACGCCCCCTATTTCGTTTAAATAACAAATAACAGGCCGCGCTGTCCTCCAGGGTCCTGTGCTGTTGTCAAACTCACCGTCAATCCAACGGAAGCCAAGAGAAGCACCACGGAGTAGATAAGACCTCGGCTGTTTATTTCCACCTGGAGTTACAGCAACATCAGTTGATTTATTCGTCAGAACACTGTAAACAGAGACATCAACCTCCCACTACCCCCAAGGTGCTGTTCTTCAACCAAATGCTGTCAGCAAGCGCCTATTAAGGCTGGCATGGCGCACCAGGGAGTGCTGCTGTCAGCCAGTACTTTACATGGTCGCCAATGTCCTCTCAGTGCTGAGTGCTGTTACGTCATGATAGGTATACATTTCAGGCTGAGTGGACATAAGAGAGGGGTCCAGATAAGGTAATACACGAGGCTTTCCAGGATCATGTAAAGAACGAGTGTGCAAACAAAACAGAATATACGCGAGACAATCCAAGTAGGACAAACAAAAGGTGCTCTTTTGGGATAGCAGTGTCGGGTTTTCCTCCCTGCTCCTTCACGACGTTTCGCCTCGCACGTCAGTGATGCCTCCAATGCGGGAGGAGAGACGTCGCGAAGGAGAGAGGAGGAATCCTCGATACGGCTACCGAGCAGTTCCCGTACATGGAGCCGGGAACAACCGACGTCAATACAAAGACGATCGTTGAATCAATCCGCAATCCAAAGCTACAACAGTGACATCAGTCTGAGGTGGTGGGAGCTGCTCAAGTGGTCCTCGTGAATGCACATCAATGCCTCAATCCGTGCCTGATTGACAGTCATTGCTATGCCTTGTCCGTCACGGAGATTGTTTGACCATACTTCACTACGCCATTTACTGTGGACTTGTGAAGAGAGGCAGTGGAGGAGGGCACAGTCGGGAGACTTGAATCGACCTCGGATCGTCAGATTTAAGGCACAGCGCGCAAGTAAGCACCGCAGCACAGCTCCCCAGTGTCGGGTAGATATCATCATTATCATAAGTTGCCCCTTAGTCGTGTACAGGGTTGCGGGGAATTGGAGACTCTCTCAGCCTCTCAGCAGACACAGGGCATCATCGAGGGTTATGAGCAGGATGGAGAGCCAAGCAACTGCAGGTCACCGGGGGCAATTCAATCAGGAAAATTAACCCAGGCGGCATGTCATTAGTCTCTTGGATGAGATTGGAATACCGGGCGAAAACCCACACAGACACGAGGAGAACTTGACAACTCCACTCATAAGGCACCAGAACTGGGAATTGACCCTGGATACTTCTTGCTGTGAAGCAGTAGCACAATCTGCCATGGCTTCGTATCACCCCAGCTGGCTAGAGGTGGTGAGAAATCAAGGTATCTCTACCGCCAATGGCACTGGCGTGGGACCGTGAGCTTGAGTGTGCGTGTACATACATAGGACCCATAATCCACCAACAGCGTCTGCATGGCCCAAGGGAGGCCCAGGCCAATCAGAATGTCGAACACGTTGCTGCCGATGGAGTTGGAGACAGCCATGTCGCCCATGCCTATGAGTGGTGATGGGAGTTGGGACAGGGCAGAGCAATATCGCACAAAGGTGATTCTCCAGGCCGTGCCGCCACAGTGTATGAATGTCACAGGAAGCAAGTGATCAAATGCAATTGAGTTTGTTTTTAATTAGCACTCTAGAATCGTTAGTCTTTCACGCAGAGGTGACAATAAGCTGGTGCGATACTTTCGGTATACCGGTAAGAAAGTGGCAGAAACATTTGATACGGCACAAGTGGGAATGGGGTTGCAATACTTTACCAGTATGAAATTTAGGCTACTTTCACCCCAGATTCCACCCAAATAAAGTTTACAGCTGCTGATTAGTTTATTTTTTTTGCGTTGCGTCAGCAGACCAGTGTTTCGGCATTTGCGATGAAGTGACGTGCGAATAAATGCTATTTGAAAGCGGATGGTCAGCGATGCGGTGAATGACATTTGATTAAAACTCACAATGTCAATGCAATGTACAGCCCTGTAATTTCTTGCTCATTTCATTGCTTGCAGAAAGGCCTCCACTAGGGTGAGTTATAAAAAGCCCCCCCCCACCCCTCATCTCGAGAGTATATTTCGGCTGCTCTTTCAGGATAGCCAGAAATCTTGAAAAAGAGATGGGAATACCCGAACATTGACCACATGCAACCTGCCGACTGACAACTGTTTGAGGTCCCATTTATATTGCTGGGTAGAGAGAGGTGTGGAGATTTAAGTAAGGTGCGAATTGTTTCAACTGCCGTGCCGGCGACCGGTGGCAAGCCCAGTGTGCCGACCATGATACCATAGCAGCATCCGAAAATTACACTGAAACGTATGAAACGCTCGCAAATACTGCCACATCATCTGACACATGGCTCCTCGGTAGACAATACTAAACGGGGTAGCATATAACCGTAGTCGTGAACTTGTCTATTAAACTTAATATGGTGGAAGAAATTAAATCATCGAGTACAGAATTACACAGACGTTGCTTACCCTGGCGCGCCACGATGAGGCTGGCCATGCAGTCGGGAACACTCGTGCCAGCCGCCAAGAAGGTGATTCCCATGATGACATCGGGGATGCCCAGAGTGTACCCAATTACGGTCACCTTACAGGCGGCAGAGATCGTCAATTGCAACACGCATGTACTGCATCCAGGATCGACTATCACCATCAAACTTAACATCGGGGGCACGGTGGCCCAGTGGGTAGCGCTGTCGCCTCGCAGCAAGAAGGTGTCCCGGGTTCAAATCTCGGCTCGGGTGCCTTTCTGTGTGGAGTTTGCATGTTCTCCCCGTGTCCGCGTGGGTTTTCGCCGGGCACTCCGATTTCCTCCCACAGTCCAAAAAACATGCTGCTGTATAGGTTAATTGGATTGTAGACTAAATTGCCCTCAGTGCCCGGTGATGGACTTGCGTCCCATCGTGGGTATATCCCTGCCTTGCGCCCTGTGTCTGCCGGGATAGCCTCTGGCTGACCGCGACCCTGTACAGGATGAAGCGGCTCTGACAATGAGATGAGATGAGAACTTAACATCGTCACAAAAGCACGTGTCATCTTGATAATTCCATCCAGCATCCTGCCATGCATTGCATTGTTCTCTGGCAGTTTGAGCGACAGAAAGCTTTGCCACTTCCACACAAGGTCATCTAGTCACAGACAAGTATTCAGCGAGAAACAAAATATTTTAGTAATTGTGGGTTATGTATAAACATGGAAACAACACACTCTGGAACTCATGCAGCGCGTTGTCAAAATATAGCCATTGAATTAAAATCGTCGAATACTGAGATCAGGAGCATCTATACCTGCCGCCAGTTCACTATTTGCTTTTCACGATAAATTAATTGGTAACAACAGAGGTATAAAAGGGATACTGGGTAGTCCAGGCTTCCAAATTATGAAAAATAATAATAATAATAATAATTGCGCTGGTTTCTTTAATAATTATTATTGCACTTCCAGAGCGCTTTTCACCCGAGGGTCACAAAGCACTCCACAGAGCTGTGGAGAGAATGGCATGTCAGCAACAACAACGACATATGAACGGCAAACCAACAACAATAACATTGTTTGCTGTTGAATAGTAAATGCACATCTCCAATGACGACCTGGAATTGGATTCAATTGTTGAAAGTGCTAACAGAACGTAATGGAACGGATGGGGTTCGAGCTGGAATCCATCACCGCGTGAGACTGCCTCTCCACGTGGTGATGTGGCCCGATAAACAACCACTCGCCCGATTGGATAAACATTCCGCCCGAATGCCCGTGCCCAAACAGTCTTAGTAGAACACCACCGCATTTTGTGAGATACGTTATTAGACTGACACCGCTCAAATGCATAGCATTGCATTAATGGTTCAAGCATTCCTTCATTATCTCATCTCTCATCTCATTATCTGAAACCGCTTAATCCTATATAGGGTGACGGTGAGCCGGAGCCTATCCCGGAAACATAGGGCGTAAGGCAGGAATACACCCGACGACGGGACGCCGGTCCATCGCCGGGCATTGCGGGACAATTTTAGTCTGCGAGCCAATCAACCTATCCAGGAGCATGCTTTTGGACTGTGGGAGGAAACCGGAGTACCCGGCGAAAACCCACGCGGACACGGGGAGAGCATGCAAACTCCACACAGAAAGGCACCGGAGCCGAGAGACTCGAACCCGGGACCTTCTTGCTGTGAGGCGTCAGCGCTAACCACTGCGCCACCGCGCCGCCCTCCTTTATTATAGTACCTGCTTAATCCTGTACAGGGTCGTGGTGAGCCAGAGCCTATTCTGGCATACACAGGGCACACGGCAGGGCTATACCCAGGACAGGATGCCAGTTCACCACAAGTAACCAGGGACTAATTAACCTATGCAGCAGCATGTCTTGGGACTGTGGGAGTAAACCAGAGTACCCACAAAGACACGGAGAGAACATGCAAACGCAGCACCTTTCTGTGAGGTGGCAGCGCTACTCACTGCACCACCCCGCCTGTGGTTTACGCACCGTTTGTTAATCCACTGCTGGATGAGGGCTTCACCACACCCTATATTTCACGGGGATAATATGACCCATAAACGCTTAGTGTAATTACTCATCAGCATTTGCAGGGCATGAAACACATTTCCACGTAAATTACTCCAAGGTAAATGTGTCAAATTAACTACAAAACACTCGTTAAAATGTCATTATTAACAAATATTCTGCAGCATTTGTGTCCTCAGTAGTGCAGACAGTCATTATTTATTCAAGCTTTGGTCACGTTTAATCACCGAGATTTCTGCTACTTGCTTTTAAAATATGCTTTCGTAACCGGGCAGCGCGATATATTATTGGGTAAATTTATGGTAACCATCATCATCAGCCATAATAAATACACTGTTGGATTAAGGCCTCCCTAAGTCGCTGCCATTTCTAAGAGTCGCACAATGTAACAGAGCCACCCACAAGGTGTAAGTAATTACTGTGTGTGTATGTATAGTCGGTGTGTAAAAATGTATGTACGTGTAGTCTCATCTCATTGTCTGAAACCGCTTAGTCCTATACAGGGTCACGGTGAAGCTGGAGCCTATCCCGGCAGACACAGGGCGCAAGGCAAGGATATACCGACGATGGCACACCAGTCCATCGCCGGGCACTGCGGGGCAATTTAGCCTGCGAGCCAATCAACCTATGTAACAGCATGCTTTTTGGACTGTGGGAGGAAACCGGAGTGCCCGGCGAAAACCCACGCGGACACGGGGAGAGCATGCAAACTCCACACAGAAAGGCACCCGAGCCGAGAGATTCGAACCCGGGACCTTCTTGCTGTGAGGCGACAGCGCTAACCACTGGGCCACCGCGCCGCCCTATTGTATGTGTAGTGACTAGGCATATAACCATGTATCGATTTATCAGATCAAAATTATTTACGATGCTTATGATTGCTTGCATCAAATTGTGGGTGTTAAAATTCCCTATGGGTACTTTTTTTTGCCAGTATACAAATATAAAATTACAATAGGTTTTACCGTATCTGGCGATTATGCAGGTGTTAAGATACGGTAAAACCTATTGTAAGATCTTAACACCTGCATAATCGCCAGATACGGTAAAACCTATTGTAATCTTATATTAAAATTCCCTATTTCTCATCTCATTATCTGAAACCGCTTAATCCTATATAGGGTCACGGTGAAGCCGGAGCCTATCCCGGAAACACAGGGCGTAAGGCAGGAATACACCCGACGACGGGACGCCGGTCCATCGCCGGGCATTGCGGGACAATTTTTATGATACGTGAAATACTACAAGAGCACATTTGCATGTATTTTATACAGCACTGAAACTATCCAAACAACACAAAGGAGGTTGTATTAACGAAACGAAAAAATGAAATCTATCATTGAAAAAACTCTTGGCGATGAATTCTGACGATTCGTCAAAGGATCAGGGTGCAGGCGAATTGCCACGTGCCTCACATCTATTTGTGTTGTACTTCACGGCACGTATGATGCAAAATGCTACCGCTGCAAGTCACATGGTTTCACCGCCGTGCCTGGGGCCTACCATCCAGACCATGATGTAGGAGAAGATGGCGATCCAGATGGTGGAGATCGCGAAGGACACCATGAACCAGTTTCCCCAGCGCGCTTTGGCACAATTGGGCACCGTGAAATAGAGGATGATCCCCAGAGGCCACGAGAACAGCCACTTGAGCTTGTTGCACACTCCGTCTGAAAAGCACACGGCAGACAAACGAACGGCAAGGCATTAGATTATTCATTTGTACCCACGTCTGAGACTACTACACTTTCTACCTGAACATGTACCAGTGAAACTCCTTCCACAAATAATGTTAATCTTCATATAAAAAAGGACGTGTTTTTATATATGTATATCAGCACTGACGATTTTTGGTTTATATAATTCTGAGCATATATTGTCTCATCTCATCTCATTATCTGAAACCGCTTAATCCTATATAGAGTCACGGTGAGCCAGAGCCTATCCCGGAAACACAGGGCGTAAGGCAGGAATACACCCGACGACGGGACGCCAGTCCATCGCCGGGCATTGCGGGACAATTTTAGTCTGCGAGCCAATCAACCTATCCAGGAGCATGCTTTTGGACTGTGGGAGGAAACCGGAGTACCCGGCGAAAACCCACGCGGACACGGGGAGAGCATGCAAACTCCACACAGAAAGGCACCCGAGCCGAGAGATTCGAACCCGGGACCTTCTTGCTGTGAGGCGTCAGCGCTAACCACTGGGCCACCGCGCCGCCCTACTTGTTGATTACTCTTTTGAAATTTCAGAGCCAACATTATTTTAAAAAAAGACATCAGAAAAAAACCCCAGGTCAAAGCAATCATGTCAGCAGAAAACGTCATCGACGAGAGACGCGAAAAGAACGTGTTATGTACTTAAAACAATGTCACGCACAATCTGCTAGCACATTCAGCAGGGCCTTAGATTATTAATGTGTACCCACGGCTAAAACTAAACTTTCTTTTTTTATATCGCACCCAAAAAATACTCAATTAATGTAATGCATATTACCCGCGATGACATGGATCAGAATCATGGGCATCAACAAATAGGGAAGACCATCTGAAAGATGTACGTAAAGACAAATCCTTGCAATTACTTTGAGAGATGGCAAGAGGAAGATATTCATCTGGGAACTTATGCAGGAGCATGAGATCATTCAAACTCTTAAATGTTTAGTGGGCTTGGATAAGAAAACATCATAAGCAGAAGGAGAAGATGGCAGAGTCGAGGCCGAGGGTTGCATTGCTTCCAATAAGACTGGAATGCTTCCAAGAAGACTTCCAAGAAAACGTCTACGCGAAGACATGGACATACTGCTTAGCTCTGGGACCTCAAGGTGAATGCAAGCAGGAATGAACGGACTTTGAGAAAATCTGACCTCAAATCTCTAAGGACCAGCTCAACTGCTATCGATAGGCACTTGACTGCGCCCGTACCAACCACTGTTCCAGGATCCTGGCTGATACCTGGGACAACCCCTAGATCCTATTCTCGACCATTAATCGGCTCCTTCATCCAATCAGTCACTAACCCTCACCTCTCTTCGCTAATAAAGATCCGGTGGATCAGTTTATTTGTTTATTCTCAGAAAAAAAACAAAGAACATCTTATCTCTACCGGCGATGGACTGGCGTCCCATCGTCGGTATATCTTGCCTTGCGCCCTGTGTCTGCCGGGATAGGCTCCGGCTTCACCGCGACCCTGTATAGGACTAAGCGATTTCAGACAATGAGATGAGATGAGATCTTATCTCTACACAGTCTCGACCACCAATCAATACATCAACAAATGTTCCGTCTCCTTCCCTGATCTTAAATCTCCTGGAATTTTCAGAGTTAACGGAATCTGATGTCTCTTCATTAGTTATCAGTTCTCGGCCTACAAATTGACTCCTGGACTCCTTCCCATCCAAACACCATTCAAAATTTCAAATCCCTTGTCACCTTCGTCACTAATTTTTTCAATGACTCACTTCGCTCCAGCATCGTTCCCCCACTACTAAAATGTGTGGTAGTTACCCTTCTACTCAAAAAACCTGGCCTCGCTTGCAACATCCCTAATAATTATCACCCCATCTCAAATTTACCATTTCTCTCGAAGGTCCTTCAACGTGCAGTAACCATTAAACTCCAGAAACACATCCTCAACAATGACCTCCTCGATCTCTTCCAATCTGGGTTCAGATTCGGCCATAGAACTGAAACTGATCTGGCAAAAATTGTTAATGACCTACTTGTCACTGCTGATGAAGGGTTGCCAAAAATTCTTGTCCTCGTGGACCTGAGTGCTGCCTTTGATACAGTTGACCACCCTACCTTACTTGAGCGACTGGAGGGTATAGGGGTCTCTGGCTGTGCCCTGCACTGGCTGAGCTCCTACCTTTCCGACCAAAAGCAGTTCGTCCGCCTCCGAGGACGTAACTTAGAACTCCATCCTGTTTTGTTTGGAGTTCTTCAGGGTTCAGTCCTCGGCCCATAACTCTTCAGCATCTGCATAAAACGACTTGGCTTCAATCTCAGTTTCCATTGCTATGCCAATCACATCTGAATCCACATGTAGGATGAGTCTGGTCTTTGCCTGTCGTCTCCACTATCAACTGTGAAGGCCTGGCTCAATTAAAATTTCGTAAAACTAAATGGCGACATTTTGCTTGTCAGAACTCCACACCAATTGTCCAAGACTGAACCTCTCTAATTGATGCGTGATGACCAGACCACTGAAGTTGCTGGCAGTCTGAAGTCTAGGGGTGACTTTTGATTCCTCACTCACCTTCGAGACACTCATCAACAAGGTGACGAAGGTAGCCTATTTCCATTTCAGAAACATAGCCAGGCTACGCAACATCCTGTCACCCTATGATGATGATAAGCTAATACATATCTTCATCTCTTCACGAATCGATTACTGCAATACACTGCTCCCTAGCACCCCTGCCTACCAAACCAATTGTCTCCAACGTGTGCAGAATGCAGCTGCTAAAGTCCTCACCCGCACACGCATCCATGATCACATATTCCCAGTACTTGTGTCTCTCCACTGGCTACTGGTTGAATGCAGGATTCAATTCAACATCCTCCTTCTTACCTTCAAGGCTCTTACTGGCGCAGCTCTGAAATATATCCGTGACCTACTTCAGGCACCCTCCTCAACATGACAACTTTGATCCTCCAACACGGGCTAACTGCATGTGCCCAGATCGCAACTCCATTTGGGTGACAGAGCCTTCTTGCACGTTGCTCCCAGACTCTGGAATGTCCTTACATTGGAAATTCGATCAGCTAAGTCCCTGGGCATCTTTAAATCTCGTCTCAGAGATTCACTTGTTCAAATGAGATTCAAGTCCTCTGGCTAAGATTTCTGATGCGGCTCACTGTTGTTGTGCTGGGATGATGGCTCACTGTTTATCTGTGCCTACTCAGGAACACTCATTCCTTCATTCATTTGTTTAACAATTATTTTTATGTCTTATTTTATGTCTTTCTCTGATTTATAGCATCATTTGACTTTATGTGAATTTAATCTGATGTTGTGGTTGTTGACATGTCGTTCTCTCCACGGCTCTGTGCAGTGCTTGGTGACCCTCGGGTGAAAAGCGCTCTGGAAGTGCAATAATAATTATTAAAGAAACCAGCGCGTCTGTACGTGCTAGGTGGACTGCCGCATCGTAGATGTAGATTGATTATGGCTGATGATTCATGAAGCTTTCATACATGCACTGGTGTTGTAATTCGTTTGTTAGTGGTGGTGCCAATCAATGGAGATCAACATTAACATCCAGTTTCAAAACAAGAACGACAATTTAGATTAAAATGGTAGCCCTTGGTACGTGTTGATTGTATGTATTTTAAATGCAACAACAGTTAAATACTGATGGCAATGAAAGTGCAGAAATTGCAGTTTTTGCAACAGCACCCGAATGAAACTCGATATGGAACTCTGGAGATGCAATGAATAATTTGTAGTTATACTGCTGCACATTGATTAACTCTGTAGCCACCAATAAGAATTTAAAACAGGACGAATGCACCGTCCTTAAATTCTACAGCATTTGTCAGAGAGGAGTGTTTCTTTATTGAAACCATTCCTCCAACACAAAACGTTGGGTCACACACATAGGCAGTGTTAATATATATAGAGAGCAGTTTGAAGGCCATGTATTGTGGATACTGAGTGCTTTAAGGGACCTTGGTGAAAGAATGTCGCCCGTAATCGTTATTTAAACCCACCACCACAGAGGAATTGAAATTGCAATTGGTAAAGAATGACGGGTTGGAGAGGTTTTTTAGTGATTTAGCGCACTCCACTGTAAACCTGACAACCTGAGTTCAAGTCCTGGCCACTGCTATCATCAGTGGCCCCGTGCATCATCGATTGGTGCTGAGCAACATGGGGTAATGGATGGGTAAATAACCCCAGTGGTTGACGCTGCATTTGGAGGAATCCATCCAGCAGTAAACTGACAAGGAGCTACATATTATAATAATTTCGTCATTGTTATTATATTATAGGCTAGATTGCGTGAAATGGCTTTATTGTTGTTGAATTACCATAGTACATATACTCGTTCACATTCCAAGGCTCCGTAAATACATAACACAATTCAATGCAGCACGATTTTAAAATCAATGTACATCGAATATTAATATTTGATAACAGAAAATTTTAGGAATCCCCGTAGTGAATCATACACTATTGGGTTTTAATGAGCGAAAAAAATAATTGCACCGTTAGTGACCACTTTCGAAATATATATTCAAACATTTATTGGTATTTATTTCCAGAGAAATTTTTATTTATTTTTTTACTTTTTTACTTGCGGCGCGGTGGCGCAGTGGTTAGCGCTGACGCCTCACAGCAAGAAGGTCCCGGGTTCGAGTCTCTCGGCTCCGGTGCCTTTCTGTGTGGAGTTTGCATGCTCTCCCCGTGTCCGCGTGGGTTTTCGCCGCGTACTCCGGTTTCCTCCCACAGTCCAAAAGCATGCTCCTGGATAGGTTGATTGGCTCGCAGACTAAAATTGTCCCGCAATGCCCGGCGATGGACCGGCGTCCCGTCGTCGGGTGTATTCCTGCCTTACGCCCTGTGTTTCCGGGATAGGCTCCGGCTTCACCGTGACCCTATATAGGATTAAGCGGTTTCAGATAATGAGATGAGACTTGCATTATGGCTGAAAACAAAGAGCCATGAGGATACAGTACGGCTGGGTACGACAAGTGGTGAGGTAAAGTGTGGGCGACTCCCACCTCTTCTGAAGGCAGTGGCCCATCGTGGAAGAGTAGGCCACCCTATAAGAAGAGCTGTCTCCAGCTCTTTGTCTCATTCATAGGGACCGCTCTACAAGCCGTGGGGTAAGCAATTCAATCTGGGGTCATTCATTACCCTTTCCAGACATGACGTTATGGTGATTTCTGTGAGTCAGCCGCCGCAGCTTTTTTTTTATGTCCAAAAATAAACCGTCAAGGGGTGTATATCGAGGATCCACAGTCAATGCGCTTGGGTATTCATGAGCGGAACATTTTTTTTTTTTGCACCAGATGGAAGAGCATTGCACGTGGTTAAGTCGCGGTCATTAACGAAGGGCAGTCACAACTGCGCCGGATTGCTTCCATTGAAAAGCAGACATCGTTTTATTAATCACACTGAGACCCAAGTGTTCCCATACCCACGCCCTTGTACAAAGCCTACCGCTGCACTCGTGTATAGTCATCATTACCAGTACCCGCTCAATCCTGTACCGGGTGGCGGGTGGCCAAAGGCTAGTGTAAACAAAAAACACCGGGTGCAAAACAGGGCTATAGCCTTGATAGGACGCCAGCCCATCACAGGGCACCATGGCAATTTAGTCAGGAGGCCAATAAACCTTGGAAGCAGGAGCAGCGTGTCTTTGGACTGTGGGAGGAATAATAAGTATTCGACGAAAACCCACGTGGACACAGGGACAACTCGAGTCAGGAATGGAACCTGGGACCTTCTTGCTGGCAGTTTACTTCGGAAGGCCTCACCAGGGTCCCAAGACTATCAGGAGGGTCCTACATTTGGGTGTTTGGCCAATTATATTAATGAGTGTTGAATTTTATGTTGAAATTAACCGAAGAACTCGGAGAAAGTCCAACTTTCATGAGGGTATAACTCACAGCACGACACAATGTATAGATATACATCACTCGACTTGATCGAGTGAAGGCCACGTCTCTCTGTGGACAGCACTAATTGCTGTACCGCCATCTGCTGGCTCTCATAGAATTTGCAGGGGAGTCCATCACTTGTGCACATACGCACCCATTCCTGTGTGTAGTCTGTGTGTTTTCCCCGTGTCCGTGTGGGTTTTCGCCGGGTGCTCCACTTTCATCCCACCGTCCAAAGACACGCAGCTGCCTAGGTTTATTGGCCTGCTGAGGAAATTGTCCCCAGTGCTATGAAATGTACTGGCGTCACACCCTGGGTATATTCCCGCTTTGTGCCCTCTGGATGCCGGGATAGACTCCGACCCCCTGCGATCCTGCACAGGATTCAGCGGGTATTGATAATGATGGTAGTTAAGAATCATGGGGTGGCAGCCAAAGTATGGTTTGTATTCTGAAAGAACGTCCGCTGAAAAGATGGAGCAAGGTCTCATCTCATCTCATTATCTGAAACCGCTTAATCCTATATAGGGTCACGGTGAGCCGGAGCCTATCCCGGAAACATAGGGCGCAAGGCAGGAATACACCCGACGACGGGACGCCAGTCCATCGCCGGGCATTGCGGGACAATTTTAGTCTGCGAGCCAATCAACCTATCCAGGAGCATGCTTTTGGACTGTGGGAGGAAACCGGAGTACCCGGCGAAAACCCACGCGGACACGGGGAGAGCATGCAAACTCCACACAGAAAGGCACCCGAGCCGAGAGATTCGAACCCGGGACCTTCTTGCTGTGAGGCGTCAGCGCTAACCACTGGGCCACCGCGCCGCCCCCGACTTTAGATATATTTACATATTGCCCACAAAATAAATAAACAACCATTATTTACATGTCTGACATCTGTTGGGCTACCGATATTTTGTATGTTTCTGTTTTATGTGTTTGTTCGATATGCATTTGTGCGTGCGAATTAAGCCGCCCTGGATAAGGGCGTCTGCTAAATGATCATTAATAATAATTAATGTGTCTGACTGGAACAATCGAGAGAGAGAGAGAGGACGCTAACCTGGAGGGGAGATCGGTGAAAATATGTCCACGTCATCGTTACCAGCCGCTCCATCCTCATCCTTCTCTTCGTGCGCTTGCCCGGTCTGGCCCTTCTCCAGCAGAGAGCCACCGTTCTCCAGCCCGTTCTTGCTCGGGACCTTCAACGCCGCCTCTGCCTCGGGGTCGTTGAGATCATCATTGGCGTGCAGTACCCGCTGCCTCTGGAAGAACAAGGCCCCCCC
>JAZEWT010000004.1:18313436-18333838 GCA_036362905.1 Mordacia mordax
TCTGTTTGGGGATCTCAGTGGCCACCTGCGGTTTGCCAGTGTACGGTCAAAATAAAAGGCACGCAATAGAGCCTACGTCAGGAGAAGATTGAAATTGTTGCCATAATAATTACATCACACGTTCATGTCTATCGAACATTTCGAATCTGAGCCGTCTTTTTGGCATCCTTCCGATTTAATCCCGAACCAAAAGCACATCCATCATTTTTAATAGTATAAACATACGCCGGAAGTGGTAAACAGACAAAACACAGGGGTTGAGAGATTGACAAATAATTGCTGTGCATGCGGCAGGTCAACACCAAATTGGGCAGTTATAATGGAACGTCACAGAATTTAACAGAGGCCAAGGGTTAAGTAATTTATTCGTGCAAATAATGCAACAGAAATGCTGCGCCCTTTGTCCTTGCCATTGCGTGCTGCCTCTCACCACAATCAGAGCGACGATGGAGATGGTGTAGAAGACTGAGTCGCGGAAGAGGGACCACCAGGTCAGACGCACGATCTGCACACGCCGCAACACAAGCCATTGACTCAACGTTAATCACAGCTTTTCTGTTCCTTTGTTACATTTCATTACCTCGTAACAAAAATGACGAACAATAATTGCGCGATTCTACTATATCGGTGCACGCTCATTTAAACAATGTTGCAGAAAATGATGATTGCAGTTCGACACAAAAGCCAGAGATTGTTCAGTTAATTTCCACCCCTGCCTGCTGCTTGCTGGCTCCTGGAAGGGCTGGCTGGGAACGTCTGAGCTACGAACACGTGACATTGAGAGCAAACAAGTCTCCAAGATTCCTAGTTAGCAGGAACCACCACCAGATACGTGCGGAGGACTCAGACACCACGGCAGAGGTGTGACGACCCGTACACACGTACACCGACGTTTCTGTGACATGACGAGGAATTCTTATCTCATCTCATTATCTGAAACCGCTTAATCCTATATAGGGTCACGGTGAGCCGGAGCCTATCCCGGAAACACAGGGCGTAAGGCAGGAATACACCCGACGACGGGATGCCAGTCCATCGCCGGGCATTGCGGGACAATTTTAGTCTGCGAGCCAATCAACCTATCCAGGAGCATGCTTTTGGACTGTGGGAGGAAACCGGAGTACCCGGCGAAAACCCACGCGGACACGGGGAGAGCATGCAAACTCCACACAGAAAGGCACCCGAGCCGAGAGATTCGAACCCGGGACCGAGAGATTCGAACCCGGGACCTTCTTGCTGTGAGGCGTCAGCGCTAACCACTGGGCCACCGCGCCGCCCTGACGAGGAATTTTGTAAAAATATACCACTTTCTTCCCTATCACACGTGGACATTTTTTTTTCAAAGCCAGTGCAATTGCACAGTTCAAGTTTTACTAAAACGTGTGAAATTGAAGGTTGTCAATCAATGCATGTACAAAAATACAGCCTGTCACAATGGTGAGCTTCTGTTACATCCCACACACGCTTTCAAAAACATTTCGCTGCGTAACGAATTTTAAATCACAAAAGTCACGCCAAAAACGCAATTGTATGACAGAAGAGAAAGTATGGGTTTCCAGACATGCTCTTAGAATGAGACATTAATTTTTAAAACATCTGTAATGGTCCAGTATACATATATACGTATTCTAAACTTATTTTCACCAACCCACACTGGCCCGCTGTACAGACAGGTCACGGGGAAAGCTCCCATCCAGCAGTGGATTCACAAACGTGCTGCACGTTATTTCACTTGTTTTTTTTTTCTTTCAGGAGAGACTCACTGAGGCTCGGCAATCGCTACGGATAATGATTTAGCCAAGTTGGACCATGACTGTCGTACACAGTATCCTACGTTTGTGAAAAAAGTCACAGGATCTTTAAGGTCCACTGTGAAGCAGAAAGCATATGGCATTTCTATCGTTAATACACCTGCAATATTGACCAGGGCAGCTGCTAGATTTGAACCTTGATCCTCCGCAACGAGTGACAAACATGTGACCACGTGGCCATGCCACCTCCTTGATTTACTAAGGACAAGCGACGCACACCCGTACGATGTATGTATTCACAATCAATGACGTCAAGTAATCTCCGCACCACCTCTGAGTATCCACACGTGGTTCATGCATGCCTCAAGCAAAGCGCACGTCATGTGGCCAGGTGAATGAGATTGTATTGATCTGTGGCCTGCGTGCTAAATGTACAGCACCTTCTCACCTCTACGTGGAAGGCACTATGGTAAACTATTCTGATTATGCAGATGTAACTAGTTGCCTGTCGCACACTCATCACATCACGTTCACTGGCATACTGAGCTGCCGTTTTTTAAACGTTTGATAAATTGCACATTCCTCATTAATACTGCAACATCCATTAACGTCGCAAGACGCGGCTTAAAAAAAAAAACGATGATTTTGCCAACCATGCGAGCTTGCTGAGTGTAGCAAGGTACAGAATTCCCCATACCCTCGAAATAATGTGGCCGGTATGCACCCCCCCTGATGGACTGGCGTCCCATCGTGGGTGTATTCCTGCCTTACGCCCTGTGTTTCCGGGATAGGCTCCGGCTCACCGTGACCCTGTATAGGACTAAGCGGTTTCAGACAATGAGATGAGATGAGGTATGCACCCCGTTGAGAAATCTGACACTACCGGTTCTGTCAGATGAAGCAATCCCATTCATTGCAATTCTCAAACTTATACAGTAATTTTAAATCGAAGGCTTTCGTGACGAACGTTATCGACGAATTAAAATGTTTGGGTTAGGTCACGTAAAAAAATGTTTTGCCATAAACACTCCACCACCCAACAACGGCCAATTTGTAAAGTTGATGATTGCTTCGAAATGCTACTCTCTCAGCACAGCCGCAAAGATCGCTCCCTCTCCCCCCATCTCGACGTTTCGCCTTACATGTTACAGGCATTCTTAGGCACTTTGGGGGAAGAGGGAGCGATCAACGCGGCTGTCCCAAAAGAGCGGCTTTTCGAAGCAATCGTCGTGCATCGAGTCGTAACAACCGACATCATTACAATTAGTTTTGTTCACGTTGACAGTAGTGTTCATTCATCATTCCTATCCACTTAATCTGATAGAGAATCATGGTGAGCTAAGCGCCTCTCCCTCCAAACACAGGGTGCAAGGCAGGAGTATATCCAGAATAGGACGCCAGTCCATCACAAGGGAGGAAACCGGAGTATCTGGTGAAAACTCACACAGACACAGTGAACATGCAAACTCTGCACAGAATGGCAAAATAGTCGAGCCTCAAACCCTGGACATTCTTGCTGTGAGGCGGCAGTGCTACTCCCAGCACCACTGTGCTGCCGCACATATAATGTTGCATAACCACAGAAATATATCAGCAGTACACATCTTAATCCCTTCAAGAATCGACTATTGCAATGCACTACTCCCTGGCATCCCTGCCTACTTTGATCAATCGTCTTTAACATGTGCAGAATGCGGCTGTTAAAGTCCTCACTTGCACACCCATCCATGATCACATATCTCCAGTACTGGTGTCTCTCCACTGGCTACCGGTTAAATATAGGATCAATTTCAAGATCCTCCTTCTCAACTACACGGCTCTCACTGGCGCTGCTCCGACATACATCCGTGACCTACTTCAGGCACTCTCCTCAACACGACAACTTCTATCCTCCAATACGGGCTTGCTGCATGTGCCCAGATCGCACCTCCGTTCGATGGGTGACAGAGCATTCTCACGCACTACTCCCAGACTCTGGAATGGTTTTCCATTAGAGATACGGTCAGCTGAGTCCCTGGGCATCTTCAAATCTTGTCCCAAGACTCACTTGGTCCATAAGGCATTCAAGCCCTCTGACTCGGCTTGTTGATGGAGCTCACTGTTGTCGAGCTGGGATGATTGCTCACTACCGACCTGCGTCTAATCAGGAACGCTTATTCCTTCCTTCATTTGTTTAACAATAATTTGTATTTGCTTATTTTATGTCCTTCTCTAAATTATAGCCATTATTTGACTTTCAATTGAACTGCTCTTATGTTGTTATTGTTGACATACCCTTCTCTCCACGGCTCAGATTTGCAATCAAACACAAAAAAGTTGTTATTGTTGTTGTAATGATGTAGGTTTTTCACGGCTCGATGCATAATGTTTGCTTCGAAAAGCTGCTCTCTCGGGACAGCCGCGTCGATCGCTCCCTCTCCCTCCATTGCGACGTTATGCCTCATACGTTAGACGGTTAGAGGCATCCTCAGGGGCTGTGTGCGTGTGTGTGTGTGTGTTTGTCGTGTGTGGCCCCAGCCTTCGTCCATTGTTCCTGGAAGAGAGCAACGCTACGGAAGCAATCATCGTTATTGTTGTTGATTTGCTGTTCATATGTCGTTGTTGTTGCTGACATGCTGCTCTCTCCACAGATGGCTTTCTGCCGACCTGCACCTGCTCAGAAACATTTATTCCTCATCTCTCATCTCATTATCTGAAACCGCTTAATCCTATATAGGGTCACGGTGAAGCCGGAGCCTATCCTGGAAACACAGGGCGCAAGGCAGGAATACACCCGACGACGGGACGCCAGTCCATCGCCGGGGGACATTTATTCCTTCCTTGTTTTTATTGCATGCTTATTTTTTTTTCCGCTCATTTTATGTCCAATAGTATTTATTGCTACTATTTGACTTTCAGTTGAACTGTACTGATGTTGTTGTTGACGTGCCGTTCTCTCCACAAGACGGATTTGTAAAAAGAAAAAAGCCCAAAAACAAAATAACGCTATTGTTGCTTATTTTCCGCTCTTATGTCGTTGTTGTCGACGTGCCGTTCTCTCCACAGCTTTTTGCAGCGCTTTGTGACCCTCGGGTGAAAGGCGCTCTATAACTGCAATTGTTATTATTATCGCTGTGCAGCGCGTTGTGACCCTCGGGTGAAAAGCACTCTAGAAGTGCAATTATTATTATATATGTAATAAGTAGAACAGGTTTTTACCATTTCTGGCAATTATGCAGGTGTTAAAGATCTTACAACACCAAAATAGACACATTTCACAATGTGTTATCATATAGAGCACGGGGAACAGTGCTCATTTATTCACTTTCCAACGATAACTTACAATGCATGTTTATAAAGACCTTATATCCTGAAATAGCCTGTGTGTATAAAATACCTCGACAGATCTATCTGACACAACTATGGTGGCATATAGGGAGAGAATATTCATTCTCGTGATTGACAGAACTTGAGTCTGTACTTTAAATAATGTTTGGAACTCGAAGCACCCAGCTGTGCACCTAAAGGGGACACAAATATAATTTTGACTTAAAATAAGCTTCAAATTACAGACTAATTCATCCCAGCTTGACATTTAAAAAGTAAAATGTAATTTATTTCATCCAGGCCGCAAAGCCTTCAGTTTGCCGTTCTCATTTTCGTAACACAGCAAGAGTATAAAAAATAATGAAATCACTGGAAAAAAGATATTTGATTAAAAAGGACACTTGAAATCACAGTCACAAACCCCACTGGGCAAACAGTCCCAATAATTTCACGTGAGAGAGAATTCGTTACAGTTTTCAGCAGTTACCAGTAACCAGAAACTCCACACTTTAAGACAATAACTTAGTGATGACAACAGGTGAACAGGGCGGCGCGGTGGTCCAGTGGTTAGCGCTGTCGCCTCACAGCAAGAAGGTCCCGGGTTCGAATCTCTCAGCTCAGGTGCCTTTCTGTGTGGAGTTTGCATGCTCTCCCCGTGTCCGCGTGGGTTTTCGCCGGGCACTCCGGTTTCCTCCCACAGTCCAAAAAGCATGCTGCTACATAGGTTAATTGGCTCGCAGGCTAAATTGCCCCGCAGTGGCCGGCGATGGACTGGCGTCCCATCGTCGGTATATCCTTGCCTTGCGCCCTGTGTCTGCCGGGATAGGCACCGGCTTCACCGTGACCCTGTATAGGACTAAGCGGTTTCAGATAATGAGATGAGATGAGAACAGGTGAGCAATACACACCTTGAGTTTTACATACTGAAGGTATGAAGAAGGCTGTGTGTGTAGCGAAACATATCGAGTCGACGAATTGAGGGTTTCATGGCTCAGTGCACGATTGCTTCTGAAAGATGCTCTTTCGGGATAGCCGTGTAGAGGCATCCTATAGCGTGGGATCTGAAAGAGGAAGAGCGCTCGACACGACTAACCTGAAAGAACAGCTTTTGGAAGCAATCATCGTGTCGAGTCTGTGTTTCTTTGGTTGTGGAAACTATTTCCTAGCGACGTGATCACTTGGGTTTTCTAGCTGTGGAGAGCGACTACATTTGAGCTGCAGTCATTACCGGTTCACTAGTCAACCTATCCAGTAATATTAGTACCACTGCATTCAGTCTCATCTCATCTAATTGTCAGAAACTACTTAGTCCTGTACCGGGTCGCGGTGAGCCGGAGCCTATCCCGGCAGACACAGGGCGGAAGGCAGGGATATACCCACGATTGGACGCCAGTCCATCACCGGGCACCGCGGGCAATGTAGTCTGCAAGCCAAGTAACCTATGCAGCAGCGTGTTTTTTGGACTGTGGGAGGAAAACCGGAGTACCCGGCGAAAACCCACGCGGACGCGGGGAGAGAATGTGCAAACTCCACACAGAAAGGCACCCGAGCCGCTCAGTGATGTTCTTTATCATTATCCACACCCGCTTAAACCTGTACAGGGACGTGGGGTGGGTGACGGAGCCTCTCCCGGCAGACATTGAGCGCAAAGCCGGGCAAAACCCAGGACGTGAGTCCAGTGCATTGCAGGGCAGTGGAGGCAATTTACTCAGCAGGCCAATTAACCCATGCAGCGGCGTGTCTTTGGACGGTGGGAGGAAATCTGAGAACCCGACGACAACCCACGCGGACGCGGGGAGAACACGCAAACTCCACATAGAAAGCTACTCTAGCTGGGAATCGAACTTATGGTTTCTTGCTGTGAAGCGACAGCGCTACTCACTGCCCCACCGCGCTACCCACAGTGATGTTTTTTTTTACGTATTTAGGTTTTAGACCGGCGATGGACTGGCGTCCCGTCGTCGGGTGTATTCCTGCCTTACGCCCTGTGTTTCCGGGATAGGCTCCGGCTCACCGTGACCCTATATAGGATTAAGCGGTTTCAGATAATGAGATGAGATGAGAGAGGTTTTAGACTGCAGTTGTGATGTCTCTATGCGGGTTGCCCACGTTTGTGTGCGTACCTGTTTTTAAAGTCAGAAGATGTTCTAAGATTAACGTATGTCCATTACTTGCTTAGAAATAATTAAGTGACTGGCTTTGTCTAAAAATGCCGACGTTGGTGGCGAAAAATTATTATTCAAACCGTTACATGTAAATAATTCAGATTAATTATTCATAAAATAAGTTCCAACACAAAGTTAATTAAGTCAAGTACATGTTTTTAGGCTAACATTAATAATGAACAATCAACAGTTGCTGTAATACAAAAGCAAGCTGGTTAGCCAATATATTAAATGAGCTTCCCCATTGTATTAAAGGATTCCAATGCAATGTCCTTATGAATAATAAACAAAGGATTTACATACAAAGCGCCTTACGACATTCTCAATATTATCACTGCACGTGGATTGGATTGCACAAAGAAATATGACCACATAAACGTGTAAATGCACAGGCATATCTGCAAATATTAATAAGGACAATGATGCCCCATAGAGCCTTAACAGACTGTAGGGCCAAGTTCCGTTAGGGAGTACCAATGAAGGCCGACATGGCACAAGAGGAGGTGGGTGACCAGCACCACTCCCGAGTGACAATATTAACCTACTGAACTATATACTCATTTGAGGCTGAGTGGACGTGGGGGAAGCTCATGACCAGTTCAGTAAATCGTCACTGGTGTTGGTGGCCGTGAGCCGGATTCGAACTTGGGTTGCCGAGTTTGTAGCCCAGTGCTCTAAACGCAACAACAACAACAACAACCGCTATTCGCTCCTAAGTGTCGGTGACATCACCACGGCGCCTGTGCCAGGCCATATGCACATTTGAAGACACCGCAACACACCCTCACACACATGCAAAAACACGAGCAGCGTCTCAGACTAATGCATCTCGAAGATTATGAGCGTTCTGTTTTAATGCCTGAAAATGAGGAAGCAAGATCGATCGTAGGTCGGCATTCCCCACCAAAGTTCTATTAATTCCCCCATATTTTGCCAACGCTGCAATAATAGATTCTCATCAGATTGTATGAATGGCACCATTGCCGCTCCGCACCAAAAAACAAACGCGAGTAACACAAAGCGATCCCGAAAGCTCGGTTAAAGGCAAATTGGACGTAGGTAACGTCATACACCGCCCACAAAGCACGCAGACAGATGTTTGAAGCGTTTTGCGCGATTCTGCGGCGCGGGTGGCAATGCAACCTCGCAATGTGGCATACATCGCGCTCGCTATTGATTGGAGGCATGCGTGGCTATATGTGCAAGATGAGATTTGTGAAAATACATCGAATGACAGCTTTGCCACGGAAATAGTGTGCCGTGATGGAGGGGGAGGGGGGGGGACAGACTGGTCGGCGTGATTAAACACTAACCCTCACAGTCTGTACCCCATGCCATATAGTAGAGCTAGTGTTCAATTTCCTCTTTGTTCGTCTGCGCTGACGGTACGGCGTTCACAAGCGCAGGCTTCATCTGCCCCAGAACCGAGACTTCTATGTCTTGCATCAGCTTTTTCTCCCGACTTGGCTCTTCTGAAACGTTAACACTATTTGAGCTTCATATTCCCACCTTTGCACGTGTACCACCAACCCTCTTAGCACTCATTCGCCTTCATCCTTACGCGCTTCGAACAAGATGACCCGCAGGTATACGAACACGACACACATGTAAAATTACAATAGGTTTTACCGTATCTGGCGATTATGCAGGTGTTAAGATCTTAACACCTGCATAATTGCCAGGCAATTATGCAGGTGTTATTGCCAGGCAATTATGCAGGTGTTAAAATCCCAAACACCAAAATAGACACTTTTAACAATGTGTCCAGTTTGCAAAAGCCACACATACTAGTGGCAAAGTATGCAAACAGGTAGCTTTGATAACCTATGCATTGTCCTTCAACTGACCGACCTTCACCTGGCAGTGGCTTTCTTTTGAACCTATTTGCCGGTGTCAGTCGCTGCCAAAAGGCAGTCAGCTCCAGACAATGCAGTATCAATGCTTTATAGCTTAGGTGGGGCTGTTAACGCTATGGGTACTTTTTGCCAGTATACAAATATAAGATTACAATAGGTTTTACCGTATCCGGCGATTATGCAGGTGTTAAGATATTAACACACATGCGTTGAAAGCTCCAGCAGAATAGACAAGTGCGGATTCGCGTCATTACCCATGCTGTGAAGACGCCCACCTTCTCTAACCTCCACCCCTCCATTGAATGTTGAATGCCCTGCTCCTCCTCAAATAAGGTCACGCTATGGATATGGGTGACGCTCAGCCAGAAGTGGAAATTTCACCTTCGGTTGGAACTCTGCGCACTGTGATGTCGAGATGGGCACTGTTATTCTAGTGCTACTTGGATAGTTCTACAATCAAAAGCATTGCCATGACATTTACTATGGGTTCTTTCAGTTCGAGGTGAGTCTTATTTTTTAAAATAAATACACTCACACGGATGTTATTCAACAATCTATTTTTCAAACCAATTAATACCGATTGTAGCGCTATTCAGCCTTTTTTTATGCGCTGGGGATTTATGATCACGATCCGTTCCGACAATATACCCCAACCTTATCAACACCATTGCCCTTTTAAGATCAACGGCTTATGTAATTGTATCACATCTTTCATTGATCTCCACGTGCATGAGGCTGCAACCCGGTTTATTCCCGTTCCAGTTGACACTTCCATAGGGTCTCCACCTGTCACGCGTTTGACCCGCAGTGTCCAAGAGTTTGTGTCTGTGTCGGGTGACAGGACGGATTGATTTGTGCCTAGTTATTGTCGCGGTGTTATTGTGCTGAACTTTATTAAGCTATACTGCACATGTTTGATAACAGACTAAGGCTGGCCAAGGATTTATGTCCGAGTTTAACCATGGCAATAGGTGGCAAACCAAGACACTCCCGTCATCTGCACTCTCTCTTCTCCTTCAACCTGAACCTACTGATGTCCATGCATGCCCCTGTCAATGATCTGCCCACGCAGCATGCACAATTCACAACAGGCAGTTCAAGCGTTGTATCAGTGCGTCTGTTATTTGGCCTCGTGGGAGCATTGTAATATTCAGGATGTCTTTTGAAATTGAGACATGAAAAGACGTATCTGGCATTATCGCGAAGCCAGATGCAAACCCCTTTAGCGAGAGGAAAGTAAATATTAATCGATGAAACCTTTCATCATAACCTGGTTGTCAACACAAATCTGTAGAGGTCTTAAGAATTCTCATCTCATCTCATAATCTAAAACCGCTTAATCCTATATAGGGTGACGGTGAGCCGGAGCCTACCCCGGAAACACAGGGCGTAAGGCAGGAATACACCCGACGATGGGATGCCAGTCCATCGCCGGGCATTGCGGGACAATTTTAGTCTGCGAGCCAATCAACCTATCCAGGAGCATGCTTTTGGACTGTGGGAGGAAACCGGAGTACCCGGCGAAAACCCACGCAGACACGAGGAGAGCATGCAAACTCCACACAGAAAGGCACCCGAGCCGAGGGATTCGAACCCGGGACCTTCTTGCTGTGAGGCGTCAGCGCTAACCACTGGGCCACCGCGCCGCCCCTTAAGAATTATGTTTGTTGATATTTTTTTGTCTTTTCTCTCCCAGCTGATATTCCAGTTGTGCTCATGGCACCATGTCCTACAACAAACTCTGACAAAGAATGATATCACTGTGTTAGAGAACTCCAAAGAAGGGAACATTGCACTTCGACGAGTCATTTGTGTGACCTCTAAGTCACACGAGGAGCGCTGTATTTTTCCACGCACCCTGCCACAGAGATGTGCATTGCACGGCAGCCACTTTGAAACAGTGTAATTTTCATAGCTGAAATTGAAGCGAAATGTTATTGACAACAACGCTAAGTATGTTTTTTGTGTGCGCAGGCATCGGTGACTGGGTTGAGATTCTCAAATCCTCATGCACAGTAACCTGGTTTTAACTAACAGTGGCTAATACCTCGATTCACACCCAACATATTAGTAATAAAGACTCAGTACCCTGAGCCACCCAACCATCTCGTGTTGTCTTTGCTCTAACCCAATGAGTTGTTGGTAATGCAATTTTTATAGCAAAGTAACCCGTGTCCTTAACTCGTGACTCCTCCAGCCATGTTGAGGACTCGGTCAACCAGACTGACCGTTTTGCCTCCTCCACATTATGTTCAACCACCACCACACTCATTGTCGCACCACATCTCTGTCTGCTCAATTCACCTCGCACACCTCAACATGCACTTATCTCCCATTATCTCATAGCCCGTGTTCTTATGACATTTTGTCCTGGCTTAATTGACTAAACAAACACCAACTGTTATTTCTTGTACCTTCAACTTTCGTGCCTTTGGGCCTCTGCTGAGCGGCCGAGATAAAAATAGACAGGATTGATCCACCTGCATTCAACACCTCGTCTCTCTACTCACCTGGCCGGCGAAGAGGCCACACACCCCGATGATGCAGAGGATGTTGAAAACTGCAGAGCCAACAATCGTCCCCACGCCCACGTCGCCCTTGGTGACAAACACACCTTCACACACAACACATGCACGCACACACAAGTGCAATGTACAAGGTGTCCTTCGAGGTACAGTCAGTTATTAAATAATTATCATGAGACAGCGGATACAGCGTTGTCAATTAAAACATTAAAACTCAAGCACTCGGTAAAGGCAAATTATCGTCAACGTACAGGCCTGTGGTTGCTTGTGAGAAGGCCTCCGTATGTTGGAGCAAAGTGTTGCCACTCTCATCTCATCTCATTATCTGAAACCGCTTAATCCTATATAGGGTCACGGTGAAGCCGGAGCCTATCCCGGAAACACAGGGCATAAGGCAGGAATACACCCGACGACGGGACGCCGGTCCATCGCCGGGCATTGCGGGACAATTTTAGTCTGCGAGCCAATCAACCTATCCAGGAGCATGCTTTTGGACTGTGGGAGGAAACCGGAGTACCCGGCGAAAACCCACGCGGACACGGGGAGAGCATGCAAACTCCACACAGAAAGGCACCGGAGCCGAGAGACTCGAACCCGGGACCTTCTTGCTGTGAGGCGTCAGCGCTAACCACTGCGCCACTGCGCCACCGCGCCGCCCCTCTCTCCTCTTTAAAGAGTGCCAAGTGTGGAACAGTTGAACAGTTACTCGATAGAGAACGAGTCCCTAGAGGTGGCTCAATTGGAGACCCTTCCACTAACAGGGCCATGAGGAAGCAGTTGCAAGGCTGCACTTTTATCTTTTTACCGATTGCCTCTATAAACTGGGCATCCCGTACATATGTCGCATGTGTTTACATCACATAACGTAACGTGATAGACAAACTAGCATACCCCAACTACCGTAAATATGCGGCAGTGGAAAACACAGTTCATTCTTTAAGCTTTTGAATACTCCACGGTATATTCCATGTATTACTGGGAATCTGACACTATTACATTGAATAGCTGTACATCAGATTAGGCTGTCAACAGTGACAATGGTCTCCGGCCTGTATCAGACTCAGTATTTACTGGCGCAGTTCAAGTGGCACGTGTTAATTACATTGAAGGGCCGTTTAAATCCAAATGCAAATGTCACTTAAGAAATACACTCGACCTCGTTTGCTCGTATAAGCTAAGCAGCATTAAGCCTCGTTGATACTTGGATGGGTGGCCACTAAAGATTTCCAGGTGTTATAGTCAAGAAGATGGTCGAGCTGTCTGTTATCCTCCCCTAATGCGTGGTTTCGTATTTGGTTGAAGAACAGTCTTGGAATTCAAAGTGTCATAAGCTTGGGTAGATAATCTATTCTTGAATCCATCCGTTCGGAGTTGTGAGTGTTGCCATCATTGGATGCATGGATTCTCTCTCTGGGCACTCCACTTTCCTCCCACATGGAGTTTAAACATTAATTATTGAAATTGATTAAACATAACAACATCGTTAGACTTCAGTGACACTTTCCTGAATACAGGGATTCATTATTTGGTTTGCAACCACCCCTCACCAGCCTTCATATCTGCCTGCCTCAAATGGTCTGTATTTGGAAACAAAGTAAGAATTAAAAAAGAACTGTAATGTCAACAACGAGAAGTTATATAACGCAAGCAAATATGGTCACGCTCAGGATTACGTCAACTTGAAGCTTGTCTACCACGCACAATGCAACCAGACACTGCGTTAGTTCCATACCATGAATTATCCATTCCCATATATACAATACGAATGTACATTTTGAACATCACATCGCATTAACTGTGACTACGGCCAAGGGGCTGTGTCGGTAAAGCAAGCAGCTGTCGGGAAGTTACCAGTTAAAATACTGGCTGGGGTATTAACTCAGAGCGGCAGGATGGCTCAGTGGGTAGCGCTGTCGCCTCATAGCAAGAAGGTCCCGGGTTCGAATCTCGACTGGGGATGCCTTTCTGTGTGGAGTTTGCATGCTCTCCCCGTGTCCGCGTAGGTTTTTGCCGGGCATTCCAGTTTCTTCCCACAGTCCAAAAAATATGCTGCTGCATAGGTTAATTGGCTTGCAGACTAAATTGCCTACAGTGCCCGGTGATGGACTGACGTCCTATGGTGGGTATATCCCTGCCTTGCACCCTGTGTTTGCCGGGACAGGCTCCGGCTCACTGCGACCCTGTAGAGGACTAAGCGATTTCTGACAATAAGATGAGATAAGGTGATGACGCATCCCATCACCAGAAAGTCGATGTAATAAGTACCACTTTGTGGCGAAATCAAGAGCAGTTGTGCCATGTTTTGACTCACCCCCGCCATGGGAATGCAGAATGGCTACCACTGGCTAAGAGCTTTAAACAGGAGATAACCAATCGCCTTCGTGCTAGGCTGGAAAGTACAAAACAAAGGGAAATGTTCATCGTTTTAAACCGAGACGTGCAATTTAGGCGTGGGGCTTCGCTATTAAGTGGAAATTACATCTAAACGTGCAAGACGCGATGAACTGTATTACGAAATCGACGGCGGCGGGGGGGGGGGTGCTCGCACATTTAGCTTTCTGCAACGTTCAATGGCGGACGGCACGGTGGCCCAGTGGTTAGCGCTGTCGCCTCACAGCAAGAAGGTCCCGGGTTCGAAGCTCTCGGCTCGGGTGCCTTTCTGTGTGGAGTTTGCATGCTCTCCCCGTGTCCGCGTGGGTTTTCGCCGGGCACTCCGGTTTCCTCCCATAGTCCAAAAAAGCATGCTGCTACATAGGTTAATTGGCTCGCAGGCTAAATTGCCCCGCAGTGCCCGGCGATGGACTGGCGTCCCATCGTCGGTATATCCTTGCCTTGCGCCCTGTGTCTGCCGGGATAGGCTCCGGCTCACCGTGACCCTATATAGGATTAAGCGGTTTCAGATAATGAGATGAGATGAGACTTTCAATATCACTAAAAGTTTTCCAAATTTCTCGAGCAACAACGACCTCGAACAGAGAAAGGTAATGGGTTGGGGGGGGGTATTTGTACAAATCAGAGAAACTAGCCATAGTTCTCAATTACGTTCCCTAGAAGGAAAACAAAATATGTGACAGAAGACATTTTAGGCCAGTGTGCTACGAAGAAAGGCTATTACCCAAAACATTGCCCATTATACAACCTGTTCTGTTCGGGGCACTCTACTGCTGTAGGTTTTCACGGCTCGATGTGTGATAAGAATTGCTTTCCAAAGCTGTTCTTTTGGGATAGCAGCGTCGAGCGCTCCTCCTGTCTCCTTCGCGACGTTTCACCTGCGACGCCGGAGGCATCTTAATAAAACGCGTGAAGACGCCTCCAAGGCGCGAGGCGAGACGCTTCTGGGGATGCCAGGAGAGGTGGCGACCCTAACCCGGGAACGCGAAGAGAAATTTCGGATTTAAAAGCCAATGGAGTGAGGCCGCGTGTGATGGGCTTCACGAAGCCCCGCTCTCAAGTAACGGCGCACATGGAGCTCGCAACAACACGGCCACGTGTCCGCAACGCGCAGGACGTTATACCACCAGCAACGACTGTGGGAGAGACGGAGGGACCTGCCCGATGCATTGTTTCTTAAAGAACATTTTTGAAAACGTGTTTTAATGGTGGCCCAGTGGTTAGCGCTGACGCCTCACAGCAAGAAGGTCCCGGGTTCGAATCTCTCGGCTCGGGTGCCTTTCTGTGTGGAGTTTGCATGCCCTCTCCGTGTCCGCGTGGGTTTTCGCCGGGTACTCCGGTTTCCTCCCACAGTCCAAAAGCATGCTCCTGGATAGGTTGATTGGCTCGCAGACTAAAATTGTCCCGCAATGCCCGGCGATGGATTGGCGTCCCATCGTCGGGTGTATTCCTGCCTTACGCCCTGTGTTTCCGGGATAGGCTCCGGCTCACCGTGACCCTATATAGGATTAAGCGGTTTCAGATAATGAGATGAGATGAGATGGTTTCCCTTTGTTACTGTCGCTGCTCCTGCATTGCACCCCACGCCTGCCCGGCTCATTTCTCCGCAGCAGAATATTTGTCATTTGAATTGAGAACAGCTCGTAGCAAATTCGTTAAATGACTGGTATTTTATTTCTTCTTAAACGGCGAGATCAGTTCGGTTTGAAACACGAATGTTTTTGGACAAAATTTAATTGTCTTCATAACAATATGCTGACGCTTCCTCTAAAACATGCTCACGCACATACGCACATGTATACTGTGTCGAGCATAACACAGAGTCCTGAAATCTCATCTCATCTCATTGTCTGAAAACGCTTAGTCCTATACAGGGTCACGGTGAAGCCGGAGCCTATCCCGGCAGCACAGGGCGCAAGGCAAGGATATACCGACGATGGGACGCCAGTTCATCGCCGGGCACTGCGGGGCAATTTAGCCTGCGAGCCAATTAACCTATGTAGCAGCGTGCTTTTTGGACTGTGGGAGGAAACCGCAGTGCCCGGCGAAAACCCACGCGGACACGGGGAGAGCATGCAAACTCCACACAGAAAGGCACCCGAGCCGAGAGATTCGAACCCGGGACCTTCTTGCTGTGAGGCGGCAGCGCTAACCACTGGGCCACCGCGCCGCCCAGTCCTGAAATAGCCATACAATATTGTATGACATTATTGATACAACGTTAAATTATGTAATGGTGTTGCTACGTTGACCTATAACGTAATAAGTGGAAGAGGAGGTATCCATCAGAACCGAGTTGAATCCAAATTTGAGCTGAAAGTCTCCAACCTGGTAACATCCAGGCTTCGCAGAAAGTTTCCACCGAGGCAGTTCGATTCCTTCCTCCGTCGCCTCTCTCTGTGGATTTAGTTCGTTCTCCTCCTGTTCTGCATGGATGTCCTGCGGGTCTTCCGGTTTCTTCCCACAAATTGGCCAATAACATTGTAACATATAGGAAGCTGAGTGGGGCAAATGTTGGCACTGGTTGACAGTGTGACTGCCTTCCCCACCGCCTCCCCTCTCCACACCTCTCTGTGGTTTCTTCGTGCCTATGAGTAATTTTCTGATAAAAAAAACACTTTCTGAATTGAATAAATGCAAGTAAAAATGTTGAATGATAAATGATTATTATTTCTAAATTATTATATCTTTATCGCTTTAGTTTTTTTTTTAAGCACCGGATTTGAAACTAATTAAATGTGCAATCATTTGTAAGAGCTGTAAATACCCCTGGCAGTAACAATGCCACACTATCAAAGTTTTGCCTTTGCTCCAGGTGATCCATTTTATAAAATCCAAATCCAGAGTTTGATTTGTCCAGAGTTTGATTTGTCCATTTCGTTAATTTTATAAAAAAAAAAACCAGCGCATTATTGTTAATATATATTTTTCAGAAAATAAGATCATTGTTGGCGGCGCGGTGGCCCAGTGGTTAGCGCTGACGCCTCACAGCAAGAAGGTCCCGGGTTCGAATCTCTCGGCTCGGGTGCCTTTCTGTGTGGAGTTTGAATGCTCTCCCCGTGTCCGCGTGGGTTTTCGCCGGGTACTCCGGTTTCCTCCCACAGTCCAAAAGCATGCTCCTGGATAGGTTGATTGGCTCGCAGACTAAAAAAAATGTCCCGCAATGCCCGGCGATGGACTGGCGTCCCGTCGTCGGGTGTATTCCTGCCTTACACCCTGTGTTTCCGGGATAGGCTCCGGCTCACCGTGACCCTATATAGGATTAAGCGGTTTCAGATAATGAGATGAGATGAGATCATTGTTCATTTATGGTATGTGTATAGTTACAGTGCGGCGCGGTGGCGCAGTGAGTAGCGCTGTCGCCTCACAACAAGAAGGAACCGGATTCGATTCCCGACATGGGTGCCTTTCTGTGTGGCAATGCGTGTTCACTCCTCATGTCAGTGTTCTCTCTCTCCCCGTGTCAGCGTGGATTTTCACTGGGTACTCCGGTTTCCTTTCATCGTCCAAAGACACGTTGCTGCCGTGGTTAATTGGCCTACTGAGTACATTTTCCCCAGTACCATGCGATGTGTTGGTGTCGCATCCTGGGTATATCCCCGCCTTGCACCCATTGTCTGCTGGGATAGTCTCCAGTCCCCCGCGACCCTGTACAGGATTACGCGGGTATTGATACTTATGATGTATAGAATACATTTCGCTTGGTATTGTAGCTCATTCTCTCTGTGTTTGTCAATTGGTATTTGTACTTTCAACTACAAATCAGTGACTCATTCAATTCTGGATTTATGCAACAACCCATACATGAACTGACCTACGCGAACTGCTCTGGTAAATACACCTTAAACATAAATACATCGTCAGATCTCAAAGTGAAATCAGCCCTAAGCCCGGTTAGTACTCGAATAGGTGACCATTGTGGCTTGTCAGGTGTTGTAGTATCTAATTTATTATATGCGTTTCACAGACAATATTAAAACGGTACATAGATTTCTATATATATATAAAGGACGGATCGAAATATTCAAGGACACAAAACTGACTTGTGTGACTTTCAAAAATGCATTTTGTCTGTTTAAATGTAAAACTATTGCAAGTGACTATTGTGCATACACAAAAGTAATTGTTATAATTAACTCAGCTTCCTGTACAAATAAATTAGAGCTGATCATATCAATCTGACGCAATTACATTAAAGTTTATAATGCTTCTCATTAAACATGGATCACTCTGCTATGGAGACCACAAATTCGCATTTTACTGAAAACCGGATATATGTATAATTATTTATTTCCTTTCCTGGCCAGGGCAGCCACCAATATCTGTTACAAGCATCCAATTTTCACTGTATTTCACAAGGGACATTGTGCCAGTCTGGAAAATTTTACATATTTATCTCTACATCTTCAACTGCAAGGGGTCAAAATAAAAAAAAAATTCTATTTGTTAACCCTGTCACCTCCCGTTTCCATCACACACTAACCCTGCCAATAAAAGATGGAACAAAACCCACCCTCGGTATTTAAAGGTCGAACGATTCTCCAGTAGTTCGTATTTGTATAAATATTCTTCCATTTTTGGTGATAAAATAAGGTCGCAATGCTCCGACAACAAGAGCATGTGTTGGCCCGACGTGTCTGAGGCCATGGATTCACCGGTTGCATCTCACTTGCAGGAGGTGGCCAGGTGTAACGGCCACCTCCTGCAAGTGAGTCAAAATATTTGAGATCAAAACCTTTCGAAGCTCAGATTTCATTTCAAGTGTATGTGCAGCTGATCGCTCCGCTTTGCAGACTTATAAATATGTAATGTTGTTCTTTTTTTACGTGTGTGATACGTTTTAATTTGCTGTCTATATATTTTTTGGTAATTGTACCGTGACCTTGACATTCGGTACCTGACCATGTTTTCACTCATTCAATCGTTATCTCATCTCATCTCATTATCTGAAACCGCTTAATCCTATATAGGGCCACGGTGAGCCGGAGCCTATCCCGGAAACACAGGGCGTAAGGCAGGAATACACCCGACGACGGGACGCCAGTCCATCGCCGGGCATTGCGGGACAATTTTAGTCTGCGAGCCAATCAACCTATCCAGGAGCATGCTTTTGGACTGTGGGAGGAAACCGGAGTACCCGGCGAAAACCCACGCGGACACGGGGAGAGCATGCAAACTCCACACAGAAAGGCACCGGAGCCGAGAGACTCGAACCCGGGACCTTCTTGCTGTGAGGCGTCAGCGCTAACCACTGCGCCACCGCGCCGCCCTCAATCGTTATCAATACCTATTTAATCCTGTACAAGGTCGTGGAGGGGTCAGAGCCTATCCCGGCCGACAGAGGGCAAAAGGCGGGGGAATACCTAGGATGTGACGCCAGCACATCACAAGGCACACTTTTGGGGGCAATTTACTCAACATCCCAACTAACCTAACCAGCGTGTCTTTGGACCAGCAGAGGAAACTGGAGTACCCCGCGAAAACCCACGTGGGAGAGGGGAGAGAGAACATGCAAACTCACACATTAAGGCACCCGATCTGGGAATCGAACCCGGGACCTTCTTGCTGTGAAGCAGGTTTCTGTGCTGTGACCAGGTCCTCATCAGACAACGCGAATTCATTTCCGAACGAGCTTCGCCTCCACCGCTAATGAACCCACCCCCCCAATCGTGAAGTCAGCCTCACCGATAACGGACGTGAAGAGCTCCGGGGCCGAACTGCCCGCAGCCATGAAGGTGGCTCCTGCCACGTCCTCGCTGAGATGCAGGCGCTGAGAGAGGAGACGGGGGACACGCAAGCCGAAGGTCGTATCGCTTTGCGACGTCACCGACAAGGTGACAGGCAAACAACCTCTTCAGCGTAGCTGAATTCTACACTGGCATCACAAAATACCGAGGGCCGCGCAGCGGAGTAGCGGTGAGAAGCGCTGCCGCCTCATGGCAAGGAGGACCCGGGTACGATTTCTGGCTCTGTGGCTTTCAGCTGGGTGTTCCGGTTTTCTCCCACTATCCAAAGACATACTGCTGCCTCGGTGAATTAGCCTGCTGATTGAATTGCTCCTGGTGCCCTGCAATGGACTGGCATTCCATCCTGCGTATATCCCTGCCTTGCACCCTGTGTCTGCCGGAACAGGCTCCGGCTCACGGTGACCCTGTCTTAGCGGTTTTTAGTGATTGTGCTGTAACAATCCGTGATAGGTGTTCCGGTTGCACCGCGTGTTTCCCCGGCGAACAGCAGCTGGTATAGGCCACACACTCGTGGGAATTAAAGAAGTTAATACGTCATCTGGGTGGATACTAAAGTTGTTTTCCATTAAATTTTAAAACGTCTCATCTCATCTCATTGTCAGAAACCGCTTAGTCCTGTACAGGGTCGCGGTGAGCCGGAGCCTATCCCGGCTGACACAGG
>JAZEWT010000004.1:18333886-18345739 GCA_036362905.1 Mordacia mordax
CCCGGCGAAAACCCACGCGGACACGGGGAGAACATGCAAACTCCACACAGAAAGGCACCCGAGCCGAGATTTGAACCTGGGTCCTTCTTGCTGTAAGACGACAGCGCTACCCACTGGGTCGCCGTGCCGCCCCAATTTTAAAAGGTGCAATATAAATTGCGTTTTTTGTCCGTTTATGCCAATGATGTTTACTACACGTGTAGCCACCCGTTGCGAGATTGTGGGTATCTTCAGCAATCCACACTGACCAGAATGATGAAGCAAGATCACACGTTTTTTTGTTATCCTCAGTGGTTTGGGGAGGTTTTCATCCAAAACTTGATCGACCATGGCCGATGATGATGGTGAAGATGATGATGATGATGTAATAACTGTATCATCGAGCCGTGAAAACCTACATCATTACAATAACTGTATCTTCATAGTAAATTTAAATGGCTCCATTTACATGATCATGTTATTCAGCCTGTGCGCCATCACGTGAGGTGCTGTGATTGTGTTCCCTTCCTTGTCGGTGCATATTGCGAGATATTAATTGCACGCTCTGACATTGAAGCAAATAACAATAACCACATTAACCACCATATTACGCGTGCTTATAATTGCTGCATAAACACAATTACATAGCAAGGACTTATCGAGATTGGCACAACACATGACAGACAGGCGGTATAATCATCCTCTTTTGCCTTTCATCTCTAAAAACATCTCGCAGTAATGATTATATTACGATGCAGCATTTTGAGGTAAGTGTTGTGAGTGAGCAATGATGAATGCTTGGTCCAGCGTACGGGGGCGTGGTGACGTCAGTACCACGCCTCGCTACCTGGGCGTCACAAGTGCTGGTGTTGACCACAATAGGTAATTGACCTGTATGAGTGTAGGACTTTGTAGCCGTGACCGGGAATCGAACTCAGCTTGCTGCTGTGCTTGTAACAGTGATGCGAACCACAAGCCCCCTTTCCCCACGGACTCTCCCTTGTCAATCTACTGCTGGATTAAAAACCTCCACACGCATTGTTAGTCACGGGTATTATTTGAACATGCTTCACGAGGCTGATACAGTGTCGGCTGCCAACGAGAGGGTTAGCCAGAACTAAAAAGAGAAAACAAGGTTTCATCTCATCTCATTATCTGAAACCGCTTAATCCTATATAGGGTCACGGTGAAGCCGGAGCCTATCCCGGAAACACAGGGCGCAAGGCAGGAATACACCCGACGACGGGACGCCGGTCCATCGCCAGGCATTGCGGGACAATTTTAGTCTGCGAGCCAATCAACCTATCCAGGAGCATGCTTTTGGACTGTGGGAGGAAACCGGAGTACCCGGCGAAAACCTACGCGGACACGGGGAGAGCATGCAAACTCCACACAGAAAGGCACCCGAGCCGAGAGATTCGAACCCGGGACCTTCTTGCTGTGAGGCGTCAGCGCTAACCACTGGGCCACCGCGCCGCCCAACAAGGTTTTAGCATTTTTGGAAATGATATCAGTGACGATTGCTTGACAAAGCTGTTCTTTCGGGATAGCCGCGTCGAGCTCTCCGCCTCCCCAAGACTCAGCACACCCGAGGGTGCCTCCAGCGCTGGGAGGTGAAATGTCGCGTAGGAGAGAGGGGGAGCGCTCGACACGGCTATCCCGAAAGAACAGCTTTGTCAAACAATAATCATGCATCAAGCCGTGAAAACCTACAAAAATAATGAACATGATGAGATCTGTTTCATAAGATGTCTATTTGATATTTTGCGTTGGTTTGTTCGGCTTGCCTTTTAGCAACACATGACCAATACTGGTGAGACTAGACGATAAAGAATGCTGCCTCTTATAAGAGTAGGACAAGTTTTACCGTATCTGGCGATTATGCACCAGATACGGTAAAACTTGTCCGACTCTTATATATGTATACTGGCAAAAAGTACCCATAGCGTTAATGCTGCCTGTTGTTGGGGGCCAATCAGCTTTAAGGAAAATGCATAATCTATCAAAGCGAAGTGTTTGAATGTTTTACCACAAGCACGTGCAATTTTTGAAAACTAGACAACTTGTGATAGGTGTTTCTTTGGTGTTTGAAGATCTTAGTACTTGTGTAATTACTAAACAAAAAAAACAATTTCCTTATTACAGCATCTGTATACGGGCACAAAGGTGCCCACAGTTACGCCGAACTAGTTGTAGGTATCACTCGCCACTCAAAGTTCGCCGTGGCCAGGAAATCAAAAGCTCAGGACGCCGGATTCGCAGCGCAGTGGCGCTGAGCGCTTCACCACCGCTCCACAATCGACGCACCTTGCGAACGTTCACAGCCATACCTCGGAGATTTTTTCCAGCGATGGGACGAAAAAATCGTCGCACACCAAGGCCAGAGCGTAGAACATGTACATGGTCTGTGCGAGAGAGAGACACACACACAGACCAGGAACACTTGAAGGTGATCAGCATGCTTTATCACAGTTTTCTTACTCACATGAGTAGCGCAGCGGTTTTTCCTCATAGCGATATCTTTCAATAGTACTACTGTTTATCACCACTGCAGTGCCGTAATTTCATCAGCTGGATTAAAACTTTGACTACGCTTTAAAAAAGCATTTCCGCTGCTCATTTAAACGTTGGCCTTTTACAATCTCATAAATGCAGCAAAGGTGAGCCCTTAAACGCTCGTAAACTAGATTAAATGAATCGACGAAAACGCTTTATGTTCTTCAGTGACAAGGATATATTCCAAAATAGCTTTTATTTGCAGTTAACGGGCATTAAATGAAACGACGGTGAGGTGTGTGTTCATTTTATTTTACTGCTGCACTTGCCTGCAACTCATTTGACTTGTTTGTCGTACAACCACACTTGCGTGGAAATTGCCATCTTTAATTAACTCGCTTGATTGTTTTATTGCAAAGGAGGAAATAGAGCGCCTTAAATATTGACAGAGATAAAAGCAACCCCCCGTATGACGCGGCATGGTGACTGATCCGTCTGAGCAATAATGTGTCACCGAGAAATAAATCGGGTTCGAATCCAGGCTGCCCGTGAATTAACGGGGTGTCTTAACTCTAACTGTGTGAGACAGTGGTCCCGGGCTACAGTGACAGCGCACAAAACAGCATAACATGAACGTATAGTCTGTATTTAATTTAACAAAATTGTAGCTCTCAGAATAAAATATCAGTTTGGCTGTCGTGCAACGCATATTAGTCAGATGTCGAGTGAGTGGGACACTTCTTCTCTGTACCTTCTGAACCAGAGGTCACGTGAAGGGGCATCTCAGAGGTAGCTCAGAGGTATTCACTGCCAGTGGGCCATTCTCTAGCAAAGGCTGTACTGTGTGAGATTCGAATGCATTGCCGTGCTCCGTCTCATGATCTGACACCGATGTTACGAACAAAATGCAAATCACAACAGTATGTTCACAACGTTCCGTACATGAAGGCAGCGTGTACTCACACAGAAGACATGAAGAAGCAAGCCCCCGTGCTTCCTCTCCTCGTTGGTAAAGATGTCATCGGGGAATTCATTAATCGCTGCCACGAAGAGAGATGGACAAAGGGTCACGCGTGTAATTCAATCCATTTACATGCTTTCCTTCTTTGTAATGTGGTATCAAGCATTAAGCGGATGTGTAAATGCTGACTTATACAAACAAGTCGTAACCACAAACCGCGAACACAGCCGAGCTAAGAACGTTTCTAAACCTGCATCAACGCTTCTCCACCGTCTCCTTCCTTGCACTATTCTCGAATTTTTTATTTGCAATTTCTTTCTGAGGCGGCATGGTGGCCCAGTGGGTAGTGCTGTCGCCTCACAGCAAGAAGGTCCCGGGTTCGAATCTCGGCTCGGGTGTCTTTCTGTGTAAAGTTTGTATGTTCTCCCCGTGTCCGCGTGGGTTTTCACCGGGCACTCGGGTTTCCTCCCACAGTCCAAAAACCATGCTGCTACATAGGTTAATTGGCTTGCAGACTAAACTGCCCGCAGTGCCCGGTGATGGACTGGCGTCTCATCGTGGGTATTGCGCCCTGTGTCTGCCGGGATAGGCTCCGGCTCACCGCGACCCTGAACAGGACTAAGCGGTTTCTGACAATGAGATGAAATGAATTTCTTTCTATGCAGTCTTTCTCCCACGTGTTTACAACTTTGCTAATTCATTCTTAACTAAACTAGTTATTATAGTTATTAAATGAATGTTGTTGCTGACTGCTTGCATATATTGGACCTGTGCTCAGCAATCATAATTTTAAAAACACTCTCTAATACTCCTTCACTATTAGTTTATAATTGATTCGTAGGTCTTTGCTGAGAACTAATGAGATGAATTGTTGATTATCCGTGGACAAATGATTCTATGAGGTTGTAAGAAAACAAAAAAAATGCTATTGTTGCTGATTTGCTGTTCTTATGTCGATGTTGTTGCTTACATGCCATTCTCTCTACAGCTCTGTGCAGCGCTTTGTGACCCTCGGGTGAAAAACACTCTGGAAGTGCACTTATTATTAGTATTATCTTCGTAAAAGAGTTTAATTCCAGAAATATGTATGTAAAAATAATGGTTCAGACAGTACACGTAGTAAATTGTTATTAAGCCCAATTAAATATATTCTAAGTCAAGCATTTTTCTTCACCATTAGTGGTTCACAAGACGGAATGAATGGATGTCCTGACACGTGCAAGTGGTGGATTCGTTGTACACAGTACCATGAAGAGTAAATGTACACCCATGCATATACTTGCTCAGAGACACTGCTGGCAACAAGACCTCTGCCGGAGGAAGTTCGACAGAACTATGTGAACTTGCCAGACATTGGGAGAGTGGGAGTACCCACACTTTACCTCACGACTTAAAACCTGCCAATCAACTAACTGTACAATACATGTCATACGCACATGACGTTAATATAACATGTACCAAAAACAACTTCATGCATGTGTCGTTAAATCAAACAGACAATATTTTCATCCAAGGAAAACGCCATCATGATGACCTACAGTTAATTCTCTCTGAGGAAAGCAATAGAATAAAAGGCTGCCCAATTGAAATACATATTTGTGACGTGGTTTTAAAATTGTGCCTATTTTTTATTTATTTCGCAATAAGAAGGTGAGTGTGCTCGTTGTTTGGAGATTAATTAGTCGCAATTGAATTTTATGTCAATTATTGACCTCACACATTTTTTCCAATTCATGTTCAGGTTCAGTTGAGTATCAGTAGCCCCTTAATACTGTACAGGCTTGTGGGGGGCCAAAGCCTATCCCGACAGACACAGGGTGCATGGCGGGCTTATACCCAGGATGTGACTCCAATACATCGCAGGGCACTTTGGGGCAATTTACTCAGCCGGGCAATTAACCTAGGCAGCAGCATGCTTTTGGTCGGTGGGAGGAAAACAGATTACCTGATGAACGCCTACGCTAAGGGATCAAAACGCTTCACTTGACACAGATAAACATTCTGGGTTCAACTCCACGGTTCGGCCACCTATGCTTTAACCGGATTCTGAGGTGAAATGAGTGTAGGCTCTTAACCTGGTCACATTAAATTCGATTCTGTACTGATTTTAATTACATTTCAGCTCCAGATTGTATTTTCGTAACTGTACTTCATCACTGCACGCTCACCAGTGTGACCTCGGATATAGAGCGTAGACAGATTGTTCCGGAACATTCCCAGGAAATGTGTTTTTTTTCTCTAATTTTGATCCTAACAAACAGTGTGCGAAACTTGAATGTTGCTTGCTGAGGTAGTGATCCTACTTTATATGTAGATCAAGTGCAATTTTCCAAATGTAATGGGGGGGAGATTGATACTGATAAGTAAACATTTATTGAACCACATTTGATGTTTAGATTAAGTCACGCGGTGATTAGGCTAACCCCAATCTTTTAAACATCACATACGTGTATGAAAACTGCTGTGAATATTTTATATTGTCTGCCTAATTATCTCATCTCATCTCATTATCTGAAACCGCTTAATCCTATATAGGGTCACGGTGAGCCAGAGCCTATCCCGGAAACACAGGGCGTAAGGCAGGAATACACCCGACGACGGGACGCCGGTCCATCGCCGGGCATTGCGGGACAATTTTAGTTTGCGAGCCAATCAACCTATCCAGGAGCATGCTTTTGGACTGTGGGAGGAAACCGGAGTACCCGGCGAAAACCCACGCGGACACGGGGAGAGCATGCAAACTCCACACAGAAAGGCACCCGAGCCGAGAGATTCGAACCCGGGAGCTTCTTGCTGTGAGGCGTCAGCGCTAACCACTGGGCCACCGTGCCGCCCTGTCTGCCTAATTAGATACTGCTAATTGGATTGTACAATGACTTGACATCGATGAACATAACAAAAACATGCAGTTCTTTACATCGATATCTTCCACATCATTCCTTAAGAGCATCTATTGTTTTTGACACAATTTCCTTTTTTAGTAGCACAAGCAACAGCTGTGCCTTTCTATAGAAAATGATTCCAAATTAGAATATTGTATTGCCTGCAGCGCTAATTACTTCCCCATCAGCGCTGCACGCTTCATCGGTGTTGCTTTGTTTAAACGTGTTAGCGCAACGCTCGCAAGTGCGAGCAAGCTCTTAGTTTATTTGTTTTATAATTATTTTATCCATTATTTTATGTCCTGCATTGATTTATATGTTCCTGTTGACATGCCGTTCTTTCCACAGCTCCGTGCAGCGCTTAGCGACCCTCTGGCGAAAAACGCCCCGACAGTTGCAAAAATTATGACTATTATTAGTAACCTGTGCCACGGTTTGATTTCATATATAAGATTACAACAGGTTTAACCGTATCTGGCGATTATGCAGGCAAAAAAGTACCCATAGGTTTGATTTCAGATGGAGCTGCGTGGAGTTGCGAGTACAGGAACACATTCCATGGCCAATGCAGCCCAGATAATGCCCAATTTCCCACTCTCCCACGTGAGACAGACGCCCGTCAGCGATCGTTAAGAGGGACTGTTGAAAGGGATTTGTTGAACGCGTGACGTGCGCCTGTTTCAATTCGACGCGCTATTGGTTAACGCAGAGTGAACTAAAAAAACCCACGGTATTCACAACGCAACATTTCGAATGCCATGATGTAGGTTTTCACGGCTCGATGCATGATGATTGCTTCGAAAAGCTGCTCTCTCGGGACAGCCGCGTCGATGGCTCTCTCTCCTCTCCTTGCGAGGAGAGGAGAGAGAGCCATCGCGAGGAGAGGAGAGAGAGCCATCGCGAGGAGAGGAGAGAGAGCCATCGACGCGGCTGTCCCGAGAGAGCAGCTTTTCGAAGCAATCATCATTTCGGATGCCGTTAATAAAAGTGCGCGTGCGTCCAAAGTAGCCTCAGGAACGCGTCTGAGAGTGCGTCCACCGTGGAGATGGAGCGACGAGATCGGCTCGTGGGCCGCTGATCGATGGATCGTCGTTGCATTGCGAGACCGTGGGGGATGCCGCCACGTGGGGGGTGGAGGGTGTTCGACAAGTTTCACACGCATTCGCAACTTTTTCGAGTCACGATGCCATGTTTTATGGGATTAACATCCAGTAGGGTCAGGTTAAGCAAGCAGGCTATTGATAGGAGAGCCTACAGCCGGAATGTGGCAGCGGATTGGCAGACACATGCCAAGAAAGCTATAAAGCAAGATAGTGCTCTGCGAGCAATTACGCACACTAAGTACATTAAACAAAGAATTTTATTCACTAGCATAGTAATTAATATAAACTTGAGAATGTATTTTTTATTTTAGTATATTGACGCCGGATTGCGTTCTAATTGATGGCCACGGTTTAATTTCCTACTGCAATGGTTGTCATGATGCGAGATATAGTGCACAAGTTTGATCGTTTCAAGGTCACATTGGTATATATATATATTACAATAATACTGTAAAATAATTGTTACGACTTTATGTCAATCTACCGCTGGATGATGGCTGATCAGTGGTGTGGAACTAATGAAGGATGGTTATTTATAGCAATGCGGACACGGTATGAGTATATACGTAAACAACAACATAATGACAGCCCTTTGTAAATCCACTGCTGGATAAACGGCTGCTATTCCTGTCGTGTTGGTCATAGGTGTTGTTCGAACTTACTTCACCATTCTGGTCAGCGCATATAGACAAGGGTTTTCCGGAGCCAGTTACAGATATACCACTCTCCTCTCAGCCATTGCTGGGAATCAAACTGAGAATCCAACCGACCAGGCTCGTAGCGCAGAGACACGACCACTGCGCCACCGCTCCATCCCCTTCTGTCTTGTAACAGAACGCTATTTTTAATCCCTAAATCATTGATTCTCCTTCCCCCCTCCTCCCATTGCCCTTGGGAAGTAAAAATAGTAAACGGCGTCACATTCGACCGCAATCACGAAGTTTAATTTGGTTACGCGAGCCTGTGGGAGATTGGTGGCGATAAACAGGGAAGCATTGATAGAGACAACTTTCAGCGTCATGCAGGACAATAACATCCATTCATTACCATTCACAATGAAGCCGGAGTCTGTCCCGGCAGACTCAAGGCGCAACAAGGCTATACCTACAATGGGACGCCAATCCATCAGCAGGCGCAAGGAGGGGGGAATACCCAGGATGTGATGCCAGTACATCGCAATGCACACTGTTTGGGACAATTTACTCAGCAGGCCAATTGACATAGGTAGCAGCATGTCTTTGAACGAAAAGAGGAAACCGGAGTACCCGGCAAAAAAAGCCATTCGGGCACGAGAAGAACATGCAAAGTCCATACAGAAAGATACCCGAGCCGGGAATCGAACCGGGACATCTTGCTGTGAAGCGACAGCACTACCCAACGCACCACCGTTTCCTTTCACTCATAATTATCACATTATACAAAAAACAGTGGGCGGCGCGGTGGCCCAGTGGTTAGCGCTGACGCCTCACAGCAAGAAGGTCCCGGGTTCGAATCTCTCGGCTCGGGTGCCTTTCAGTGTGGAGTTTGCATGCTCTCCCCGTGTCCGCGTGGGTTTTCGCCGGGTACTCCGGTTTCCTCCCACAGTCCAAAAGCATGCTCCTGGATAGGTTGATTGGCTCGCAGACTAAAATTGTCCCGCAATGCCCGGCGATGGACTGGCGTCCCGTCGTCGGGTGTATTCCTGCCTTACGCCCTGTGTTTCCGGGATAGGCTCCGGCTCACCGTGACCCTATATAGGATGAAGCGGTTTCAGATAATGAGATGAGATGAGACAAAAAACAGCATTGTTTGGATTTGCGTTCAATCATTGCCGCATGACAGTGTGTTGAACAGGTGTTGAGAGTGGCATGAATCGGAAACAAAAATCAATTCCACGATCAGGACAGCCTCCTAGCTGTTCAATAATTGTTTCCTAAAATAATTAACCAGTAGTAAATTAGACTTCCCATTATCCTCTATATTTAAGTAATTGTTACCTTCCTGTCTGCTTTACAAGGAAGGCTCTCAATGGAAAATTGAGTCATATGCTAATCACAGGTCCAATAACTTCCAAGACTCACAAGGCCTTGAGAGGAAATCATCCAGCAGTGGATTGGCGAAGGGCTGTACACGTAAAATATATTTTAAGGAACACACACACAACTCTGCTGTACGTAGTCACGTGACTCTACATCTCAGGTGGCAGGGTCGCGCCATCCTGTTCAGTTCGCCTGTAGGAACAACGCTTGTGATCAATGAGATTGGTAATTGTGGTACCATGCCATGCCAGGAATATTCTGTTGAACGGCAGAAGCATCGATCATGAGTTCTCAACCTGTTGAACCTCAAGGTCCACTTGACCCACTTGGGTTTTGTCTCCACGGACCGCTAGATGGCGCTCGCGGCCCACGGATGGGTCGCGACCCACCGGTTGCAGTCCCTCGAGTTCAAGTTGCTTTTGTTTCATAGCGTACACAAGAGACAAGAATGAATCTCATTTACAAGACTGACCGAAGTCGCCGAAATTACAAATATAAAACAAGTAAAATAATAAGGTACGACAATAAAGTTGGGTAGCGCTGTCGCCTCCTCACAGCAAGAAGGTCCCGGGTTCGAATCTCGGCTCGGGTGCCTTTCGGTGTGGAGTTTGCGAGTTCTCTCCCCGTGTCCGCGTGGGTTTTCGCCGGGCACCCCGGTTTACTCCCACAGTCCAAAAAACATGCTGCTGCATAGGTTTATTGGCTTGCAGAGCACTTATGGGTGAGCATATCAACAAGATAACCCCCAGTGACTTCACTGAAAGGTTGCACCAAACGGCAGGGTGGCGCAGTGGTAACATCTGCATTTCACAAAAATAAAGTCCTACCCGAGGCAGTTTGATTTCCACCACGGGCGTTTTTCTACGTGGAGACTGTGTTCTCTTCCTATTCTGCATGAGTTTCCTCTGGGTTGTCCGGTTTTCTACCACCACTGAACAACGCCCATTGATTAAATGGCCGACAACATTCTAATATCTATAGGAAAATAGTACCTGGCAGGTTGGCGTCGGCCAATCGCCTGGCTAACTGCCCCTCCCCAATTCCACCCCTGCAGTTTCCTCTAGCCTTTGTATCTGTGTCTCATCCATGAGCAGGCGTAGTATTAATTTATTTGTATTCTTGCTTGGATTAGTAATATCTGAGCAATATATTTCAGTCTATAACTAACTTTTGATTTGAATTCGTGACCTTCCACTTGTGAGCCCTGTATTTTAAGCACCGTGTCAACAAGCCATGTAATTGACAATACGATCAATAAAAAGAAATGTCAAACTGAAAAAAAAACACATACATGTGTCGTAAACAGTCACTGTGAAAGCAGGGGAAATGTGTGCAACATATATGCTCTCGGAGTTGGCATTTACAGACAACTACCGACAAATGGGCAAATTTAACACCCTTTGAACACGTTACATCGGTGTAACAAAACAGCTCCTTTTTCCCCTTTTACAGATGTTTCTAAAATACCTAATTAGGAAAAGTGCGCCCACTCTTTCCACAAAATGTCAAATTACGCTGAAAGAAAATCGGAAGCATTTTTCTGCGGACAGCCTTCGACATGAAAAGGGGGCCCTGCGTGCCACATGCTAGCCAAAGTGCACATACAGACGCTCTCATGATGTGCTGAGACATCCTTGGTAGACCACGCGTGAAGTCAGAGCTGCCACTTTGAAGGCCATCTGTCATATCTCCAGATTCTGTCATGTCTATTTAATAGCATTTCTTCCTGTAATTAAAAAGCTGACATTCAGCAATTGCTTTCCAAATCCCTATTAAATTGTGCATAAGTGGGCTTTTTTTATTGAAGGGTACTTTTTTGGAGTCGTAATATTGACTGCGTGGAAAATGAAACAAAACATTTATGATATATTGGAAATCGAGAATATTTAGCGTTGCTAAGTTCAAACTGAGTTGAGATGAAAACGGCCGTGAATTACAGTTACATATTATAAATATATTTGTATCCGTATACCTTAACAAAACAGATATTTTGAAACTATATAAGTGGTTCCCGTGACAATGCAAATGCAATCATGCTCTTAAAAAGCAATTCACTAAAGCTGCGATTGAGAGCCTAAACTGGTCTAGCATTTGTGCGTTTCTATGAAGCGATGACTCGAGTTCGATTCACGGCCATGGCTAATATCAGTGGCACGTGGCATTTTCCCCCTACCAGCGCCCTCTCTATTAACCGACCTGCAATGACCGTTGTGGTGAAGTATGATTAAACAACTTCTTTCAGCCAACACGATTTGAGAATTATTTTTTTCAGTAGTTACTTGACAAGAGGCCGAAATGTTATGAAAGTAGTTATGTGACACCACGGCTTCGACTGCGGGCTTGTGACGGCTTACAGCGGCAACACCACGGCGAGGATCAGCATTCACTCCGCGATAGATCAGCCAGCGAGCACG
>JAZEWT010000004.1:18345826-18357854 GCA_036362905.1 Mordacia mordax
CCTCTACAGTAAAAGTCCCCCCTCTTCAGTAAAAGTCCCCCCCTCCCCTATTCCTTAACTCTGCAGTTATATGTAATGGACAAGTATTTTTAATGCATGTATGTCCGCATTGAGAGTAACGGTTACGAATCGTTCATAAATGTAAATTGTATTTGCAGAATATCAAGGCGTCATGTTTGATTGCAGATTTACTTCCCACTCATTGATTACTCTTCTGAAACTTAAAAAGATTTCAGCTTTAAAACCATTTCCACAACATAAAAACTATCTTCACTACAATCAACCCTCTTTAGCACTCTTCCATCTGCATCTAGAAAGAAAGAGAGGTATAAGAAGTCTTGTAAGCAGAATAGGTCATCAACAAGACTAGTCAGAAGAACGTATTACACACTTGGAATTACATTGTCCGTAGCGCGGGCACTCTGCTGGTAATATTAATGCATCCAACCCCAGAAATATAAGGACAGCGTGCAGAAGGCCTCTATTATTGGATGCCCGTAGCAATACATCACCATTGCTTATAAAACAAGCAGATATTACGATGGGAAACGTGAAGAAGCAGATTTAATTGTCTTTAGACTGAGTAATAAACATGTCTGCTGAACATAGCTCCTCAGAGGAAGCTGGCTGTCCGGCGGTGAGTGACGCACTCAGCAAAAATCACACCTTTTCTGCTCTAAAAATACAAACCTCAGTGCAACTGCGGCACAATGTCAGATGCGGGACCATTACAATAACTGCACGTGGTGTAACTCAGCATTGCACTCAAAAGCTGCACTTTCAGGATAGCCGCGTGGAGCGCTCCTCCTCTCTCCTTCGCGACGTTTCGCTTAGCTGGTGATGATGCCTCTGTGACACCACGACTTTGACTGCGGGCTTGTGACGGCTTATAGCGACAACACCACGGCGAGGATCAGCACCCACTCCGCGATAGATCAGCCAGTGACCACGGATGAGAGACTTCTTGATTTTAGATGCTTTATTGAAACCAGCAAGACACGGGCCGGAGTAGTGGCACACAACGAGCTCCTACATCGTGATGCTCCTTCTCATTCTCCAAGGAGACTCTCCTCGCCCCCTCCAACCCCCCCGCTATATATCCCCGCGGCCCCTTCTAGCGAGTTCTAACTGACGTCACCCTTCTACTGTAAAAGGGCAGCCCGTGCTGCTGTCCGTCCCCCCCACGTGGCTGTTCTAGAAAGTTCTAACCGACGTCAACCCACGTGGCTTTGTCCCCCCTCGACAGTAAAAGTCCCCCCTCCCCTATTCCTTAACTCTGCACCTCCAACGCGGTAAGCGAAACGTCACGGGGAGAGCAAAGCAACGCTTGACACGGTTAACCCGAAAGAGCATCTCTTAAGAGACATTCTCATATGTCCAACTGTGAGAGCCTACACCAAAACATGGGATAACGATTATGCTCCATAAAACGTCACGTATCCGACTGTATCCGCCTATACTTCAAGACCCCAGTGAGTCGGTTATGCGACTTGGTACTGAATTATTAACTGTACATCACATAGAGTCTTAGTAGTGATTTCTAGCTGGAATGGACATTGAGCGATGCTTATTGTCAGTTCACAGCCATAAGATATTGATGGAAATTGCATATTAATATTATGGCTATGAATTTATCCATAACAGGACATCTGCTGAATTGTGATCATGTGGCACAAACTTTTTCAACCCACAGAGGTTGGTCTGAAGCAACCTCCAGCACGGGTTCGATCTCACGACATTTCCACCTAGCAGTCGAACCTTCTAACCACCATGCCATTGTACGGCTTGTTAATTACCAGCCGATAACAGTAAGAATTTATCAGCAAACAAAACTCTTGCCACCCGACTTTCCTCCCCTCCAGGCATGACTCTGGCCCGCACCACCGCTGGGGGCCTAGAGAGCTTTAAACACAGAAAGCGTTCACGGTGAGAAGCAGTGACGTTGTGGGGTTAAGAGTTTTACGAGCGGACAGTGCGATTGCGAGACCCGTGATTCATCGAACTCGGGTTGTTGATTTACGTAATCCCCTGTTGGCGAGCTCCTGTTGTTTACTCATCGTCCCGTGGTACGTAACTCATTGTAACACGTGACTATGCATGATGTCATCTGGAAGGCGCGAGAGGGGGCGGCGCGGGGAAATATAAGGAATCGGTCAGACGGAGCGTGGTCAGTTGGTGGTGAGGCGGTCAAACGGGGCAGTCATCAGTCATCAGCATGTAGTCGCCGCTCGTGTTCGTTATGCCCGGGCCCGCGCACGCTGCTCAATAAAACATCAAAAGACAAGAAGTCTCTGCTCGCTGGCTGAAAGATCGTGGCGTGAACGCTGATCCTCGCCGTGCTGTTATCGTCGAGCCGCCACGAGTCTGCGGTCCGAACAGTGGTGCCACAACGTGACTGGACGGAAATTCTCGTGGCACTGGGACAAGATGAACAGTTATAACCACGATCCGTCATTTGAAATTACAGTGCACGATAGATTGTATGCGAATTGCTTCGCTTATGTAGCTGGAAGTAGGCAAATATAATCTTTGTGGTATGGGGAGGCCTTCATCCAGCAGTAGATTGACAAAGCACCGTATTTGTACATGTACAACGTGACTGCGGAGCGACGCCATGAAACATATTTGTCCTGCATCAGCCCATGTACCCTGTTATTTTCCCCTCTGTGGAAACATCGCCGCATGGGAGCAACAGGAATCGTTCTACAACGTGTCCGGAGAGTGTACGTGCCAATCCTGACCCACGTGTGCCACTGCACGAACATGTGTGTAGCCATACGGTAGATCATACATTATGCCCAGTCTAATATGCATTGGAGACATTGCGTACCAATGTGCTCTCCACCTGTTAAAAAATTGTTTCAAAACGAGAATAAAATAATTTGAGTGGAGTAGTGGTGCAGTGGTTAGTGCACTACACAATGCGCGGTGGCGCAGTGGTTAGCGCTGACGCCTCACAGCAAGAAGGTCCCGGGTTCGAGTCTCTCAGCTCCGGTGCCTTTCTGTGTGGAGTTTGCATGCTCTCCCCGTGTCCGCGTGGGTTTTCGCCGGGTACTCCGGTTTCCTCCCACAGTCCAAAAGCATGCTCCTGGATAGGTTGATTGGCTCGCAGACTAAAATTGTCCCGCAATGCCTGGCGATGGACCGGCGTCCCGTCGTCGGGTGTATTCCTGCCTTGCGCCCTGTGTTTCCGGGATAGGCTCCAGCTTCACCGTGACCCTATATAGGATTAAGCGGTTTCAGATAATGAGATGAGATGAGACAATGAACCTTGTAATTGAGAGTTCCAGTCTTGGCCACGGCTAACATCAGTGGCCTGTGGTGGCTTAACTGGCAATGCCTGCAACTGATTGACATATATAGTATCTAGAACATGCAACTATGAAATGCATAACAATTCATCACTGTCACAATAGCTTTGGTCACAATTTCCACTTCTCCCATTATTGCCATACCAAAAGTCCACACTAAATATCTCATCATTTCATATATATAACTACAGACGTGTTTTCTCAGGACCAATTTTAACTAAATGGAAATGTCACCTTGCCTTGTCACTCAGACTCGTAAACATCGGAGCTCCATCATTACCTTCACAATGGCGTTTCATTCATTCAGAATGAACCGCATTCATTGAGAATGAACCGCATTCATTGAGAATGAACCGCATTCATTGAGAATGAAACACCATAGTGAAGGTTGGGAAAACGTTGTGAAAACAAGATAAAAAAAAAGCGTAAATGCGATGCCTTGATGCCAAGTTGTCCTTAATCTAAAACCAGAGCCAGGGAAATAAAGCGCATGACAGTCGCTGGCAGGAGCTGCTTCGCCTCCTCGTCCCCAAGCGCTGCAAATTAAATATTATTTCCTTTATTTTAACTTGAAGTGCGCGGACTGACGACATTCTCCATCTCCCGCTCTTGGTTCCTCCTTGCCCACTCTAACGTGGCACCGATCAACCCGTGCTATTTGCATTGCGGCGTCTGTAAAAGGTATTTTAAAATTACATGGCCTTCCCATGAAGTGCACTGCCTGCGCCAATTATGACCTTCAATTCATTCCCCCCTCCCCCATTGTGCCTCTTCTTTCATCGAGATGGGATTCCATTCCGTGAGATTGTGGACAGAAGCAGCCGCGTTGCCCTGGTTTACACAGGGATTATTGAAGCGAGGAAGTGCGTGACTGGACGGGCTCAGGGAGCACCACACTCATCTCATCTCATTATCTGAAACCGCTTAATCCTATATAGGGTCACGGTGAAGCCGGAGCCTATCTCGGAAACATAGGGCGTAAGGCAGGAATACACCCGACGACGGGACGCCGGTCCATCGCCGGGCATTGCGGGACAATTTTAGTCTCCGAGCCAATCAACCTATCCAGGAGCATGCTTTTGGACTGTGTGAGGAAACCGGAGTACCCGGCGAAAACCCACGCGGACACGGGGAGAGCATGCAAACTCCACACAGAAAGGCACCGGAGCCGAGAGACTCGAACCCGGGACCTTCTTGCTGTGAGGCGTCAGCGCTAACCACTGCGCCACCGCGCCACCCGGAGCACCACACAGAACCGCTTAATGCGGACGCGCCACTGCGAATTGTATCCTGCACTCTCGTCTCTCGCGCGATTAATGTGGAGCGCCGAGGCAAATGAAAGGTGACATTAGAATGCGGTGCCTACCGCAGAAGAGCTCACAACGCAGTATTCTTGCACACAGGCTTCATCGGAAATATCACCAGTCACTAATATGAAGGCTTGACACGGCTGGAGACTGATTCAAAGCTCACGTTTTTGGTGATAATAGTTGTCACTCACGAGAAAACATTGCTAATATTTTATTCCAGATGAATAAATATTTTTGCAGTAAAAACATGGAGCGTTGCGATTAAAAGGAGCGTTATCGTGGAAATGGAGAACATCGGTTCACACGTGGGAGTTTGGTGGATTATGATTATTGCCGGCGCGAGGATTTCATCCAGTAGTGGATAGATGACTCTAAACGAACGTTTGTTCAATAAACACCACAACCGATGGCCTTAACCGCCTACAACGATTGTTGTGCTATGTCTACATGCTCCCCGAATGTACATGCAGCTCTGAATACAGAGGGTAACACGTGCCATGCGTACAGTTAAATGTACAATGCATTCTAAACCCATTGTCAAATAAAGGATATATCGGCCCATTCGTTCTGCGAAACTCCAATAGAGCAAACCATTAAAATAACAATTTTGTTTGCTACGTACGTAGTTGAGAAATACGTCACGTAAATAATATATTTCACCTCGGAAATTAAATTAGAACTGATTATTTATATCTTTTTTGTTGGAATACAATTCTGCAACGGCACAATGTAACAGCTGTAGTCTGAGAGTTTTTATTTCAGCTGGAAGAAATCGTTGAACCATGTAGCCATTTTATCAATTGCCTAGCGGGGAGAGGTAATAACGTTACAACATCTCAGGGCATCGGGGGCAATTTAGTCAGGACAATAAAGCAAGGCAACATGTATTTTGGACTGTGGGAGGAAACCGGAGTACCGATGAAAACCCACGCGGACATGGAGAGAACATGCAACCTCCACACAGAAAGGCACCCGAGCCGAGAATTGAACCCAGGACAATCATTGCTGTGAGACAGCAGCGTTACTCACCGCTATGCCACCGTGCCACCCGGTGGCATAACGGTGAGTAGTTATTTAAACTAATATAAAATAGTGCAACATTAACCACGTGATATCATCCAAATCAGCGAAATAAAGGGTAGCGTGTTTCTCCGCGATTGCAGTGAATACACATACGAACACCCAGAGGCCACACGACGGACAGTGATATATCCAATTATCTTCTCGATTGCATTGCAAATATCATTTTCAGCCAGCTATAAATAATCCAAGGGCATCAGCCGAAACCTTCCTCGCGTGATGCGTCAACGCTACATACGACTGTAATTAGCTGCCGTGTTCGATGACGTCATCGATGACGTGTTCGATGATGCATTGGCAGAAGGAAAATGCACTCCTGGGAGGCCTTTGTGACCCGACCTCTGCACAATCAATGCAATGGATAGATTCGCGACAATTTTCGTTGCGAGTCCGAGGTGAAGTGCAGCGCAGCGAGGCGCTTTGTCCCCCGGCATTGTCGCACAAGGCAAAATCTTCCGCGTTATCATCGCGGTACGATCGCGAGGTGCGATAGATGATAATAAATTCGCTTGGTGAGGAAGGTCATCGCTCACCAAATTCAGCATGTCAAGACGATGATCCCAAAAGGAACGAAAATGAAAAGCAAAACTTTACTCGAGACTACTCGCTCTTCGATTTGTCCATTTCATTTGATGATTGCTTATAAAAAGCTGCTTTTCGGGATAGCCGTGTCAATCACTCCTCCTCTCTCCTTCGCATCAGTACATTTTATTTGAGTCATTGTTATGCTACCTGAGCTAATGTGCCGCTGCTTGTCACCTATCTGAATTTTACTAGTGTCACCCTCTTTTTGTACGAGACGTCTCCTTGGAAATGTAATCGTCTTCCCAAGGAAATTTTACACCACAGTCTTTCTCAGGAATAAGACGCCACGAAAAACGATTTTACATTTCGTTCTCCCTCCTGCTTGCATCCTGAGATATTTGTTATTCCCATTACACGTTCATGAGTTAATATACAGAGGTGACAATCCTAGCTATTCCCTGGTTCGCTGGTGCCCTAACTGCCACCGGTATTAACTTTTGGAGAGTGGTTACAGAGAGGAGATATTGGTATGCTATCGACCGTAGCTATTGGGGCCACTCAGACAATCACATATACACATAATTAAGCGCTCTGCTAATTCATTGGCATACGTCTAATATAGGGTGAGAAGCAAAAAGATGTTAATGTGCCCATTACGCATCTGTTGCGGGTATGGGTGTTCCATTTGCTTTCAGTTTGAGCGCGATGAAATGCAGTTGAAGCATTGATATGTCAGGGATTAAACAGAATCCGCTATTTGCTAAGCCACTGGCCAGTTCAATGAATTAAACATGCCAGTAATTACTAGGGAATATTATTACGAAATTAGATTTCGACCTTTTCGTTCAGCGCAGAGGGCATAAAGTTGATTACAACTAATGTAAGCGGTGCGGCACTGCCTACTTGTTTTTAATAGATCTGCTGAAAGGCTCTGATGTGGTTCTCGTGAGGTAGCAAGTTGTTTCGTTTGGTTTCTAAAGAAGCACCGAGCATGCGGGGCGAAACGTCGGACATCCTCGTTCCAAATACCGCATGGTATGACCAGAATACTCATTTGAGAATTACGTGAATGGTCTGTTTATGGAAGTGTCTTGCGTCAGTCAGTTTTTACTTAAGCAGGCAATTTAATCGAGACAATTAGCTTAGGCAGCAAGTTTTTGGACTCTGGGGGGACACCAGAGTACCCGAAATGCAAACTCCACACAGAAAGGTACCCGAGCTGCGAATCGAATTCAGGGGCTTCTGGCTGTGAGGCAGCAGCGCTACTCACCGCACCACCACCGTGCCACTGGACAGATAAGGCTCTGCATGGCCCTTGTGACCCAGGTGGGAGTTGGTAAATCACACAGAGTAGGGGACAACTGAGTACAACACACACGGGTTAAAGAGTTCCCAGTAGCACGCAGTACAGCAAGTATAATATTGCCTTAGCCTGGCAGATTGAGACATCTAGCTACTCTCACATGAATGCCTTATCTCAGATGTTTTCACACATTAAAATAAAAATTATTAATAAATGTATACAAATACTCGCAGATGTCACCGTTCACTTGTGAATAATTATTGTCATTATGATCTATTATTGCTCGTTTACTATGTTTGCTGAGGAAATTCTTGGCAATCCTCAACAAGTTTTTATTTCTACTGCAATTTTCGTGGAAGGGGGCGATACTGTAAAGTGTAACGCTCGTTACATATTATGCAGGAAATATTTCGGCATTGGGATATTTTTTATCAATATCCGTTATATTGTATGTTTGCTTTGTTATTGGCTATGGGGGGGGGGGGATAGAGAACCCGGAGGCAACCAGCACAGAATGGAGGAGAACATTCAAGAATATATTCCCCAAGTGTAGTGCATGTAGCGCCTATAGTAGTTACAGGGGTCGTGTGAACCAACTGCTTTGAAGATCTCATCTCATTGTCAGAAACCGCTTAATCCTGTACTGGGTCGCGGTGAGCCGGAGCCTATCCCGGCAGACACAGGGCGCAAGGCAGGGATATACCCACGATAGGACGCCAGTCCATCACCGGGCATTGCGGGCAATTTAGTCTGCAAGCCAATGAACCTATACAGCAGCATATTTTTTGGACTGTGGGAGGAAACCGGAGTGCCCAACAATAACCCACGCGGACACGGGGAGAACATGGAAACTCCACACAGAAAGGCACCCGAGCCGAGATTCGAGCCCGGGACCTTCTTGCTGTGAGGTGACAGTGCTACCCACTGGGCCACCGCGCCGCCCTACTTAGACGATACGAATCGGAAACTCTCCATTGTAACTGAAATTGCTGAAGGACCACGGCACGGTGGCCGAGTGAGTGGCGCACCCGCCTCACTGCCTGAACCCACTGGGTTCGATTCCTAGTTCGGTTGCCTTTCCCATTGGCGTTTGCATGTTTCCTCTGTGTTCATATGGTTTTTTGCCAGGTACTCTGTTTTCTTCCCACGCTCCAAAGATATCCTGCCTAGCTTAATGGACCTGAATAACGTTCTCTCAGTGCCCTGCAATGGACTGGTGCACTAGCCTGGGTATATGCCTCACTTGCGTCCTGTGTCTGCAGGGATTGGCTCTGACCTCAGGCGAGCCTCTCTTACAGGTTTAAGTGGGTAGGTACTGCTAAGGGGGCGGCGCGGTGGCCCAGTGGTTAGCGCTGTCGCCTCACAGCAAGAAGGTCCCGGGTTCGAGTCTCTCGGCTCCGCTGCCTTTCTGTGTGGAGTTTGCATGCTCTCCCCGTGTCCGCGTGGGTTTTCGCCGGGTACTCCGGTTTCCTCCCACAGTCCAAAAGCATGCTCCTGGATAGGTTGATTGGCTCGCAGACTAAAATTGTCCCGCAATGCCCGGCGATGGACCGGCGTCCCGTCGTCGGGTGTATTCCTGCCTTACGCCCTATGTTTCCGGGATAGGCTCCGGCTTCACCGTGACCCTATACAGGATTAAGCGGTTTCAGATAATGAGATGAGATGAGGTACTGCTAAGGATCTGCAAGTTGGTTTATTTGGTGGTCCGTACAAAAAAAAAAACCCTTTTGGTTATTCTTAGTATTTCACTTAATTTTCCGATTTCCAGCTGTTGGAATGAAAGATCCAGCGTTTTTGTAGGAGTGCCCTAATTTGAATCTGCGAATCGTGCAAACCAGCTTCAGAACTGCCGAGCACACTGTGACACGTATTTATCATTGAATAATTATTAATTTTGGATTGAAATATCTATGAAAGGGACTTTACTAGCAGTTATAGAACAGCATCATCTACAGGGACCATTCTCTGTCATGATGATACACTCCTCACTGCCAACTTCGGATGCCAATAACACAAATGTAATACATTTTTGAAAAAAAAAAGCATTTGTGTGGACTTAGTGACGGTGTTAATCTGCCAGGCCAGAGAGAGAAGGTCATCTATTTTAAACTTTCCCACGAAAAGGTATCAATGCCAAAAGAATGATGGGCTACAACAGATCTGAAAAAGGGACTCGTAACTTTGTGACAGCAAGTCAATTCTAAACAAATCGAAAAACATCGAATGAAGGTGAAATTAATGTTAGAATTGTAAATGTAAAACAAATGCCCAACTCGGCTGTCCATGGAACACCATCACCTGTGTGTGCTGCGTTATTAATCCCAGGAAGACAGAGTATATCCAAGGATATCTCCTGTCTCAGCACAGTAAACGTACGGAATGGAATTAAAGGAACAAAATAAATGCCATTGCTGAATAATGCATCGCTTAAGGGTCGTTTTTCAACTTCATCAAAGATTTATTGTAGGTTCCATAAACTGCAGACAGAAAATAACAGTCAGAGCCCTTTAAATATTACATAGTCTGTGATGTAGAGGGGATACAATATTTAAACTGGAAAAAAAAACATTGGAGAGAAAAAAATTATTTTAACATATCAGATTGAGATTGATGTAGATTGTTGCATTCCAAAAGCTGCTCTTTCGGGATAGCCGTGTCGAGTGTTCCTTCTCTATGCTTTCGCGACATTTCGCCTCCTACCTGATGTTGCCTTCTACCTGGGTGGCGAAACATTGCGAAAGAGAGAGACAGCAACACTCGACACGGCTATCCCGAAAGAACACCTATGGAGAGCAATTCTCACCACAGTTAGTCGTCGATTGAGAGGTGACGTGTGGTGGGGTAATGTGTGGGTATATTTGTATCTTCCAGCACGTGTGGTCAACATGGAAAAACAAATCAAATACCCTCCAGATGACCGCTATAGCGCAGGCCCTTGCGTTAGCGATGTCATGAGTAAGAGTTTGCAGTGCTGCGCCTTTACCCCTCAAGTATGGATATATAAAACTATAATCAGCGGTCAAGCGAGTTGGAGGGAGCAGCAGTGAACGAACATTGAGCTCACCTTATTACCAAGTTTTCCAATATAGCTACGACTTAACATGGGAGTACCCTGCTCGTGACTTTATTAGTTTATAGAGAGAGGGCTTCAAATTGCCATAAGCATTCGATTACCGTGACTTTTTTGGTATCACACTCTCACGTTCTTCACCTCATGCGATTTTTTATTTATGCACAATATGTGTATAAGTAACACCCTGAACGCGCGATATCATTGCATATCGGGAACTGAACAGAGCCTAGCGTACACAGTACGGTACTTGGATGGGTGTCACCATTGGGGCTTGCCAGGTACTGCAGGCGTAAGGGTTGTCAGGTATCACCTGAAGATGCCAGTGCAGCGAATGCGTGGTGAGCTTTATCCACTTTCTATGGCTTTCTCCCACGTGAAGCTCAACACTCATGAATGGTACCCTTCTAATCTACATGACATTCTTAACACGTGTCATCTGCTAATACGTACAGCGCTTTGCCAAAGTGATGGTTCATGATTCGTGATCATGTCTGTACGCAGCTCATTCGTGCTTAGGGTTTCGTTGTCAAATTAGCGCAGGACTTTGCATAGCTTTAATGAAGATGCGCGCAAGACAATTGTCTAAAGCACGGCGATGAGCTGGAGCGAATTGCAGTCACTGCTGAGGGTGCCTTTCAGAAGTTTGGCAGTGCGCTAGGCTCGTTCCGTTTCACCTTAACATTGGCCTGAGCAAATACATCTCTTTATAGAGCGGCCCAAAAAACAAAGCGCATGGTAAGTTTGCAGGAAAAATAAAAGTACGATGAATGCAGTTTGGCATTTTTAGATGGTGTATTGACGTGGGGTAAGTCCCCTCAATTCGGACTAATACCCAGTCGCTCCAGTACATTTATTGCATTGCCTAGCATTTGTCTAATTCCAGAGACATTTGCTAGAAAAAATAAATGCAACTTTGGCAGCACAAGAACTCTATTTGTCCATTCTCAGAGTGGTTAGGAAAGCAAGAAGTTCTACAAGGCGGATTAATACTTAAAGCTGCGCGCGAAGAGTGCATCAACCTACTTGCTGCTCTGCCCCATTGGCAGCGTGCTGCCCTCCTAGTGAGTGTGTTACACAATCATCGATTTAAAGTCATGTGATGCATCAACCGCATGCCAAAAAGGATTGCGGATCACAGACCTGGAACTCACTGGCTTGAATCTAAAATGTGTATTTGACGTTGAATCAATCCAGCAATGTTTTGCAGAAATCTTAACACCACTCATTAATATGCAAAAAACTTACGTCTAAGAATTGAAGATTTAAAACATGATTGAGGCTTAATGTTCCAAAACTACTTCAGTTTGCTTCGTAGAAAATGACCAAATATTGTCAGAGTTAACTTAGTAAACAGCATCAGGGTTTTGAAAAATCTTTTGCTATTTCTACAGATGTAGCCAGCTGAAGTACCCATTTAACCTTATAT
>JAZEWT010000004.1:18458589-18478873 GCA_036362905.1 Mordacia mordax
TCGGTGCGCCCGTTCTCACAGCGCTCCGGTGTAGTTCTCGGTGTTGGTCTCATCTCATCTCATTGTCTGACACCTGCTTAGTCCTATACAGGGTCACGGTGGTTGCGTGGTCAGTGCGCCCGTTCTCACAGCGCTCCGGTGTAGTTCTCGGTGTTGGTCCTGTTTCCAGAGACACTGGCAACTCGCTCTCTTCGTGGCCGCTTTCAGATATCGCTCCCCACGCTGACGAACTCCAGCTCGAAAACATCACGTGGTACAAGCCCAGTATTAATACCCTGGGCGATTATTTTGCAGTTGCATAACCGTGAATTTTGATTTTAATATCCGCCAATGGGTTTGTGACTGGACGCCCCAGGAAGTAATTCATTCTTTTCTCTTTATATTAGATTAGGGCGCCTAAGTCCTAAATCCAGCCCTGTGTGTGTGTGTATGGCGGGGGGGGGGGGTCATTAACTTCATTGTGTTTCATTTTTCAGTGGAACAGTTTTGGCTTCGCAGTGCACAGCGCTGCTCCGGCTCACAGGGCACAGCGCTAACCATGGCACTCCCATTCTCATCCCATTGTCAGAAACCGCTTAGTCCTGTACAGGGTCGGGGTGAGCCGGAGCCTATCCCGGCAGACACAGGGAACAAGGCAGGGATATGCCCACGATGAGACGCCAGTCCATCACCGAGCACTGCGGGCAATTTAGTCTGCAAGCCAATTAACCTATGCAGCAGCATTTGTTTTTGGACTGTTGGAAGAAACCGGAGTGCCCTGCGAAAACCCACGTGGACACGGAGAGAGAACATGCAAACTCCACACAGAAAGGCACCCGAGCCAAGATTCGAACCCGCGACCTTCTTGCTGTGAGGCGACAGCGCTACCCACTGGGCCACCGCGCCGCCCCGCTGCTTTCCATTTACTCATTGCCAAACACGAGTCGATGTGGCGATTATGGTTAATGACGATCAACGTGGTGATGGTGGTGTGGTGAGAGCTGTCAGCACAACGCTCCGCGTGCTCACGCAAGAATCCCCACGCACACACATCTCGTCCCTCGGCTCGCAGATAACCCCGTCGTGTCTCACACCCCGTGTCCCTCCTCGCTCGCTATGGAGGGGTGACACGAGGACTTGAGCTCCCTCGGTGAGCGTGGATTGGCGGCATGCACCGTCCCCTGAGCGTCTTACACAAACCCTGTTAGCGGAGTTGTATATTGGGCAGACAGTCAGAAGAGCTGATGTTTAATAAACCCGCTGTGGGTTCTTTATCAGCATCATTAATGCCAGTGATTAAAACCTCTCCAAGAGCGTGCGACCGTGGTCACCCAACATAGGCCAGGGAACGCATAGTGACCGAATGCCCCATTATAATAATAATAGTTGCACTTCAAGAGCGCTTTTCACCCGAGGATCACAAAGCGCTGCACAGAGCTCATCTCATCTCATTGTCAGAAACCGCTTAGGCCCGAACAGGGTCGCGGTGAGCCGGAGCCTATCCCGGCAGACACAGGGCGCAAGGCAGGGATATACTCACGATGGGATGCCAGTCCATTACTGAGCACTACGGGCAATTTAGTCTGCAAGCCAATTAACCTATGCAGCAGCATGTTTTTTGGACTGTGGGAGGAAACCGGAGTGCCGGCGAAAACCCACGCGGACACGGGGAAAGAACACGCAAACTCCATACAAAAGGCACCCGAGCCGAGAGTCGAACCGAGGTGGTTTTCCTGTGAGGCAGCAGCGCTACTCACTGCGCCACCGCACCCCCCGCCTTGCGTCCACATGTTTTCTTATGGGATTTTCAAAATTACTACATTATCGGTGGTGTTTTCTTTGAAGCGATTTACGTGAACCCTGACAGAATGTTTGGACATCGTATAGTACGAGATGATGGCCCCGCAGTACCACACCCAGCCGCCTTTGTCTCTCCAGTGTTCATGTGTACTCGAGAGATACGCTGCAGTACTTATTTAACACTGAGTTCATCTCCTAGAGGACTTCGATTAGGTTAGATATCACTTGCCACTCATGTTGGTTGTAGCCAGGAACTGATCTCAGGTTTGCCCGATTTTTTGGCTCCTGCATGATCCAATGCACCACGCACAAACACATACACAAACACACACATAAACACATACAAATATCCTTGTGTAACCTCAACAGACAGCTGGGGCAGGTTTTAACACAATTTTTTTTATTTGATGTCCTTCGTTGATTTGTAGTAATTCTCATCCCATCTCATTGTCTGAAACCGCTTAGTCCTATACAGGGTCACGGTGAAGCCGGAGCCTATCCCGGCAGACACAGGGCGCAAGGCAAAGATATACCGACGATGGGACGCCAGTTCATCGCCGATTAGTAATTATTTTGCCTAATTCATCCATTCTGATGTTGTTGACATGCTGTTCTCTCCATAGTTCTGTGCAGCGCTTTAGACCCTCGGGTGAAAGGCGATTTGGAAACGCAAATATTATTATTGTTATTAAATGCTGAGAGCGAGTATCTTTGAGAAGGCCGACACGGCATGTGACGAGTAAAGTGGCCAGCACACGCTCAACCGCCTTTGTCTCCCTCCTGGCGATGTCCACACATTGCACCACGTGCAGCACTAATTTCAGCCTGAGTCAACCTAGGGGAGGCCTAGGACTGGTTCAGATAATCATAATTCTTACTGGTTCAGAATTCAGGTTATGTGCGAGTCGCTCCCCTGCCCTTAGTGGATCTGTCTGCAATGTCTGCCGCAAACGTTCTCTCTCCCGCTTGGAGAAGAGCTGCAAATAGAATGTCCTGGAGTGGCCAATTTCAATGAATGTTCAAGAAGCGCAGAGTTAATTGGTGAATACCACATCACAGCAACGTGTTCACGCAACAGCTCTCTTCTGCAACTGCAATAACATGACTTTGGAAAGAAAAATCCGTAAAAAGTGGTTTACAATTAATTATTTTAAGACAATCCGTCTTGTGTCTCACTTTAACACCTTAACACTGGTAACCAGTGAGATTATTGGATTTGTCTCATATTTTTCTGAGAATTATTTTTGGCTCTTTTGAAGCAAATATGAAATTTGCTTTAATAGCTGATCTTTCGGCATAGCCGTATCGAGCGCTCTCTCTCTCCTTCGCCGACGTTTCACGCCCTACACTGGAGGAATCCTCGGGCGTTCTGCAAATCGATTCTCATAAATCCGGCCGTGAAATCCTACATCGGTTCAGCGAAATGAAAAAAATCAACGGAACCAGCGTCGGTTCCACAGTTTCCATCCGAATTCATTATATCGTTGTTCAAACATCGGTCGGGTGCAGCGCTGGGTTATGGATTCTCCCTGCTCGAATGTAGAGACACGTGTGCTGTGGCTTCACACGTTGCGATGATGTAGACATTCACACAGCACAGGGAAGAGAGCAGTGGCACACTGATGAGCTCAGTAACACTGACAACTACCATCACGGTGGAGCCCGGATTGTTATGGACGATGCAACTGTGAAGTCTGTTTAAGCACAATGTTTATATATATGACGTAGTACTGCATGTCTGGCATCGATACGTTTCCTGACGTAATGCTATACACTCACATATATATCAGGTTAACTTTTAAGACTGTGCGAAATGCGTTGTGTTGTGTAAAGTGTGTTAATTGTAAGGTGTGTTAATTGCGATACACGGGGCGGTTATTGTACCGTGTTCATAAATCAGAGTGAAATCAGTGAGCGACTAAACGTGCAGAAGTTTAATTACTTATAATAATTAATTAGCTGGCGCCTTTATCGAACGTGACTTTCATCATTACAGAGGCGTAGCGAGGAAAACATACTTTATAAAGGGCACGAAAATGCAGATTTGTATTCATTAATCCTCCCAGAGTCAGTAAGAAGCAATAACGAAGCTGCTATACTTTTTCACAAATGAATTTCCACGGAACATTTATTGAATAAAAGCTACTTTTCGAAGCAATCATCATGCATCGAGCCATAAAAACCTACATCATTACATTTGTTGAAGAACCAAAAGTTAACCAGCAAAACTTTCAGTTATCTTACAATAATGTTGTGTTGATGGTAATATATATTTTGCTGTAAGTGTTAACAGCTCGACGTATGACAATTGCTCTTAAGAGCTTGAGGTATCTTCCAGCGTGGGATGCGAAACATCGCAAGGAGAAACGCTCGCCACGGCTATCCAGAAACAGCCACTGTTAAAAGTATTTTTCATCCACGTATTAATATAACTGCCGGATGAGTGCCTGCCCGCACTATTAGTTATGGATGTTGGTCAATCCACACCTCGGTATACATTGATGAAGGACGGGCTCGGGGTAGGAAACATGGTTTCCAAGACCAGTAATCGAACTCATATGTTGGTGAGGTTGTAGCATAGTGCACTAACTGCATTACCAGTCTTCTCAACCATACAATATATGATCACAAACAAAATGACTTCTACTCACGCGGGGAAAAATAAATATAACGTATATAAATATAGCACTTTTCAAATTGATATCGGCAGCTCAAGCAACCTACATTAGCGTACAAAAAACTCCACATTATTCAATACGCCTCGGGCGCAAATGACTCTGCGAGTTACAAAGCGGCGGCTGCAAGCATCGGCGAGTGGCACCGCCTGCCACGTGTAGCGGGGCTCAAGGCTGCACGTGGCACTCGGCGTCGTGGTGGTTTGACAAGGCCCTCTTGGAGATCGATTACAACAGCGGGCACTTTAACGGGGGCAATGCCATTGCAGGGACGGGGGCAGTCAATATGAAGAAGTAGAAATGTGCACCACCAGTCCATGGTAACCGTCCCTGCGAATACAATGAATTGTGTTTCCTATTCCGACTCGGGAACTTTTCTGCGTGGAATTTGCGTGCTCTCTGTCTCCCCGTGTCCACGTGGGTCTTCGCCGGGTACTCCGGTTTCCTACCGCTATCCAAAGACACGCTGCTGCCTAGGTTAATTGGCCTGCTGAGTAAATTGCCCCCCTCCCAAAAAAAAAGTGCCCTGCGATCTTCTAGCGTCAAATCCTGGGTATAGCCCCGCTGTTCAGCCTTGTATGCCAAACATTTGAATATAAACGCAACCGCACGTGAGTCTCCATCATGCATCCTGCAGTGTCAACCCCAAGCGCACATCCTGTTTGAGCCGCACAAAACAAACACGGCTACCGTTTAAATATACCTCTAAGCAATCAAACCTTACGGCTCTGCTTTCCTCGACCACTCTGGTATTTTTTTTCCTCTCCTCTCAATTTTGAGAGATAATGAAGAGTCCATCGAGATTTACTCGGTGAATATGAGCAGAGAACACGAGCACTTGAATGTGTACGATTGAGAGCCAAGTCAAACATTTCTAGCCTTCGCATATAATGGCCTCTTGTGAAGTCGGCTGTGCAAGTGTTAACGCTATGGGTACTTTTTTGCCAGTATACATATATAAGATTACAACAGGTTTTACCGTATCTGGCAGTGTAAAGATCCCAAACACCAAAATAGACACATTTTACAATGTGTCCAGTTTGCAAAAGCCACACATACTAGTGGCAAAGTATGCAAACAGGTAGCTTTGATAACCTATGCATTGTCCTTCAACTGACCGACCTTCACCTGGCAGTGGCTTCCTTTTGAGCCTATTTGCCGGCGTCAGTCGTTGCCAAAAGGCAGTCAGCTCAAAACAATGCAGTATCAATGCTTTATAGCTTAGGTGGGGCTGTTAACGCTATGGGTACTTTTTTGCCAGTATACATATATAAGATTACATATAAGATATGTGCAAGTGTTATTGAACATCGTAAAAAAAAAGCCGACTGAAACATATGCACTGCGAAATAGGTTTGGAGCAGCCAGTGGTTAGCGGATTGCACCAAGTACCAGTGACATGGGTTTAATCCCAACCCACGCATACCATCAGTGTCGAGTGATATCCGAGACATTGTCGAGGACACAGCATGATTAATTGTGCGTAAACAAGCGGCGATTGCTGCCTCGGGCGCATTTCTGTGTGGAGTTTGTGTATTCTCCCCTTGTTTTTGCGTGGGTTTCTTCTGGGTTCTCCGGTTGCCTCCCACAAAAACAAACACGAATTAACAAATTGGACAATGCTTCATGAGTGCCAAGAAAGGCGCCTTTAAATAAAATGTATTATTATTATTATATAGGACGCAGTGTCTGACATATGTTGGCGCCGGGAAACTGCGTGGCTGACTTCTTCCCACTTCTCTGCAGTTCCTCTGCCCCTCTGAAACATTCTCTTTTCGAATGCCTTTGACATTGAACTCATATGCTCGCGTCATATACATATTGTTCTGCAACGATGTGTTAATTAAAAAAACACCCCAAAAAAGTTTATTGTTACTGATTTTCCATTCTGGTGCCGTTGTTAACGTACCGTTCTCTCCGCAGCTCTGTGCGAGTGAAAAGCGCTCTATAAATGCAATAATAATTATATATTTATTTTCTAATTATTACGATTAAACTCAAGAGAATAAAATGAATATCATTTTCAATTGTGACCTGGGGCATTAGTCTTCAAGTAGTGGCAAATGATTGCGATTTATATCCCAACTGAGTAACTCTTGGAACATTTATGCAAGTACACAGATGATGAAAATATAAACGATTTTGCTCATTATGACACTAATACACCAGACATTGGCCCACTGGGTAGCGTTGTCGCCTCACAGCAAGAAGGGCCCGGGTTCGAATCTCGGCTCGGGTGCCTTTCTGTGTGGCGTTTCCATGTTCTCCCCGTGTCCGCGTGGGTTTTCGCCAGGCACTCCAGTTTCCTCCCACAGTCCAAATAACATGCTGCTGCATAGGTTAATTGGCTTGCAGACGAAATTGCCCTAAGTGCCCAGCGATGGACTGACGTCCCATCGTGGGTATATCACTGCCTTGCGCCCTGTGTCTGCCGGGATAGGCTCCGGCTTCACCGTGACCCTGTATAGGACTAAGCGGTTTCAGACAATGAGATGAGATGAGACACTAGACATCTTTCACAAGACATCAAGTTTGCAATAAAGACACGTGCTTGTGGTAAGCACAAAAACATGACGCCTGTCACACCACGGCATTTTTCACGTCCACTGTGAGGCAGACGGCGCCTAAGGATTTTACAATGAATGTACAAGAGAGCAGTGATAACCAGGGTGGCCGCAATCCTCGAACTGCAAACATCTGCAACAATCGACGGACACGCTACCGCTAGGCCACAATGCAATGCGTATGTAGCGCTGTTGTACTTCCCTGCTGGATGAAGACCAGCATTGCGTAACCATACTTCACCACGCTGGTTAGTGTAGGCCCCAGAACCGGTTGAGACATCGTCTAATGGTGTTAACTACCATTCTCTCCGCTGTGAAATGAGCTTCTGTATTTTGTGACATGTCTCACGGAGTGGACGTAACCAGAACATATTACCGAGAGCGTAGCATCGCAACCCTCCTTCCCACCTGCACTGCACTGAATGCTTCAGCTCCTGTCTCTGGGCTACACCGGACCCTACCCGGTTACTTTGACCTTTACACGTCTCACGATGAGCGGCGCGGTGGCCCAGTGGTTAGCGCTGACGCCTCACAGCAAGAAGGTCCCGGGTTCGAATCTCTCGGCTCGGGTGCCTTTCTGTGTGGAGTTTGCATGCTCTCCCCGTGTCCGCGTGGGTTTTCGCCGGGCACTCCGGTTTCCTCCCACAGTCCAAAAAGCATGCTGCTGGATAGGTTGATTGGCTCGCAGGCTAAATTGCCCCGTAGTGCCCGGCGATGGACTGGCGTCCCATCGTTGGTATATCCTTGCCTTGCGCCTTGTGTCTGCCGGGATAGGCTCCGGCTTCACCGTGACCCTGTATAGGACTAAGCGGTTTCAGACAATGAGATGAGATTTCGAATTTGTTTTTTGTCTTTACAGCAGCACTGTGGGCGACTGTGGCGAGTTTGCGTTATTTGTTCTTGGCCGTCACCACAAACGCAGCACAACGCACACACAAAAATCCCATTTACCCACCGCGGTAGTTTCGGTTCAAGTGGCGATACCAAGAATGGCGTTTACCAGGAACTGGCACGCACTGTCAACATGAGTGTAACGCGTGACGACTGGCAGCAGCAACAGCATCTGCTGCTTAAACTCACACGCGGCGGGTGGTGGTGGCTGTGCCGCACGTAACCTGCGAACCGATTCGCTTGTGCAAAGAATTGCCCTTTTAAGTTCGCGATTCATCAACTGTTAAATTAGTGTGAAGAAAAGCTACAAACACACACTTTCAAACCTGCGTTAAACCCGCGTTGTATATTCATGTAATCCTGTTAATGTATTTGTTTCCGTTGAGAAAAGGCGTCCGCCTTTAATTGAAGCAATCATTTTAATTTGTTATTAAATTGCGTTGGGACGAGCGTCAAGGAGTCGACGCACTCTCGCTCGTCACGGAAGGCAGTTCCGCAAGAGAACTAACCGCCACGTTCCCACTACACGGGGATGGGGCGGTGCATGAGCTACTCCCAGGTGCTCTCGTTTGCTCCCACTCGTATAAACACTCATTATTAAACTTGACGACAACTTCTTAAGACATTTCCAATACTGGGGAATTGTACAACGAGTGCAGCCTTTCCATGACAAGCCAGGGTGTGGCACCTCGTCGCCCACGGGAAGGGAGTTTCACAACATTTTTTCGAAGCCACCAACCCCCACTGCATTACAGATGTGCGACACCGCCGCACGGGAGGTTTTGAATGATACAGGTGGCGACATTTGGTGACATTTATACCTCCTTAAAATGATCAGAACATCTACTTACAATAAAATGTCGGCGTAATAATACGCCTGTGTGCGAAGCAGGCTACTACACGGACCCTATTTGGATTCCTGGACAAGACTGGGATTAGTGATGAATCTGGTGATGTCTTCGTGAGTGATCCATCGCTGTGACGACGCCTCCACTTGCTGCTCGGTGTTGGTGTCAGACATTGAGCTGTTGTTTGTCCCATGGTCTCTGTTCTGGGTGACCACAGTCGCATCATGGAAACGTGTTTATTTGCCAACTGTGCATCGGGTATCCGCGTCGGCTGCTGCTGCTGCTGCCATGGTTGGTGTGCGGGTGCGGTTTAGAGTTGTGGTTCCCCAGCTTCGCAGAAGACCGAAAACAGGGAAATTATACATCGGGTTTTTTGCGAGGTTTTTGTGAATGCTTTGAAATTCCATTCGGCTTTCTGAGCATCACTTGGGGTTTAAGTTGTTTTGCTGAAATATAAACACGTGGATTTAGTTTCCACAAATCATGGCCAGGCGTTTACCCTAGCAGTAGATTTACAAAAAGCAGAGAATTATAGCTATTTTCTTATCCTTTCCATGAGCATTGCTCTGATGGCATTAACCTGAAGGAGAGAGGAGGAAAGCGCGATGCGGGTATCTTGAGAGAATAGCTCTTCAGATCAATTCCCATGCATCGAGCCGTGAAAACCTATATCATCATCGCAACATTTTTCTTGTGTGTAATTGAAACTCGGCTGTGTTTCATACGGCTGTTTAATTTTGCTGGGCTGATGCAATAGCCATCACAGTGCACTTGCGATCTGGAGGTCCCTGGGTTCTCCTAACACTTGCAATTCCACGACCGACCAGCTCCGTCTCATCCGGTTCATATAATTGATGTTCGCACGCTCGTATCGCGTAACTATTCACAAACGCGTCCGCAAATCGAAAACACATCGCCCGCGCCACGTGTCTGTGACACGAGGAACGCATTGTGAACTAAACTCGATTAACCCACGCTCGGGTCACGGCTCCGCGATGCCGTTCCTCTCTGCGAGAGACTCTCACGGTCCCTACTCCTCTCGTTCCAACCCCCCACCCTCCTCTGTTCAGCCCCTCTCATTTTTAATCCTCCTCTTCCTCCTCAGATCCTATAACTCGTTTCTCGCACTGTCCCTTCTCCTAATCCCCCCACCCACCCCCGTTTTGTTCGCAACCCCAATGCCACGTTTTTAAACAAAACTAGCAACTTCGCACGTCCATTGCACGTAACCGTCATTCGTGCCAGCCAGCCAACAAAACTTTGCTTTTTTAATAATCTGGAATTATTATTTGTAAGGACTCCATTGGCAGTAGTGCACAAATAAACTATTTATAAAAAAAACTGAACAATGTTTTGAATGCACCGTCTCAAAAGCAGCAGTATATAATGGGGAACTATGTTTTGGGCAAAGACCCTTCTACACAACACATAGAGAGTCCAGCTATTACGTAGAGGTAAAGGCCTTTTGGTAATGGCTCAGGTAACCTCGCTCGCCTCTCTGTATGCTATGAAATAGACAGACACTGCCCGAAATGTCGCCCACTGTATAGTTTTGATTATACACCTGATCTCACTTTATGGGTTAATCCGTCCCATTTCCTGACCCGCTCAGTCCACCTAATTGCTCTCCCACCACACGCTTGCTCACCTCCTGTTGTAGTGATCTCCTTAGAGTGGGCTCATCAGTCCATCTCCTGACAATTGTCTTCTTCTTGCCCCCATTCTAACGCGCGATCTTCCCTCTTCCTCCATTCTACCCCCTCTCATCCACGCTGGATCGGTCAACAGGCAGGTAATGAGGTGCAGCACAGCTACTCCCACCTCATCCAAGACCTCCGGTCATGCCCTCTCGAGGTAATGTAAAATGGCTTAAGCGAGTCATTGCAGGGCTGAACCTTCATCGTTTCTTATTATGCATTCCACAAGCGCACAGTGGTCCCATCGCAATCGTAAAATAAGATCAGCCTACCAGGGATGTGACATTGTTTATATGAATCACATCACTGTTGCAAATAAAGCCCCATAATTATGTTCAGCGCACCAACGTGTGGGCCAGATCGTCCCCTGATAAGTTATGATTCTCATTACAATCATACGCACATCCATAACCTACAAGAGATGTGTACGGTAAAGGTGCAGCCCTACAACTGCTAACTCGCGCCACTGCTAGCAGAAACCCCTCTACTACAGGGAGCCCTACAGAACTGCCTCCAGCGGGTATTTGGTCTACTCTTCCATACTGGCCGATACGACTTAGAAGAAGTGGGAGTACCCACATTGGGGTATCACCCATTTACACTGCTGGGCGAACAGATGCTTGCGGACGGGGCGGTGAATTTTAGAAAACGTCCAGCTTGATGATTGCTTCGAAAAGCTGCTCTCTCGGGACAGCCGCGTCGATCGCTCCCTCTCTCCTCTCCTCGCGACGTTTCGCCTCACACGTTAGAGGTATCCTCAGGTGCAGTATGTGTGTGTAGGGCCTGTTGCTCCTTTATATATGTGGGTACTATGATCGTGTCGAGTCATCTTTTGTTGTGTGGGGTCTACATCTCAATCACATTAACACTCATCTCCTTATCCTATTCACATCCGGGAACTGCGATAACCCCCTCCTGCTTTGTCTGTGGCTAGTCCCCTAATTTGCATCTCATGACAGAACCTCTCACACACGTGGCGATCCCCCTCTGATGTCTACACCGAATAGCTCTATATCTGTGCTTTGCGATGCGCGTAGGTAAAGATGAAGGCCTCCAATTCCTTACTTATAGCACTGCTGGCAGAAGAGCGATCACTCGAGAAAGCCCCCACTGAGGTGTTGGCATAATATTTTACACCGGGCCATACGAGAGATTGTACGCTGGGCCGCATGTCTTGAGAGAGGTGCGGTACCCACGCTTTACCCCATTGCACGTGACCTGCCAATCGGAATATATCGCGGTGTGTCCACGCAGACGGCCGGGTTGATTTAAGAAGCTTGCGCCTTTGTTTCAAGCGCGACGCCAAGAGATCGACGCCGGCACCCTGTGCTTTGCGAGCCCAACGCGAGAACAATGACACCTCTGCGACATCTCGTCATCTCATCTCATTGTTGGAAACCGCGTAGTCCTGTACAGGGTCGCGGTGAGCTGGAGCCTATCCCGGCAGACACAGGGCGCAAGGCAGGGATATACCCGCGATGCGACGCCAGTCCATCACCGGGCACTGCGGGCAATTTAGCCTGCGAGCCAATTAACCTATGCAGCAGCATGTTTCTTGGACTCTGGGAGGAAATCGGAGTGCCCGGTGAAAACCCACGCGGACACGGGGAGAGAACACGCAAACTCCACACAGAAAGGCACCCGAGCCGAGATTCGAACCCGGAACCTTCTTGCTGTGTGGCGACAGCGCTACCCGCTGGGCCACCGTGCCTCTGCGACATTGGTGAGACGGAAACACGACCCGCACTCACATATTTGGGATCAAAAATCAAGGACAGGTCGCGACATGCGCGCCCGTGGGCTGACACAACCCGTAATAGCAGCGAGCGAGGCACCCCCTTGAAAGGCAAACGGCGCTAGTAATTTGTGGGATCCCTGATGCAGCCCGGCTCACGGCCGAGAGCGCGAAGGATCTCGACTGCAGCAGAACGCTGTGATTTTTGCTGTCGGTGGCGTCGAGCAGACGCTGACATCCGAGCGTGGAAGCGCAGGTATCGTGCGTGTTTGTGTGCGCGTGTAGTGTGGTGCAACCTCGTACTGGCTGTCGCGTATCCGCGCACAGCCAGTGCGGTCTTTGTCCACTAAGCCCTCGTCATCTGCCAAAGACGTTCACATATTCAAGCCGCTCACACTTCTGTGCGCAGTTCGGTGCCCAGCGAGACGGGTACGCGAGGCGGTCTTCTAACACACGGGATGTTGTAATGATCAGCGCGCTGGTTTCCGAATCCACGGGTTGCCAGTTATTGCCCAGTATGCTGGGGGTGTTATTAATATGCGGGTGCTCCCACCTCTTCCCACATGTATGGCCAGCGTGGAGGGGTTGGATAAAATATCGTATCAAGGGCGGCGCGGTGGCCCAGTGGTTAGCGCTGACGCCTCACAGCAAGAAGGTCCCGGGTTCGAATCTCTCGGTTCGGGTGCCTTTCTGTGTGGAGTGTGCATGCTCTCCCCGTGTCCGCGTGGGTTTTCGCCGGGTACTCCGGTTTCCTCCCACAGTCCAAAAGCATGCTCCTGGATAGGTTGATTGGCTCGCAGACTAAAATTGTCCCGCAATGCCCGGCGGTGGACTGGCGTCCCGTCGTCGGGTGTATTCCTGCCTTACGCCCTGTGTTTCCGGGATAGGCTCCGGCTCACCGTGACCCTATATAGGATTAAGCGGTTTCAGATAATGAGATGAGATGAGGGTCTCTTCAGCGCTGCCTCTAGTGGAGACTCTCCCAGTTTCCAGCAGCGAGCAATTGTGGGGCTGCGCCTTCATATTTCACGCAAGGGGAGCATCTGCATCGAATGTTTTAATGTTTGTTTTCATCATGTTGACTGGTAGCGCACAGCTTCACGGCAAGAAGGGTTCGATTCTCCGCTCGCATAACTTCCTGTGTGCGGTTTGCATGGTCTCCCCGTGTCCACGTGCGTTTTCCCGGGATTTCGCAGAGTACTCCAGTTTCCTCCCATTGCCCACAGATATGCTGCTTAGGTTAATTAGCCTGCGATGAGTTAGCGTCACATTCTAGGAATAGCCCTGCTTAAGGCCTGCGTTTGCCGGAATAGGCTCCGGTTCCGTACAATCATGTACTGGATTATACGGGTACTGATAAAGAATAAATGATGTTAAATCTTACAGCACTAAAGGCAAGCACGAGCAGTGGGTTGGGCTCTCTGTCACGTGTCTACCTCGAACGGTGAATGCCTGCGGCTCCAGCTCCCAATGGAAAGTGTCACCTCTTGCAATGCACCCGAGGGTTTGGCCGTTTCGCGGCATCCTGTGACAAGGTGCACGGGAATGTTACTTTCTGGGTGAGCGCCCACCGGTGAATCTGAATGCCTGTAACGTCTACCACCGTGAATAGTTCCTTTCCATGCACGGTTACTGCACAGAATAAAAACACACCAAGGCCAGTGAGTCTGTAGTTTGTGTTTGGTCACCGTGGTTTTTTCCAGTAACTGGTGATGTATTGTGGTTCTTCAGAATTGACCAAATAAATAGTCGCAGGTTATGAGAATTAAAATTTGGGCTTTGCTTTGAACAAGTGGAGGGCAGCACGATGAATGGTCGAACACAATTGTTGTGTATAACAAAGTACAACCCCGCTATTAATCCCATGCTACCTGAAGGTCTCTCCATGCTGTGGATTATGAGGGTTATTTGACCATAACTCACCATGCTGCACGGTGCTGACTGGTGAAGGGGGCCTCAGGATGGCTTCAGATGTCACTCGTAGTCGGAGATCGAACTGGCTAGCACAGTGTGCCAACCACTGCGCCACCGCTCCACCCTCTCTATACACAGCATTATAGTAAAATCTGGATGTAACGGACCTCGATTCAACGGACTTCAAACGCAATGGACGCAGCCCCCTACGCCCAACAGCGGTTTGAATTGCAAATAATGGAAATAATATTATTTATTTTACTGTTTTTATTACTTCTATGAGATACATTTATCACTCTGTTTAATGGCGTTCATAATATTTAGGTTGTTACAAGATATGGTCACTACTTCGCGGCCGGTACAGTACACCGTGGTAGCTCTGTGCAGCGCTTTGTAACCCTCGGGTGAAAAGTGCTTTAGAAGTGCAATTATTGTTATTACTCTGTCAATGAGATCGTTCTTTAACCATCCATATTTACGAACTTCTGGACACTTTTCCCCTCCTATTAGTCCCTTAAACGGAGCTTTAACGGTAATTTATTTATTAATCACACAGTTGGCACTGTAGGAAATGCTATTTTCAAAGTAAAAACTGTTGTGAATTAATTAATCAACGAGGCTCCCCTCATTCCATCACCACTCCTGGAGCAATATAACTTGCAACACTTTGTGAATTTGGCAAAGCAAGTTCAGTACCAATTCAGCGCTGCTCAAGTCCTGAGTAACGGAATAATGATTGCATTTCTTCAAAAAAAAAATTCACTATCGCCAGCCGTCTACACAGCTTAAATGCAATCGTAACGATTCTGTAAACAATAAACGTTTCAGCGAAGTGAATATTCTTCATCGCTATCACAAACGTTAATAACTCTGCATACACACGCAGTCGTAGAGAACACCGACTGCAATAACGATGTTTGCTTCACATGTGCTGTTCACATGTTGAGGTCTTCAGTTCCAATAAGAAACTTTTCGAGGAAGGACGCAAATAGTTGGTTAAGACGTCTGGTTGAGAGATTGCACCCGTACATCGATCACATATCCGCTCATCTCATTGTCAAAACCGCTTAGCCCTGTACAGGGTCGCAGTGAGCCGGAGCCTATCCCGGCAGACACAGGGCGCAAGGCGGGGATATACCCACGATGGGACGCCAGTCCATCACCGGGCACTGAGGACAATTTAGTCTGCAAGCCAATTAACCTATACAACAGCATGTTTTTTGGACTGTGGGAGGAAACCGGAGTGCCCGGCAAAAACTCACGCGGACACGGGGAGAACATGCAAACTCCACACAGAAAGGCACCCGAGCCGAGATTCGAACCCGGGACCTTCTTGCCGTGAGGCGACAGCGCTCCCCACTGGGCCACCGCGCCGCCCGATAATATATCCTTGATGATATAAGTGTTCCACTCTCGCTGTCCAGCAGTAGCCTGCGTTTGCTCATTCACGGCGTGGTGTTCTAGTGAAACGCGGGACGTGACTCACAAATATCGCGCGTGGGAATAATAATAATAATAGCATTTATACAGCGCTTTTCACCCGAGGGTCACAAAGCGCCTCACAGAGCTGCGGAGAGAACGGCGCGTCAACAATAACGGCACCAGAACGGAAACTCAGTAGAAATAACATTTTTTTTTTTAATATACACAGCGTTGCAGAACAAGTAAAATATGATCAGACTTTCAACTATAATTTTAAAATGCAAAATTATCAGTAAATACAATACATATTTTGGGAAATGGTTTAATTTAACATTTAACGTATACTAATAATAGCATTTCTAGAGTACGGATCACCAAAGGGTCACACAGCGCTACACAGAGCCACTGAGAGAACGGCACATCAACAACGAGATAAGAACGGCAACTCAGCAACAACGTTTTTTGGGGGGGTTTTATTCTATACAAATCTGAGCTATGGAGAGAACGGCTCGCCCACAACACCAGGACAGCCCAGCCGAAAGATGAAAGGTAGCAACAAACTATAGAAGGACAAAATATAAGCGATTAAAAATAATAGTAATTCTGCTACAAACATGAATGGAATATATGTTGCCGAGCAGGAGCAGTTCAGAGGATTGCCATCATCCCGACACGACAACACTGAGCCACATAAATCAACCCAGAGGGCTGCGCCTCCCTGCACAGCAAGAGGAATGGATAAGAGCCACAGTGTGGAGATAGGAATCAGAGTGTTCGTAATGGGAGTCTCAGTGTTAGAGATAGCAGTCCGAGTCCTGGCCAGAGGACTTGAAATCCTTACTACACAAATGAGTCTTAAGACGAGATTTGAAGAGGCCCAAGGACTCAGCTGATCGAATCTCCAATGGAAGGGCATTCTAGAGTCTGGGAGCAGCGCGCGGGAAGGCTCTGTCACCCATCGAATGAGGTGCGACCTGGGCACATGCAGCAAACTCGTATTGGAGGATTGAAGTTGTCGTGTTGAGGATGGTGCCTGAAATAGGTCACGAATGTATGTCGGAGCAGCGCTAGTGAGAGCCTTGTAGGTGAGAAGGAGGATCTTGAATTTGATCCAATATATAACCGGTAGTCAGTGGAGAGACACCAATACTGGGGAAATGTGATCGTGGATGGGTGTGGAGTGAGGACTCTAGCAGCCGCATTCTGCCCACGATATAGACCATGGATCAGGTAGGCAGAGGTGCCCGGGAGCAGTGCATTACATTAATCGATTCGTGAGGAGGGGCGGCGCGGTGGCGCAGTGGTTAGCGCTGTCGCCTCACAGCAAGAAGGTCCCGGGTTCGAATCTCTCGGCTCGGGTGCCTTTCTGTGTGGAGTTTGCATGCTCTCCCCGTGTCCGCGTGGGTTTTCGCCGGGTACTCCGGTTTCCTCCCACAGTCCAAAAGCATGCTCCTGGATAGGTTGATTGGCTCGGAGACTAAAAATTGTCCCGCAATGCCCGGCGGTGGACTGGCGTCCCGTCGTCGGGTGTATTCCTGCCTTACGCCCTGTGTTTCCGGGATAGGCTCCGGCTTCACCGTGACCCTATATAGGATTAAGCGGTTTCAGATAATGAGATGAGATGAGATTCGTGAGGAGGTGATGTGTATTAGCTTTTCAGCATCAGGCAGGTAACAGGATGTTGTGCAGTCTGGCTATATTTCTGAGATGAAAATAGGTTACCTTCGTCACCTCGTTGATGTGTGTCTCGAAAGTGAGGAATAAGAGTCACACCGAGACTCTGGACTGCCTTAGCAACTTCAATGATCTGGTCGTCAAGCATCAATTGGATAGGTTCGGCCTTTGACAATTAGTGCAGGGCTTCCAGCAAGCAAAACTTCTGTTTTGTCACCATTTAATTTTATAAATTTTGAATTGAGCCAGGCCTTCACAGTTGACAGTGAGGATGATATGCAAAGACCAGACGCATTGATGGATGACTTTGCATGGCTATAGATTTGGATGTCATCGGCAAAGCAATGGTAGGTGAGATTGAGGCTGCGCAGGATATAGCCAAGAGGTTGTAAATATGCTATGGGTACTTTTTTTGCCAGTATACATATATAAGATTACAATAGGTTTTACCGTATCTGGCGATTATGCAGGTGTTAAGATCTTAACACTGCTGGTTTCCACAAGGCAGTTCCACGGGTGTGATATCATCCACGGGCATTGCCATCAAAACAACCTCTCACCCAACTGTGCATTCGCCAATTGTCATTTTACTGAATTAAATTTCACCGACAGATGAAATTCTAACAAAACGCATTCTCATAAAACAACTGTTTTGAATGTCGCATGCAGGTCGCGTCAGAACTTGTTTTACTTGTCTGCATGGAATTTTAATTTATCGCGTGAAGGCGGCATTGAAATGGTTATAGTTGCGATATTAGATTTGTTTTTACGTTAAGGAATTAATTAGCACCAGTGGTTTCACACAGAAGCAGGAAGCGGGCACCGTGTGGGAGTTATAAACTCAGGGAGACCAGCCCTGTGTGTTCCTCCTCGCTTGCCACGTCTCGCGTATTCAAGCCCTCTCATCGCCCAGCCACGCTCCCACACGCAGGTTGCGCCCGGCTCTCGACGATGGACAACACGAGCTCCAACAGCAACGTCACCCTGGACGACTTTACCACCAGAGTCCTCACCGGCAGCCTCACGACAAGAACCCTACCCACCATCTACATCTGCATCCTGCTCGCCGGGCTCCCCACCAACGTGTCCGCCTTCTGGATGCTCTGCGGCAAGATTCGGTCGAGCGGTTCGGTGTCGCCCACCACCGTCTACATGCTGAACTTGGCCGCCGTGGACCTCCTCTTCCTCGCCTTCCTGCCGCTGCAGATCACCTACCACCTCCGCGGCAACGACTGGCCATTCGGCCGGGTGCTCTGCCACCTCCTCACCACGCTGCTCTACCTCAACACACACTGCTCCATCTTCTTCCTCGCGTGCATCAGCGTGGACCGCTACCTGGCAGTCGTGCGCCCGCACCGCGCGCGCCGGCTGCGCACCGCGCGCTCCGCCGCGGCGGCGAGCGCCTGCGTGTGGCTCCTCGTCCTGTTCTTTGCCTCGCCGCTCAACTTCGTCAAGCTGACGATGCACGTGCCGCAGCTCGGCATCACCACGTGCTACGACGTCTTCCCCAAGATGGGCTCCGTGGTGTCCTTCTTCCAGACGTACTGCATCGTCTTCTTCGTGTGCGTCTTCCTCGTGCCCTTCTCCGTGACCGTCTTCTGTTACCTCGCCATCATCCGCTCGCTCCTCCTGGGCGGCGGCGCCGCGGCCCCGAGCCGGGGAGGCGCGCGCGTCCGCCGCCGCGCCGCGCAGCTCTCCGGCGTCGTGCTCGTGACGTTCGTCACCTGCTTCGCGCCGTGCAACTGCGTGCTCCTGGCGCACTCGCTGGCGCACCGCGTCGCCGGCAGCAGCGGCCTCTACGGCGTCTACAAGCTGTGCCTGGCCTTCAGCAGCCTCAACACGTGCTTCGACCCGCTCGTCTACTACTGCGCCTCGGCCGAGTTCCGCCGCTGCCTGCGCACCGCGCTGCGCTGCCGCCGCACCGGCGACGATGACAGCCGCTCGATCTCGGAGCCCGGCAAGCCGAGCCTGGTGCGGGCCAGAGGGGTGGCGCGCGGGATCGAGGAATTCTCGTCCATGAAGAAGTCTTCCGTGTCCGTGAGCAGCTTGTGAGAATCATCGGCAGCTGTTGGGCCAACAGCAGCGAAAAAACGCACCGGGCAGAGTTCAGTGTTAAATAAAGTAAGCGGAGGTGATGGCTCTGTTCGTACCGGCAATTTACGATTTGAAATTGAATAGAAAATGTTCGTTTATGAAGCAGGACACAGATAACATTTTGTTCATAAATTGCAAACGTAGCAGCGTTAGTTCGTCTGCACAAAGCAGTCACTACCTGCATTTGACGTAAACATATATATCATTGTCCGCATACATTTAAATCTCAATTACAACCTTGCTGTTGTTAGTGAACAAAAAAAAGTGTCTTAAAGTTTTGCGTTTGAACGTTTAGTTCTCTACCATCTAATTGAGATGTAAATCTGGCTCCACATCTTCATGGCAGTAAAAATCAGCGAAGAATTTATGAACATATTGGAAAAACATTCACTGTGACTATTTAGGAGATCAAACCTCAAGGTTAAACCGCACATATGTGCACGTATGTGCAGTTTAAACATTACATTAACGTGACATTAAGGATCTTGTATACGTACTTAATATGTTATTTAAAACCATGTCTTTACATGGAAGAGTGCTCGTACCATTTCACTGCTATCTTAAATCACGAGCCCTACCACCACGGTCCAGTGCAGGCAGCCGTGTGCCGAGTGAGTAGTGAAACCGCAAGAATTTTGCATCGGTGTACAATGTGGAAGTGAGATAACATTTTACTGCAGTTTTCATGAAACGAAATGCAGCAAAATGTCAGCATTCAAAGGACAGAGACATCAAGGAGTTTTGTTAATAATTCACAGCAATGTGCGGGACCAGCCCCACCAGCCAGCCCCCTTGGCTCTCTGCCAATCACTCGGTCTACTTCATTTATCTCCAGGATGACCGAGGTTTTTTTTTACTGTGCTCATCACAAACACCCTGTTGTGAACTCCTTCCCACTAGCAGCAGTGGGAGATAGACATGCAGGGCTGCACCTGTACCTTTGAACATTTTATTTATACTCACCGACCCCTGCTATTACAGGAGGAACTAT
>JAZEWT010000004.1:18510752-18523844 GCA_036362905.1 Mordacia mordax
ACCGGAGCCGAGAGACTCGAACCCGGGACCTTCTTGCTGTGAGGCGTCAGCGCTAACCACTGCGCCACCGCGCCGCCCTGTTATATAAGCTTTACTCTTTAATTCTTTCAGCGTTTACAATTCCTTATTCCCATTGTGCCAGTGGGTGAAGTGAGACAAAGTATACAATTTGCCTATTGGCTCGTGTGCGGTGTTTGTCGCCGTGTGTCAGAAATTGGTCCGTGGAAGAAGTCTTAATCGAGAATTGCTCTCCATAGCGGTTCTTTCAGGATAGTCGTGTCGAGTGTTCCTTGACAGGATAGCCGTCTCGAGTCAAATAAAAGCTATGAAAACCTACATCATTGCAAGACTTGATCATGTTTTTGTCAGGATTTGCCCATGCCGTTGCTGAGCATTTTCACATTCGTCGCACGGTTGCTAAGGTGATATTTTCAGAGCTGGAATTTATCCCAAATAAGTGATGAACAAAATTTTTACAGTCACCAATATCTCACCAAACTTGAGAACCTCGTCTTATCCACAGGTGACCGAAGCCCAGATTAGAACCTCATCTCATCTCATTATCTGAAACCGCTTAATCCTATATAGGGTCACGGTGAGCCGGAGCCTATCCCGGAAACACAGGGCGTAAGGCAGGAATACACCCGACGACGGGACGCCAGTCCATCGCCGGGCAATGCGGAACAATTTTAGTCTGTGAGCCAATCAACCTATCCAGGAGCATGCTTTTGGACTGTGGGAGGAAACCGGAGTACCCGGCGAAAACCCACGCGGACACGGGGAGAGCATGCAAACTCCACACAGAAAGGCACCCGAGCCGAGAGATTCGAACCCGGGACCTTCTTGCTGTGAAGCGTCAGCGCTACCCACTGGGCCACCGCGCCGCCCTGATTAGAACCCAGGATCTTAGTACTTTGTCAGCTCATTGGCCGACCCTGAATCACTTGAGCATCCCTTTTCATTCATTCATTCATTGAGCATCACTGACTGTAAATAGTTTTTGCTGATGCTGATACACTGATGACGCATTTCATCAACGAAGGCTGCAGCTCTGAAATTAAGACGTGATGCGTGGTGTTCCCTGGATAGAGGCCATCACCCCTTGCGTGCTGCATAAGTTTGCCATGTGGGCCCCCACACCCGTGCATTCATCAGATATGGGAGCATTGATATTTGATATGGGAACATTACGTAAAACATCGGAAGCCACTCGCTAAGTTGTTTACACTACTGATCCCATGAAGCGTTCCGCAAGAGCGAGCTTTCACTCCCTGAATAACAACTCACGATAAGCAAGCAATTTAAACCTGAAATGGAGAGACGCCCACGTGTAAACGCGATCTATGAAGCTTAACGGGGCCTTTCCGTACGATGTTGATGACATTCAGTAGAGCCGAAATGGCTTTCCTGTAAAACGGTGCGCGGCTTAATGCAGCTGCGGTCTCTCGGCGTAGAGCCATCATCATCACCATCATCAGCCCAAGGTCAATCCACTGCTGGATGAAGGCCTCTCCAAGCTGTCGCCAGGCATTAAAATCTACCAGTACATTATTTTTCACGATTCAAACTGATCATGGAGTGCATACAGACTGATGGAGGGAACGAAACTAGAAATGAACGAGGAAACAATGTAAAATATTACAAATGAGACGGTTGGTTTGGGACTGTATGTTTGGATACGATCTAATCTGTGTGAGGGGGTTACACTGCAGCCGAACTATGACCTTCTACTTCTCAAATTAACATTCGGTGAGTACATCCTCTGAGGAAACGGAGCAATGGAAGACGTTAGTATGTCGTTGGATAGATGCAGCGCTTTGTGACCCTCGGGTGAAAAGCGCTGTTTAAATGCAATTATTACTACAGCATTAAATACCCAGTGAGCTTGCAAGCTCTATGTATGGGATTCCTACGATACAACAAACATTCGAACGTGAGTGCTTGGTGATTGATTATATCGCAGGATTGTGCAAAATGGTGGAGGATTGGGATGGCCTTCATCCAGCAGTGGATTAACAACGGTTGATGATAATGATGATGATGAGTGTAGTCCACTGCCAAGGCACGTAAACAAACCATGCCGAAAACAAAGGCGATAAGCAATGTCTCATTTCTCTCCACGCAAACAAAATATAAAGAATTTTTATAGCACAACCCATTGGCCCCATGGCCCAGTGCTGGTTGGAGAGACAGCTATGTCAGTGACATTGGGCGAAGAGTGAGGTGAGAGGGGCGAATGATGGGGCTGGGTGATGGGGCCAATTGATGGGCCTGGGCAGCACTAATAAGGAAATTCGACTCTGAGAATTGCCCCTAAGAGCTGCTCCTTCGCAAAAGCCGTGCAGAAGAGGATTTGAACACAGAAACTCCGCAAAAAAAGGTGCCCGAGATAGGAATCGAGCCGCCTCGTACAGGACTTTCGTTCTGTAAGGTGCGGATGTTACCGCTGCGCCACCCTGTTGCCAAAAAACTACATTAAGATAAACTTCACCTGTTGTCATGATGTAGGTTTTCATGGCTCGATGTATAAGAATTGGGCGGCACGGTGGCCCAGTGGATAGCGCTGTAGCTTCACAGCAAGAAGGTCCCGGGTTCGAATCTTGGCTCGGGTGCCTTTCTGTGTGGAGTTTGCATGCTCTCCCCATGTCCGCGTGGATTTTCACCGGGCACTCCGGTTTTCTACCACAATTCCTAAAAACATCCTGCTGCATAGGTTAATTGGCTTGCAGACTAAATTGACCGCAGTGCCCGGTGATGGACTGGCGTCCCATCGTGGGTATCTTCCTGCCTTGCGCCCTGTGTCTGCCGGGATAGGCTCCATCTCACCGTGACCCTGTACAGGATTAAACGTTTTCTGACAATGAGATGATATGAGAAGTATAAGAATTGCTTTTCAAAACTGTTCTTTCGCGGAGGAGAGAGGAGGCACGCTTGACACAGGTATTCCGAAAGAACAGTCTGGAAAGCAATTCTCACGATCAACCTTGTCCACAGGATTGGCTGTTCTCTAGGCTTAGTATAAAAACCACAGCTCAGTTGTCTGATTATGCTGACAAACGAAATGTTCCGCCAAATATAGCAAGCTCTGTATCCGTACAATGAGTTTGTAATTGCGAAAAGCAGGCCCTTAGCATCTCATCTCATCTCATTGTCTGAAACCGCTTAATCCTATATAGGGTCACGGTGAGCCGGAGCCTATCCCGGAAACACAGGGCGTAAGGCAGGAATACACCCGACGACGGGACGCCGGTCCATCGCCGGTAAAGCACAACCATTGCTCTCATATTATGTTTGTGTGAATTCTTCTACTTCCCAGAGGCGTGAATCGCGTTGAGGTCGCGGTACACAGGCGGTACGAACGCGGTACGAACGCGGTACGAACGCAGTACAAATGCCCTGCATGCCCGGCATGCGTTCGAGATGCCGTCCGTTACCCAGCGATGGTCATGGCGTGAATCCACCACCACCACCACCCCCCCCTCTCTCTGGCTTGCCCAGACCCGTCCAGACCCGTCCATACCCCCATTCTTGCACAACCTTCGGCTTTCACTCAACATCTCTCAATGGAACTTACAGAAGTTGAGTAGCGCTGCCGCCTCGAAGCAAAAAGAACGCCGGTTATATTCCCGTCTGGGGCATCTTTTAGTGTGAAGTTGGCGTGTTCTCATGTCCACGTGGGTTGTTGCCAGGTACTCCGGTTTCCGCCCACAGTTCGAAAACATGCTTAGGTTAATTGTCCTCACATAATCGTCTCTGATGTTTATCCCTCCCCGCTGGACAACTGTTAAAAAAGAGCTACACAGCACAACGGTTCTTTCCAGCAGCTTAAAAACAGACCGACGGAATTATTTATTCATTATTTGATTGTTTTGGAACATGAAGGTCAGAGTGAGAAGGTGGTAGGAGCTGAGATATTCCTCCCATTAAACGTGTTTATCACTCGCTCTGCAGGTCAGCTGGTGCCCTCTCAAATATTATTGAATTTTGTAAAGGCAAACGTTCACGTTTTTCTGCTATATTTCTCATCTTTGTGCTACTTTTGGCTCCAGAGTCATAAGTTTGGTGCAAAAAAAATCCAAGGAAACATGTTTTATTAAATTACCAATAGCATGTGTAACATTATTCTCGTAGGCTTATGTGGCAATGTGATATAATTTAAAAGTAAATAACAGAATATGTTCAGTTGTGTGCCTTGTTGTCATCGTTAATGTAAATTTAATCACTAAGAAACCAGAAGGATGCTGGAAGGTAGCTAGGCATTGAGCTGAAGGCAATACTTCCCAAAACTCTGCTGTCCCGTATATATTAAGATGTTATTTACATTATTAAAAGCTCTGTACGTGATTTGACACAGATGTTATAAGTATACAGCTTTGTTTTCCGCCTCCAAAATCAAATGAGTTTTTAAAAACAATAAAAAAACCCCAACACTAAATAAGACAGGGTGGCGCGGTGGCCCAGTGGTTAGCGCTGACGCCTCACAGCAAGAAGGTCCCGGGTTCGAGTCTCTCGGCTCCGGTGCCTTTCTGTGTGGAGTTTGCATGCTCTCCCCGTGTCCGCGTGGGTTTTCGCTGGGTACTCCGGTTTCCTCCCACAGTCCAAAAGCATGCTCCTGGATAGGTTGATTGGCTCGCAGACTAAAATTGTCCCGCAATGCCCGGCGATGGACCGGCGTCCCGTCGTCGGGTGTATTCCTGCCTTACGCCCTGTGTCTGCCGGGATAGGCTCCGGCTTCACCGTGACCCTATATAGGATTAAGCGGTTTCAGATAATGAGATGAGATGAGACTAAATAAGACAACCAGAAAAGTTAAGCCAACCTAGCAACGTTGATCGCGCACCGCGTGTAGCGTGCATGTACATTGGCTTTGAGTTGCTCCAAAGAAATGTAAACGCCCCAATAAACATGGGGCGTTTGTCCAACATTGGTCCAACGTTGCATACTCACTGGCACTTTCCTTTGCGCAGGTATGTTGGAAGATATAGGTTTTCAGTTTAATATTCTGTCTCCAGTCTCTCACCTTCGTTGGGTCGTAATAGTGCAGGTATGCAGGCTCTTCCCTGAGCACAAACTTTCGTATCTTCCAGTTCAACCTCTTGTGACCCTAAACACAAAAAAAAATGTGAAATCACACATTGCAACGTGGGTGGCGCGGTGGCCCAGTAGTTAGCGCTAACGCCTCACAGCAAGAAGGTCCGGGGTTCGAATCTCTCGGCTCGGGTGCCTTTCTGTGTGGAGTTTGCATGCTCTCCCCGTGTCCGCGTGGGTTTTCGCCGGGTACTCCGGTTTCCTCCCACAATCCAAAAGCATGCTCCTGGATAGGTTGATTGGCTCGCAGACTAAAATTGTCCCGCAATGCCCGGCGGTGGACTGGCGTCCCGTCGTCGGGTGTATTCCTGCCTTACGCCCTGTGTTTCCGGGATAGGCTCCGGCTCACCGTGACCCTGTATAGGATTAAGCGGTTCAGATAATGAGATGAGATGAGACATTGCAACGTACTGACATTTTTAAAAAAATTTCCCGATCCCCATTGCCAGCTTTCTTCTCTCAAGCCGTCCGATAAAGCATCTGCTGTTGCTTCGAGCTGTTTTAGCTCAATGAATAATGCGTTAAGGGTGCCCGCCGTGTGTTTCGGAACGCAGCCACGGCTCTGTGCGGGCCCTGCCGACGGGGCTCCAGTCGCTGTCGTAAATTCTCGGTGTGCGTGCAGCAGGAGCGGCATCGCGTGCTTGCGTGCAGGAAGAAAACACAAATTGTCTTAACGGAGACGAATTGCCGACAGTGTTGGGGGGGGGGGGATTAGTTACAGCATTGCAGGCATCGTCGGATCTGCTAATTATCCCGAGGCGTTCCACGCAGCCTGGGCGAGCGAGGTGCCTGGGTGCATTTCCAAGTCTTGGGATGTTGTGCAGTGAAATGTCAGTCGGTGACGGTTGGTTAATTGCGTTGGGAGATTTCTGCGGTTAGGAGAGCCACACGTGCCCGACGGGAGCCGTGCCAGGCCGTGCGGTCACCTGCTTGAGCAAACAGCCCTGCTTGACGACGCGACCCCTGAACTCCTCGCGCAGGATGGAACATTCGTCGTCGCTGTCGGCCTCCGCGCAGTGCCCGCTGTCGATCTGCAACGCACAGCCGGCGGGCAACCTCGACGCGTGGCCTCCGCGCATGGCCCTCACACGTGCTCGCCCGGCAGCTTGTTTGGGAAAGGAGCTCCCGGCGTGCGGAACGAAACGTGGCAACACGACCACAGTTCAACGCGCGCAGTGAGCGTGCAGCTGTGCGATCTGGTTGGACTGTGTGGTGAGGAGCAGAACGATAGCAGACTCGTCATGCTTGTATCTTATACGCGCGACACCTTCGCCATCGCACACCGACCAGCGTGGTGAAGTATAGTCAAACAACCAACGTGGCTGCGATGATGTGGAAATAACCAGCGGCGACTGGAAATGGGGCTAAACATGATCACAATGTAAATTAAAATTTTAGCAGCTGTTTTTATTTGTCTTGTGAATGTTTATTGCAGATACATTCCTGCGTTCATGTCTTGTTCAATGTATGTCTGATCCTTACGTTTAAAAAAATACCTCTTGGCTAATTAGAGATAATGAAATAATGAGCCTCGGTTCTCATTGCTCGCAATATCTCATTGAACAGACAATTTTCCATCATCAGCAATGACGGTAACTCTACCGTCATTAAGTTTCACATTTTCGTCCACCCAAAGGTGCATCGGGGATAAGCTGCTCATGATATTCACTTTCCCAAGGTCATCTGGGGCAAATTCTGCCCACATCCATCTTTCTGTTCCTCTGCATAATGTATAACTGATGGTTTGCACATCGTAACAAACTGGCAAGACAGCCCGTTAAGGAGCCTCTACCCGGTTTCAAGCTAATCTCAGCAGAACTGTCCCGTGTCACAACGAATAAAAAACCCGCCTCGACCGCAGGTGGGCCATGTAACCGGCACGGCTCAGATGCGCGGTGGAAAACGGTTGATACAGGATAAGTGACTGCTCGATGGCTTAATGTTGAGTTTAATATATATTATTATTTTTGGCTTTTTTTGCAGAGGTCCCAAAGCGCTGCAGGAAAGAGAAGTGGAGGGAGGCAGACATGCTGTCAGTCGGCGCCAATGTGCCAGACACGTCGACCCTCTATATTACGAAGATGTTAGCAATTAATGAGTGCGTTTTTAGGGCGGCACGGTGGCCCAGTGGTTAGCGCTGTCGCCTCACAGCAAGAAGGTCCCGGGTTCGAATCTCTCGGCTCGGGTGCCTTTCTGTGTGGAGTTTGCATGCTCTCCCCGTGTCCGCGTGGGTTTTCGCCGGGCACTCCGGTTTGCTCCCACAGTCCAAAAGCATGCTGCTGCATAGGTTAATTGGCTCGCAGGCTAAATTGCCCCGCAGTGCCCGGCGATGGACTGGCATCCCATCGTGGGTGTATCCCTGCCTTGCGCCCTGTGTCTGCCGGGATAGGCTCCGGCTCACCGCGACCCTGTATAGGACTAAGCGGTTTCAGACAATGAGATGAGAGTGCGTTTTTTTTACGTGGGAGGAAACGCACGCGGAGCAGAGGCAGAACGCACAAACTCTGCGCGAAAAGACCTTCCCCCCCGGATGCGGGAATCGAACCGCCTCGATCAGCACTTTGTCTCCGTGATCCGCGGACGCTCCCGCGACTCACGAACGAGTAGAGAGCCTCGGTGTCGTCAAGGAACTCCTCGTCGGAGTGCGCGGCGGATTTTGCGCGCTCGCCCGTGGGGCGGATGTAGCCGTCGTCCAGCAGCGCGAGGCCGGCGAGGACGCCCTCGGCGCGGGTGCGCACCGCGTGCGCCGACATGAGCCAGTTGACCATGCACGCGCCTGCACGGGGAGCGGTCACGCGGAGGCGGAGTCACGCCGAGCAGAGTCACGCGGGGCACTCGGGACGACGGTCACTCTCAGAGCCAGCGCAAGCCGTTGGCGCAGGTGCTTCAGTGCAGACCAATGATAGCTGCCGAGTCACGTGGAGGGGTGGCGGTGCCAACGTCCCGCTCAACGTTCTTTGTCTCTCCAGCACTGATGTTTTCACTCCGCACTCGATACTCATTTAATAATAATAATAATAATTTAATTCTAGGGCGGCACGGTGGCCCAGTGGTTAGCGCTGTCGCCTCACAGCAAGAAGGTCCCGGGTTCGAATCTCTCGGCTCGGGTGCCTTTCTGTGTGGAGTTTGCATGCTCTCCCCGTGTCCGCGTGGGTTTTCACCGGGCACTCCGGTTTCCTCCCACAGTCCAAAAGCATGCTGCTACATAGGTTAATTGGCTCGCAGGCTAAATTGCCCCGCAGTGCCAGGCGATGGACTGGCGTCCCATCGTGGGTGTATCCCCGCCTTGCACCCTGTGTCTGCCGGGATAGCCTCCGAGCTCACCGTGACCCTGTATAGGACTAAGCGGTTTCAGACAATGAGATGAGATGAGATGAATTTAATTCTAGTATGCTTTTTACCCAAGGGTCACAAAGCGCTGCACAAGCTGTGCGGACAACTGCATGTCATTAACATCGGAGCATATAAATAAAATAAAATAATGTCTATAAATCAATGGACATAAGATAACAAATAAAACAATTGTTGGGCAAATAAAGGAAGGAAAAAGTGTTCCTGAGCAGACACTGGTCTATAGCGCACCATCATCTAAGCAGAGGGCGGCGCGGTGGCGCAGTGGTTAGCGCTGACGCCTCACAGCAAGAAGGTCCCGGGTTCGAGTCTCTCGGCTCGGGTGCCTTTCTGTGTGGAGTTTGCATGCTCTCCCCGTGTCCGCGTGGGTTTTCGCCGGGTACTCCGGTTTCCTCCCACAGTCCAAAAGCATGCTCCTGGATAGGTTGATTGGCTCGCAGACTAAAATTGTCCCGCAATGCCCGGCGATGGACCGGCGTCCCGTCGTCGGGTGTTTTCCTGCCTTACGCCCTGTGTTTCCGGGATAGGCTCCGGCTCACCGTGACCCTATATAGGATTAAGCGGTTTCAGATAATGAGATGAGATGAGATCTAAGCAGAACAACAGTGAGCAGCATTAACATTCCTAGCCAGAGGACTTCAAGGACTTACGGAAAAAGTCAGTCTTAATAAGAGATGTGAAGATGCCCATGGACTCAGCTGACCGACTTTTTAGTGGAATTTTTAAATTTCAGAGTCTCGGAACAGCGCGCGAGGAGGCTCTGTCACCCATCGAATGGAGGTGCGGTCTGGGCACATGAGCAAGGCCGTATTAAAGGAAGCATAGAAGTCGACTTAGGGAAAGCCCAGGACTATTCAGGTAATCACCACCGATGCAAGCTGTGGCCAGCCAATCGAAATGAGGTCGAAGCGGAGCGCACTAACCACTATTCCTACCGCTCCACGCACATACACAAGCGGACACGCGCATGCACACATACGCATGCAATGTTTACTCTGCTAATGATGTGACAAATACACGCAAAGACTGATTGACGTGGAACAGCCAGAACACGCACGCATGTGCTCTGTTTTCTGTCTGTTGGTGCTCAGCAGGAGCCAGGCCAGGGTGAATTAGGATCGATATCAGTGTGGAAACACGTGGTGCTGACTTTAGCTTTTGTGACGATGCTTTTTCAGTCCGTGCACTCTCTGCAGCTCACATGCTTTATATGTGTGTATATATATATATATATAAACATTGTTGCCTATTGCTCGTTAATTCTTATTGAAACAAATATCACCAATCGTGCGGTGGTAATAATCTGGGATTGAGTCCGTGCGTTCGTGTGCTGTGTGTTTATGTTCTGTAATTTAGAGGGCGGAGGAGCAACGCTCACAGCAGCGAGCAGGGCGGTGGATGGCAAGTCTGCGCCGCGGTGAGCACAGGCGGTGCGTCTGCCAGTCATCCCAGTTAACGCACAACACCTGCATCTGCCTCGTGACCTCCTGCCAGCAGCAAGCCTTCCACATTTCACGTGGCCTCAAAGTGCCCGTGGCAACGCACACGGCGATCGCGACGTCGTCGCCACGTCACTGCCGTGGCTTTGTTCGGCGAGAAGCGGGGCGACAGAGCGTTCGCACGTGACTTCAAATGCTCTACCCCCACTGATGGATGCAGCGATCACAGGAACACTGCGGCAGTAACCAGGCGTCCCCTTGCCACGTACACGCGCACACAATACCGGGGGATCGTCAATAAGCACGGGCTGGAGTCAAGGATGCACGTGTGCACTCGAAGAGGCCACGAATTATGGTCGAAGATAACGAACGTGCGAGCAGTTCAATGCGCCTCTTTAAATTCAGCAGCACGGCCTTGAGAGACAGCAATACGATATTTGCTACCACAGATTGTGCCAACGTAATTATGGGGTCGTCATCATTATCAATGCCCGATTAATCTTGTACTCCATACATGGCATTATTATTATTGCAGGATCGTGAGCAGACAGAGGAGGCAAAGCGAGGCTATATCCATGATTTGATGCCAGTATAATACAGGGCACTTGAGAAAACTTACTCAGCAGGCTGATTAATCTCGTGAGCAGCGTGTCTTTTGGCGGTGGGAGAAAACCGGAGTACCCGACGAAACCCCACACGGACACGCAAACTTATTATAATAATAATTGCACTTCCAGAGCACTTTTCGCCTGAGGATCACAAAGCGCTGCACAGAGATGTGGAGAGAACGGCAGGTGAGCAACAAAGACATTTGAAGGGAAAATCAACAACAATCGCATTTTTTTTGTTACAAATCTGAGCTGTGGAGAGAACGGCATGTGAACAACAACATCAGAGCAGTTCAATTGAAAGTTAAATAATGACTATACTTTATAGAAGGACGTAAAATAAGTGATGAAAATAAATGTTAAACAAAGGAAGGAATAAGTGTTCCTGAGCAGGCGCAGGTCGGCAGCGAGCCATCATCCCAGCACGACAACAGTGAGCCGCATCAATAGTCCTAGCCAGTGGACTTGAACACGTTACGGAACAAGTGAGTCTTGAGACGAGATTTGAAGATGCCCAGGGACTCAGCTGATCGAATCTCTGATGGAAGGGCATTCCAGAATCTGGGAGCAGCGTGCGAGAAGGTGGTGCGATCTGGGCACATGCAGCATGACCGTATTGGAGGATCAAAGTTGTCGTATTGAGCAGCGCCAGTGAGAGCCTTGAAGGTGAGGAGGATTTTGAATTAGATCCTATATTTAACGTGTAGCCAGTGGAGAGGCACCAGCACTGGGGATATGTGATCGTGGATGGGTGTGCGAATGAGGTCTCTAGCAGCCACATTCCGTACACGTTGGAGACGATTGATCAGGTAGCCAGGGAGTAGTGCATTGCAATTATCGAATCGGGTAAAAGGATTTTGCAGAGTGTGGCTGTGTTTCTGAGATAGAATAGGCTACCTTCGTCACGTTGTTGATGTGTTTTTCGAAGCTGAGTGAGGAATCAAAAGAGTCACTACTAGACTCTGGACTGCCTTAGCATCTTCAATGGTGTGTTCATCAAGTATCAATTAGATGAGTTCATCCGACAAGCAAAACTGCTGTTTTGTTGCCATTTAGTGTCATGAAAATTTGAATTGAGCCAGGCTTTCACAGTTGACAGTGAGGACGACATGCAGAGACCAGACACATTGATGGATGGCTTTGTGTGGATATAGATTTGGATGTCAGCGGCATAGCAATGAGAGCTGAGATTGAGGCTTTGCAAGATATGCCCAAGTGGTTTTATGTAGATGTCGAAGAGTATTGGGCCGAGGACTGCACCCTGAGGAACTCCAGACAAAACAGGATGGATCTCTGAGGTACGTCCTCCGAGGCGGACAAACTGCTTCGGAGAGGTAAGAGCTCAGCCAGTGCAGAGTTCAGCCAGAGACCCCTATATCCTCTAGTCACTCAAGTAAGATAGGGTGGTCAAAGGTATCAACGTCAGCACTCAGGTCCAGGAGGACAAGAATACTTGGCAAGCCTTAATCAGCAGCGACAAGCAGGTCATTAACTACTTTGACCAGAATAGTTTCAGTACTACGGCTGAATCTGAATCCAGATTAGAAGGGATTGAGGAGGTCAGTTGTTGAGGACGTGTTTCTGCAGGTGCACGGTAACTGCAAGTTCAAGGACCTTAGAGAGGGATAGTAAATATGTACCAAGTAAAACAGGTTTTTACCACATCTGGCAATTATGCAGGTGTTAAGATCTTTGTCATTGTCAAATGTGTCTATTTTGGTGTTTTAAGATAGACACATTTGACAATGTGTCTATTTCGGTGTTTTAAGATCTTAACACCTGCATAATTGCCAGAACTGGTAAAAACCTGTTCTACTTATTACAGGGATAGTAAATTTGAGACGGGGCGACAATAATATTTGGGGAACGATGCCGGAGCAAAATGAGTTATTGAAGAGATTAGTGACAAAGGTTGTAATGTATTTGAAATTTGCCCGGATGAGAAAGGCACCCGAGCCAGGAACCGAACCTGGGCCCTTCTTACTGTGAGGTGACAGCGCTACTCACCGCGCCAGAGCGCCGCCTTATAATGGGATTGTGTTTCATAGTTCGTTTTGTTTTATATATATAAAACTGTACCTTGGTAAACATTGCAGTCGTGCGTAATGATTTGGAGGTGAACATGAGCAAGCGAGCTCTATTATTGCCTCTTTATAAACACGAGCACGTGCCACTGGATGGGCACAGACGCACCACCAAAGCTCGGCTTTTAGATGAAATCAGGCTTGAATTTCACGAGTTGCGTATCGGTGTGTGGTTAAGCCGCTTGACATTCGACGGGCGATTGTGGGCTGATGAGTTAATAGCCGCTTACTCAGTAAGGCTCTCTATGTTGTGCGTTGTTACCGTGGCCATTTCGGACGTTTGTTGCGTCTTGTTGCGGCTTCAAAGAGTGAACACATTCCCACGTGTTTATTGTTCAAAACAGTCGCACATTAATATTAAATGATGAAATATCCAAATAACGTATTTCACTCATCAGGCGAGGGCGGATGGATAACAAAGTGTAGTTGTAATGATGTAGGTTTTCACGGCTCGATGCATGATGATTGCTTCGAAAAGCTGCTCTCTCGGGACAGCCGCGTCGATGGCTCTCTCTCCTCTCC
>JAZEWT010000004.1:18565211-18579351 GCA_036362905.1 Mordacia mordax
ATAATGAGATGAGATAATGCAGATGGACGGGTGCCTCATGTTAATAATAATAATAATTGCATTTCTAGAGCGCTTTCACCCGAGGGTCACAAAGCGCTGCACGAGGCTGCGGAGAGAATGCACGCCAACAACGACAGAGAACAGAAAGTCAGCAACATTTTTTGGGGTTTTTTTTGTACAAATCCGAGCTGCGGAGAGAACAGCATGTCAATTACATCAAGACAGTTCAACTGGAAGTCAAGCAGTAGCGATAAACTATAGGACGCAAAGTCAGCAGAAAATAAATAAAATAAAATTTTCTTCAACTAACAAGGAAGGAACAAATGTTTCCGAGCAGACGTAGGTCAGAAAAGAGCCAACATCCCGGCGCGGCACCACTGAGCCGCATCAACAGTCCGTGCCGGAGGAAGGAATAAATGTTCCCGTGCAGGCGCAGGTTGGAAGAGCGCCAGCATCCCACACGACAACACTGAGCCGCATCAATAGTCCTAGCTGGAGGACTTGAAAGCTGAATGTCCTTCCGCTGGAGAACGAATCTCAGCTGACCGAATCTCCAATGGAAGGGCATTCCAGCGTCTTGTAGCAGCGCGCGAGAAGGCTCCTGTCACCCATCGAATGGAGGTGCGACCTGGGCACATGCAGCAAGCACGTATTGGAGGATCATAGTTGTCGTGTTGAGGAGGGTGCCTGAAGTAGGTTACGGATGTATGTCGGAGCTGCGCCAGTAAGAGCCTTGTAGGTGAGAAGGAAGATCTTGAATTCGATCTTGTATTTAACAGGTAACCAGTTTGGAGCCATAAGTACTGGGGATATGTGATCGTGGATGGGTGTGCAAGTGAAGGCTCCAGCAGCCGCATTCTGCACACGTTAGAGACGATTGATCAGGTAGCCAGGGGTGCAAGGGAGCAGTGCATTGCAGTAATCGATTCGTGAGGAGATGAAGATGTGTATTAGCTTCTCAGCGTCAGTAGGTGACAGGATATTGTGCAGTCTGGCTATATTTCTGAGATTAAAATAGGCTACCTTCGTCACCTTGTTGATGTGTGTCTCGAAGGTGAGTGAGGAATCAAGAGTCACACTTAGACTCCGGACTGCCGTAGCAATTTCAATTGTCTGGTCGTCAAGCATCAATTGGACAATTGAACCAATTGGATAGGTTCAGCCTTGGACAATTGGTGTGGGATTGCAAGAAGCAAAACTTCTGTCTTGTCTCCATTTAGTTTTAGTAATTTTGAATTGAGCCAGGCCTTCACAGTTGACAGTGAAGATGGCATGCAAAGACCAGACGCATTGATGGATGACTTTGCGTGGATATAGATTTGGATGTCATCGGCATAGCAATGGTAGCTGAGATTGAGGCTGCGCAGGATATGGCCAAGAGGTTGTAGGTAGATGCTGAAGAGGAGTGGGCCGAGAACTGAACCCTGAGGAACTCCAGACAAACAGGATGAATCTTAGAATTTTGTCCTCCAGGGCTGACAAACTGCTTCCGGTCAGAAAGGTAGGAGCTCAGCCAATGCAGGGCACAGCCAGAGACCTTTGTACCCTCAAGTCGCTCAAGTAAGATGAGATGATCAACGGTATCAACGGCAGCGCTCAGGTCCAAGAGGACAAGAATTCTTGGCAAGCCTTCATCAGCAGCGATGAGTAGGTCATCAACTACTTTTACCAGAGCAGTTTCAGTACTCTGGCCAAATCTGAAGCTAGATTGGAAGGGATCGAGGTCATTATTAAGAAAGTGTTTCTGGAGTTGTGCGGCTATGGCACGTTCAAGGACCTTGGAGATAAATGGTAGATTTGAGATGGGATGATAATTATCAGGGATGTTGCAATCGAGGTCAGGTTTTATAAGCAGAGGGGTAACTGCGGTACATTTGATCAGTGGGGGAACGATACCAGAGTGAAGTGAGGTATTAAACAGATTAGTGACGAACGTGGCAAGGAATTTGAAATTTGCCCGGATGATTTTGGAAGGGAAAGGATCCAGGGAACAGTTTGTGGGCTGGGATCTGGTAACTAAAGAGGAGACCTCGGATTCCTTTACTTCGGAACATTTCAGGAGTTTTCAGGTTATGGTGGAGGAACATATATTGAGGTATTGGTTGGTGATTTAGGCTGGGTAGAGATACGATGGGCTTCAGTTTTTTCAGAGAAAAACTGAATCAACTGATCTGCCCGATCTTTATTAGTGATGGGAGGTGAGGGTGCGTGACTGGTAGGACGAAGGAGCTGATTAATGGTCGAGAATCGAATCATGGGCTTGTTGCAGGTATCAGCCAGAACGCTGGAAAGATGGCCAGTACGGGCACAGTCAAGTGCCTTTCGGTAACGGAGGAGTTGTTTCTTCAAGATTTGACCATGAACGGTGAGGCCAGATTTTCTCCAAGTCCGCTCAGCTCTGCGTGCATTCGCTTTGAGATCCTGGAGTTCAGTAGTATACCAGGCGGATGGTTTTTGGTCTGAAACATCGTGTGATTTTAATGGGGCCAAATCATTACGTATGCGTTATAGCACATTGTTATAAGATTTTGCTGTCACATCAGAGGCAGAGTGAGCCGAGGCGGAGAGTGAAGTACTATTGATTGTGGCGGCGAATATGTCTGGAGTGAGGGCACTAAGGTTTCGAAATTGGATATGGCGCTTGGTGATGGAAATGGGAGGCAGTACTTGAAGATCAAACCACACAGTGGAATGATCAGTGGATTGACAGACAGGTTGGTTACCGATATGCCCCAGGAGCACACCAAGTCAAGAATATGGCCTCACCTGTGATGGCAGATGTCACGTGTTGAGTGAAGCCAAGTGAGGTCACAGTGGCCATGAGATCCCTTGCAAGAGGGCTCCTAAGAGAGTCAACATGGATTTTGAAATCGCCAAGAATCAGGATCCTTTCAGAACTCGAGCACTTCTTAGAAAGCAGCTCAGACAATTCATTGACAAAATAAGTGGAGGTTCCAGGTGGGCAGTAGAGCAGCACCAACTTCACAGGTTGAGCCAACTTTCAATCCAGAGACATATGCTCAAATGAATTGAAGGTCGGCGACCGAATCGGTCAGATGTCAGCAGACATATGGTGGAGAACTGCTAGGCCGCCACCATGGCCATTTGAACGAGCCTTCTGATGGAATGTAAAGTCTCACGGTAGAGCCTGATTCAATGTGAGAAAATCGTCATGATAATACCAGGGCTCTGTTAGGCAAAGGAGGTCCAGCTGTTGTCTGAGATCAGCTCGGCAATGAGTGGGGCTTTTTCTGTGTTCAGAGCGCGCACATTGAGCAGGGCAAAGTGGGTTTCGGTTGCAGGCAATTTTTGTGCTGGAAGAGGGGAACTAACCAGTGGTATTTTAATCAAGCAATGTCGAGCTGCAAATGGTCTAACTTGTTGTTTCCTAGGTAGCGAGGGCGTCGAAGTATTCTAAGCTCACGGCAAAAAAGCCATAGGGCTGGGAGTACAGGGAACTGATGAAGGAATCAATCTCTAAGAGCTGCGGATGTGTAGGTTATCATATCGAACAGGGGTCGGAGCCCAACTCTGGGGACAATGAGCGTAAGTAAAGGCCACACCCAGGATGCGACATCACTACACTATAGACTGTATGGATAGATTAGACTATCGACTGTATGTGTAGACTGTATGGACTAGACCGTATGTATAGACTAAAGACTAATATATACTCAAAAGACTATACTCAAAAGACTATAGACTATGTATAGACTGTATAATGTGTAAGGCACGTGTGGTGTGATATGCAATTAGAATATTTACTTTAATAATACACTAAAGTCTGTATTTAAGACTTCATACACGATGAATTCTGCATGTAAGGACAGTACCGACTGTAATAAAAGACTATGTAATTAGAATATTGACTGAATAATTCACCACAGACGTTATTTAAATACTTTATATATAATATTGTGCGATTACTTGAACAGACCTCATGTACACGTAAGCAGAATATTGACTTTAATACTACACTATTGGCTGTATTTTAAGACTATATAAATAAGCTTTTTGTTAAAAATGGGAGTCTCAGTGTTAGAGATAGGAGGCACAGTGCTAGAGATAAGAGCCACAGTGTCAGAGATAGGAGTCTCAGTGTTATAGATAGGAGTCACAGTGTTAGAGATAGAAGTTACTGTTCGAGATGGGAGTCACGGTGTTAGAGATGGGAGTAACATTGTTCGAGATGGGAGTCGCAGTGTTAGACACAAATTTAGAGAAGATTCAAACAGAGACAAGTGATAAAAATTGTTTCAGACGCGCACAGAATTATATTTTAAACGCGATTTAAAAAAAAACAGTTTCGTTTTCATGAAAATAAGAGACCGTTGCAAACCGCTAAGGAGTATTGAGTCTAGGCCTCAATACACGACGTTAAATTACTGATTTAGATGATGAGGGTTAAGTGGATGAGGGAGGTGAGAGTAGAATAATTCGATGCAGGTACTGAGTGGCGACTGTTGCTGCTCCTGCGAGGTGGAGGCGACCGGGCTGCTGTGCAAGGCAAGGCCAAGGCTTCAACCGCTCCCTCTATACGGAAGGCCCCAAGCGTTTTAGGTTTAAAATATAGCGATTAAGAACAACTCTAGAATAACTATTCTTTAAAAGGAAAAGGAATAAAACCAAAGTAATAAGACTAAAATGATTAAGACTGCTTCGAAAGCACTGAAAAGTAGTCGTAAAACTATCGATCGTAAGAGCGGTGCAAATTAGCAAGCGTCCCTTACTTTGCCAAGGCAACGTCTGTTGGGTATAGCCCTGCTAGGATCGGCTCTGGCTGATCACAACCGTGTATTTGATGTTATTGTTCAATGAATACTTTTATGGGTGTTTATTTGACAGGGAATCCGAGACCCGAGAGGAATCCAACGCGGAACAGGTGGGGGAGGACACACAAAATTAAAATAGAAAAGCACCTGAGGCTGGAATCGAATTGCCTCGGGCAGGATTTTCTGTCTGTAAGGTGCAGATGTTACCACTGTGCCACCCTGCTATGGAGGTCAGTAGGGTTGGCACAAGGCCTCCAACCCCTTTCTCCAGTATCCCCCACAAAAAGTCGTTTAAGACTTACGGCCCACATGGGTCGAGTCTACACGGATCGCTGGGTGGTGGTCGCGGTCCACCGATGGGTCGTGAACAACCGCTTGAGAAAGGCGGCTTCGGGACCATCAATAGACTCTGAAAATTGCAGCTTATTTAGCTCTGGAAAATATCCTGCAACTTATAAAAGTTAACTCAAAATTTCATTCTAAACTAATGTGCCATATATATTTATGTAGTGTAATGGGATTTGGAATATAGTTCCATGCAACTTGAGGCACCTTCATCACCAGTGCTGAGAGCTTGAAGGCCACGAGATAGCAGACATTGTGTAACAAACCATTAAGGCACTGGTGCGGTGGTATCGTTTTCACTTTTGTAAATCTTTAGAGCAACCTCCCACTCACGAGTGTCGGTGGGTGCTCATCTCCTGTTTACAACCTTGAAATAATGGTGGAAATTACAGGTTCCTATGACGGCCGTGAGTCGGTCCCCTCAATGTATTGGCCTTGCAAATATGAAAGCCTGCATTTGTAAGCTTTTTTCACTTGAGAATTTTACAATAGCGCACAACAGTGTATAAACTTAATATATATGTAAACGAGTTTATGTGTTCGCCGTCCTTGTGCACTCTGCCAACGCAATATCACAAATTGGACTATGTATAGGTGGCTGGAGAGAGGGCCAACACATCTGGTGATGACTACTCGCTTAGGCGGCGTGCGTCCACCTGGCCAGATCTGTACTGACAGCTAGATGGCGATGGTGCGATCATTTCCGAGCAGAGAGAACAGCCTTCAGCTGATTGGCGACACCCTGTGCAGAGTTGTAACGTGAAAACAACGGAGTTATTATTGTGAAAAATAAATCTATAAAATAAATCAACTTGTAATTAAATACATAAAACAAATGCCACTAATGCAATAAAAATGATATGCCGTTGTTTTTGCTTACATGCCGTTCTCTCCACAACTCTGTGCAGCGCTTTGTGACCCTCGGGTGAAAAGCGCTCTAAAAGCTCAATTATTATTTAATACAAGATACTCTATGTGCCATCTAGTGGGCTAGTTGTGGCATAACAAAGGCTGTCAACCAGTGACAAGCTCGGAAATGATCTGTGACTGACGCATGCCTAACACTAAATAAACAGATGCCCTTTATTGACCCAGGCAAGCCTCATTAAATGTCGAGCCTCGTGTTCAAAAGGATCCTGCATTGGTATATATGCTGAGTTATATGAATGAGAAGCATGTGGGAGGAAAACGCAGCAATCGGAGAAACATGAGTTAGATATGAATAACAACGGGCTGCACGGTGGCGCAGTGAGTAGTGCTGTCGCCTCACAGCAAGAAGGTTCCGCGTTCGATTTCCGGTTCGGGTGCCTTTCTGTGTGGAGTTTGCGTGCTCTCTCCATGCCAGCATGGGTTTTACCCGGATTCTTCGGTTTCCCCCCACCGTCCAAAGACACAATGCTGCCTAGATTTATTGGCCTGCAAAGTAAATTGGCCAAAAAGTGTTCCCTGCGATGTACTGGCGTTCAATCCTGGGTATTCTTGCCGCCTTGTGCCTTTATGTTGGCCGGGTTAGGCTCCAGCCCCGCTACTCCCCCCACCCCCGCGATCCTGTACAGGATTAAGCGGCTTTTGATAATGACTTAATGAATAACAACGCTTAGCTAAGCCCAGATGTATTAAACCATCCGTTGCGCCACTGCCCTCTTCTGTTCTCAGAAGCCATGCCTGCAACATGCTTTATTTACAGGCAGTTTCCTGATCCAAGTTCCATATCAGACAGGCTAAAAACAGTTGAGCTTCTGAATAATCTGACTTCACTCGCTCGATAGACTGGTGGTCGACAAGACAGAAATGAGATGGCGTTATGTGTATCTTACGCTTAGAACCTGGCATATCTCTAGGAGGCGAGAGTGTTCTGAAGACGCTTATTATACGACTCACCTCATCTCATTGTCAGACACCGCTTAGTCCTGTACAGGGTCGCGGTGAGCCGGAGCCTATCCCGGCAGACACAGGGCAGGGATATATCCACGATGGGACGCCAGTCCATCACCGGGCACTGAGGGCAATTTGGTCTGCAAGCCAATTAACCTATGCAGCAGCATTATTTTTAAACTGTGGGAGGAAACCGGAGTGCCCGGTGAAAACCCACTCGGACACGGGGAGAACATGCAAACTCCACATAGAAAGGCACCCGAGCCGAGATTCGAAGCCGGGACCTTCTTGCTGTGAGGCGACAGCGCTACCCACTGGGCCACCGCGCTGCCCTATTATACGACTGTTCACTAAAAAAAATTCGTGCCACCGCCAAGCCATAAACCGCCACAGTTTTGGTCCTGAAACGCTCTCCAAAACGTTTAAACAACACTGCCGAACACGTGTAAAAGCACAGAGCCTCTGTTCTTTACGAAAAAAAAATAACATGAGCAGTTTCATTGTGGTCCTTCTGTCTTAGGCAACCAACAGATACATTTAAACAGATGTGACGCGACTGAAAGTAGCGGCAGCAGTTGAGTGATAGAGAACTGTGGAGAGGTTCGTCCTCGTTGGGAATCATCAGTACAGGATAGTCACCAGCATTCAGTGCTGTAAAGTCTATCTCTGGAAACAACTTATATGTCCAGTCCCCACGTCTCTCCTATTCATATTCGCAAGGTCAAGACTAAATGTCTTATTTCAGCGAAAATATACAGTATTGTTTTTGTGGCCAATGCAAAATAATTCCGGCAGTGACCTAATTTTTTTTTGCTTTCGGGAGCCAAAGGACAGTCGGGAGGATTTTACTGACATCCGTTTCCTCTTCAGACCACAATTGAGGTCGGCACCCGAGCAGAAGCCAGCACCCAAACCCGACAGCATGACTGTAATTCCACAGTGGAGTCTGCATGTCGGGTGTTGCGGTGGCCCCCAGTGGGTAGCGCTGTCGCCTCACAGCAAGAAGGACCCGGGTTCGAATCGCGGCTCGGGTGCCTTTCTGTGTGGAGTTTGCATGTTTTCGCCGGGCGCACCGGTTTCCTCGCACAGTCCAAAAACATGCTGCTGCAAAGGTTAATTGGCTTGCAGACTAAGTTTCCCACAGTGCCCGGTGATGGACTGGCGTCCCATCGTGGGTATATCCCTGCCTTACGCCCTGTCTGCCGAGATAGGCTCCGGCTCACCGCGACCCTGTACAGGACTAAGCGGCGTCTGACAATGAGATGAGTCTGCGCGTTCTCCCCGTGTCTGCGTGGATTTTCGCTGGGTACTCTGTTTTCCTCCCACAGTTCCAAGACACGCTGCTGCCCATGTTAATTGGCCTTCTGATTAAATTGCCCCAGTGTCCTGCGATGTACTTGTGTCCCATCCTGGGTATAGCCTAGCCTTGCGCCCTCTGTCTGCCGGGATAGGCTCCTGCCCCCGCGAGCTTGTACAAAATTATTGATTATTGTCATTCCACATTCTTTGGATATTCCTATTGGCTGGTCATGTCAGGTGACAACTCTGCAGAGGATCTCGCTAATAAGATGTAGGCTGTTCTCTCGGCTCGGAGCTGATCGCATCATCGCAATCTAGCTGTCAGCGGAGTCTAGGTGGCCAGAGACCGCCACTCAGATTAGTGTTAATAAGCAAACTGTGGAACAAGCTTCATCATTAATAATAATAATAGGCTTAGGAATGCCTGCCCAACAGTGCGGCCAGTGTTGATAAAAATATATGATATGTAATCAGTGAAGTTGCTTAGGAACTTGAATAGCTTGAGGTATGCCAAAAGGACTCTTTGTTGATGATTGCTTCGAAAAGCTGCTCTCTCGGGACAGCCGCGTTGTTAAGCAACAGGACGGAATTTATTAAATGAAACAAAATAAGCATTCATTGCTAAAGTTTTCACTCACAGAATTCACTTAATCGTAGCTTCACTGTCGATGAAATAAGATCAGGCATTGTTAAATTTATAATCATATTAAATGCGTTCTGTGAGCGCTATAGTGTAACATGAAGGTATTTATATTCATTTGATCTCTGGCAGCTCGTTGCACTCCACCATGTGGCAGGCAACGGTCACTGCATTAACCGGCACTACCTCAAGGGATATCAATACGGATTTTAGAGACGACGGCGATGGACTGGCGTCCCATCGTCGGTATATCCTTGCCTTGCGCCCTGTGTCTGCCGGGATAGGCTCCGGCTCACCGTGACCCTGTAAAGGACTAAGCGGTTTCAGACAATGAGATGAGATGAGATTTTAGAGACGATCCACTATAGTTCGGTCTGGGCGATCCGGGAATTGGCATCTATGTTTGGGTGGCAGTAATAGATTTGTAGCGATAGCTGGTACCGGCGTGCTGTTGAAGCTCTAATACCCGCTACTGCGATGTTGTGCAGGAGACTCACTTTGAGAGAGGCTAAGGAAGACCAGTGCTGAGAATTGTATCAGGGTTTAGTTTGTGGAAAAGGTGTAAACCCTACGCACACCTTAAATAATTCCAGTGAGGAGCTCTCAAAAAAGTGTGAATAAACCTACATTTTAACTCTCAGAACAGGAATACGCCAAGGTAAATGAAAGTCCATGTTTAATGTCACGGTTTTAATTGAGTAATGTAGATGCTGGTGACCAGGCTGAGAAGATAGACTAACGTTATGGGTACTTTTTGCCAGTATACGTATATAAGATTACAACAGGTTTTACCGTATCTGGCGATTATGCAGGTGTTAAGATCTTATGCAGGTATTAAGATCTTAACACCTGCATAATCGCCAGATACGGTAAAACCTGTTGTAATCTTAAGATAGACTAAGTTTTCTTCGCAGAGTCTAACAAAACTAAACCTCCACCAGCCATTAACTCAGAAAGGCCAGAAACATGTATTAGAATAAATTGTTCGAAACAAGAATATGCATACTCGTGTCAAATACTGACGTATTGGGGTAGGTTGGCGACTTAAAATTAAAATACAGACATGCGTTGTAAATTTTGTAAGCACGTATTGCATGTTTATTTTGCTTTAACATTCCGGGATAGTTTCGTTTGCGAGAGTGACTCAGGTCACAAGAATAACAAAAGCGATGCAAATAAAATAAAGTACAGCAACGAAGTGAATGCCAATCAAATCGAAGACAACTGCATCACACGAAAAATATAAAATCGTGCATTAATAAATCAGTGTTAAGTGATGTTTCCCACAGCGTATGTCATAAACTGATTATAATTCAATAATATTGTTCGGTTGTGCAGCGATTAAACTGACGCACAGGGTGCACATGGTGAATAAAATATAAGTCAGAGGTTCCCATCTGTTTCGTTGTGTGGACCCCGAGATCGTTATCGTCATCTCCAGCTTATACAGACCACAGTTCACACAAGCGGTTGTTTACATAGCCTTGAGCTGCCGAGAGAGCATCAAGGGATATTAAAACGCAGCTATTTCTGATATGTCATTATTTTTTGTGTATTTTGAAACATTTTATGTACTATTATATTTTTTTATGTCTTAAAAATATTCACGTGACCACTTGCAATACCCTCAGGGACCACAGGTTGGGAAGGGCCGATGTAAACAGATGTTCGAAATACCAATGCTCACCCGTGTCGACAAGGACATCTTATCAGGCTCCAGATGGCTGCCCAGATTTGAAACGATGACCTCAACAATGCCATGTCAGTGCTCTTGCACAGCGATAGCTTCACTCCCATCTAGCCAACTCGATACATTAGTACTCCGATTACACACGCGTCGTATCGAATTGCGCCATGTGCGCTCATGAAAAGGTCACGTTATCGCGAGATAAACACACCCTCCTTCTGTTTAAGCAATAACACGTTGTCATCTCCCAAAGCATCCTCTCTGCAGCCTCCACCCCATAATGTGATCCTGGCACTTTTACAGCGGACAAACAGTTTTAGAACGCGAGCGGTAAAGTATGCATCAAGACAAGTTTACCAGCTGTGGCTGCCAATAACAAAAAGGATCTTTGAATAACCCCAGCGCGAAAACCGCTAGGTTGATTGTCCTTAATTTTTGGCTCGGTCACTTTTCCGAGAGTAAATTTTGCTTCCAAAATGTTGGGTTCGATTTGACTTCGAGAACGAGGAGCTGCCATACGAGCTTGGCAACACGGTTCCTTCGATTTGGACAAAATCTTTTTTACTGAGTCAAAATTCAAATGCCCGAAGATGTCCCCATGATCTTTCAGAAACACTGACCGCTTCCTTTTTTTTGCTGGGGATAGATCCTGGAATTTATCCAAAAATTTCACGCAAAAAGACCTGCCGTCATTTTTTTACAGGCAAATATGCCAGTAATTCAACTAATTCAGAGCTCTTTGATAATCCACCTCCAGGTGAAGGTCTCGCAACGATGTGCCTGCCGACCATGGGCGTGGGAAAATCGTACCTCACCTCGCTGGTCAGTCCGAGTCGATGGTGAGGTGAGAGATCCAGGTGCGGTTTAGATGTTACCAATCATGGTGTTATCCTTGGCTCAGGTTTCAGCACAACTGCACCAACACTCATAGCCACGTCACATTTAACACTAATTGATAGATTAAAATTCAGCTGTCAAGATTTTTACAACAGAATTTCCTTCTCTAAGACATGGCTAATGATGATGATGAAGCTATATACTGCGGTATGGCATCTAACGCACGAGAGATGTAAAAGCGTTTATTATATTTAGCACCGGACAGAATGTTCCTACCCAAGCGGTACCGTTTTAAGTATCCTTTTGAATGACCTGTTTTGGCTGCGTACTTAGTATTCATTACTTAATCAATACACTGCATACAGCATCATTAGTTTTATGCACAGCATTTAAGAGCTGTTTGCCCATGCTAACAATTCTGCTGACATTTTTTTCACGTAAATTTATAACAAATTAATACAGTAATATCGTTAATATATTCAGTTATACATGCACAGGTGTATCAACAGATTTGCTTATGGATGTGTTGTGGAATGTAGACAGTGTATATATGTCAGATGAAGGCCGTATTATCATTGTTTACCAAAGCTGTTCTTTTGGGATAGCCGAGTCGAGCTCTCCTTCGCGACGTTCGCATAAATACCTGAAGATGCCTCCAATGTGAAGGCGAAACGTTGCGAAGGAGAGAGGAGGAACTCTCGACACGGCTATCCCGCAAGGACAACTTTGTAAGCAACCATCATGCATTAAGGCCGTTTTGTCCAATCGCAGAACTGTGAGAAATGGCCATGGCTTTGGGCAGGCCTCCATCCACCAATGAATTGATAATGGCTACTGATGAAAATCGGTATATATTTACCAATGCTGCCTCTCATTGTCAGAACCGCTTAGTCCTGTACAGGGTCGTGGTGAGTCGGAGCCTATCCCGGCAGATACAGGGCGCAAGGCAGGGATATACCCACGATGGGCACTGAGGGCAATTTAGTCTGTAAGCCAATTAACCTATGCAGCAGAGAGGAGAGCATGCAAACTCCACACAGAAAGGCACCCGAGCCGAGAGATTCGAACCCGGGACCTTCTTGCTGTGAGGCGACAGTGCTAACCACTGGGCCACCGTGCCGCCCCAGTATTAACATCTCAGTAGCCATTAGCTGGAGCAGTCCTCGATGCAGTGGATGCCTGGGTTAAAGTGCCCACGATGGGAAATGAAAGAACAAATAATGCTGCTCTATGTTATAAAATCAGGAAAACGGCACAACGAACAATTGTTTGTGGGTTCTGGTGGGACAATATTATGAAGCAATAGAGTATAGTACTGTACATGCTGTTATCTTTTAATACCTCAAGGTTGCACATGGCGGCACGGTGGCCCAGTGGGTAGCGCTGTCGCCTCACAGCAAGAAGGTCCCGAATTCGCATCTCGGCTTGGGTGCCTTTCCGTGTGGACTTTGCATGTTCTCTCCCCGTGTCCACGTGGGTTATCACCGGGCACTCCGGTTTCCTCCCACAGTCCAAAAATGTGCCGCTGCATAGGTTAATTGGCTTGCAGACTAAATTGCCTGCAGTGCCCGGTGATGGACTGGCGTCCCATCGTGGGTATATCCCTGCCTTGCGCCCTGTGTCTGCTGGGATAGGTTCTGGCTCACCGCGACCCAGTACAGAATTAAGCAGTTCTGACAATAAGATGAGAAGGTTGCACAGAAACCCATAACGTAGTCCATAGGTTGCAATTAAAACCTTAGTTACATAACGTGGATCCAGCCACCGACGTATGACAGAGCCACTGTCCTTGACGGGGTCCTGCGGTTGCCGAGGCCAGAATTGCGTCTCAGTTACCACTAGATAGCGATGACGAGATCAGCTCTGAGCCGAGAGAACGAACTACAACTGATGTGAAAAGAGAAAGGTTTGTCATCACCCTGCTCGTGGCGCGAGCAGGGTGATTATTTAAAAGGCGAGTAGAATAAATGCAAACCAGGTCCTAAAGAAAGCCGTTCCTGGAGTGGGCCAATCAGTTTCAAGGATAATGCAAACGTTATCAAAGCATTTTATTTGCATATTTTCTCAATAGTATGTGCGATTTCTACAAACTTGACACTTTGTAAAAGGTGTCTATTTGGTGTTCGAAAATCGTAACACTTGTATAATTGCCAGAAAAGGTAAAACCTCTTCTCTGTTGATGATTAACTTTAAGTGTGCGAACGCTGTTTTGGAACAGAATAGGCTAAATAATCAGTATACTACATCAAAGTTATATCGGTCGCTCGTCAAACAAGTAAAAGGGGTTTCGGAAAATTCTCTTTTTTAATCAATAAAACCACTAGTTTAATAAACTCATCGGTGAGCCGATAGGATATCAAGTTATCTTGGGGTGGCACCGTGGCACATTGAGGAGCGTTGCAGCCTCACAACAAATATCCGGGTTCGATTCCCGGCTCGGGTGCCTTTCTGTGTGGAGTTCGGGTGGGCTCTCCGTGTCCGCGTGGGTTTTTGCCCAGGCACTCCGTATCCCTCCCACCATCCAAAGACACGCTGCTACCTAGGTTAATTGGCCTGCTGAGTACATTTCTGTAAGGTGGGGCGGCAGCGCAACGAAGGGGAGGACCCACTTGTGCGGCGTCGACAGCAGTAGACCGGCAACAACAGTAGTACAACCACTCTCTGTATTACGAACGCGACCATAAC
>JAZEWT010000004.1:18614912-18630562 GCA_036362905.1 Mordacia mordax
AGATGTGTGTACGTGTAGATTCGGTTCACTCGAGAGATGTCCACGCACCGAGATGGTGTACGTGTATTTTATAGATGTACACGTGTAACACGTACGATATGGAGATGGAGACACACAATTGGCATATGTACAGACATACAAAGAGGTACATAGTAAGAAGATGTTATGTATTATAATATACGCTTGTGTGCCGATGCGAGTACTCTACACAGTGTATTGTACACAGTGTTGGGTAGAGCGATGCAGACGCAGAGATAGACGTAGAAAGTGATACAAAGAGACACAGGCAGTTAGACACACACGCAGGGACATGGAAGTATAGACAGTCTGTACAGAGAGCCACAGAGAGGTGTACACCTGCACAGCGTGAGATACGTGTACACAGAGATAGCCACTTATACAGGGATCTACCACAAAGACACGTAGAGATTCAGGTCTACAATAGACAGGGATGTATACACATTCTGTATAATATACACGTCTACATTTACTGTATTTTATAGTGTCTAGGTATACAGTACACAGGGACATGTACACACACCAGTGTATGGACAAACTGTGATGTCTGTGCATGTCAGTTTATCGGCGGTAAACCTTTGATTTGGTCCATAAACAAGCAGCACTGCATATCCATAAAGTAGGGAACTGCCACAGTAACGCCCCATATGTAGCAATGTGATATTGACAGCTTGTCTGTTCTTGCTCAATTTGTGGAACAGTTCACACACACACGTGTACACAAAATGGTAACGCCTCACACAAAGTCCTGCCCCAGGCGCTTCGATCCACGTCTCTCGGCTGCCATTGTGTGTGGAGTTTGTGTTCTCTCCCTCTCTTCTACGTGGGTTTCCTCCGGCTTTTCCGGTGGGTTTCCTCCGGCTTTTCCGGTTTCCAACCATAGCAATAGGAAGCGGTGTGGCTAGGTGAGCCGATTTACAGCCTGATCACTCGTGGAATTTGCTCAGGGCATTTCAAATTGTAATATAAATAGCTTTTTCACGGTACAAAACGTCTTGTGTTCACTGAGTACACACAGCCACATGCCGACTAACACTCAGTGCACAAAGAGACTTATTTAACATATAAATGTAATGTTATAGTCTTACAAATACGCGGCAACCCTCAGGAGGTAATGTTAGCAGATGTTATATAACACGGCATTGTGCCAGTAACACTGATCCTGTGACACTGCTCGCCTAACAGTGTCACAGACGCTCAAGTATATTATTGGGCTTTCTTTGAGTTCTCTAGTTTACTCCCATATGTCAAATACTCCTTAATAGACTTAGGTCCGGTATTGGGTGCCATCTCCAGTATTCTTGAGAGGCCCATACTTCTAGAGCGCTTTTGACCCGAAGGTCATAAAGCGCTGCATGTGGGTGTAATATAGGTGTTATTATTGAAGGTTTTGTCTGCAAGTGGCATGTGCCTTGCTGTAAGGTGAATCAAGAATACCATGACACGTACAGTAAAATGGATTCCGTTCTTCCCACAAATGCCTCGTGGCTTATATATATATTACATAACAAAATAATGAACAATGGTGGAGTGTGTGTATTCTTATGCACAGGCTTGCAATGTTATATAGTATACTTACACGTTGTGCAGTACAGTTAGGCCTTCATTTGGGCTGAACTTTTAAAACTTCGTTTTGGGCCAGTATTACCGATGGCTGCTTTAAAACAGATTACGACCCATGGTAGACCCTTGCCAGGGGTCGATCTATCTTTGGTTGGTGTTCCCGCTGGCCTAATTGTGCACAAATCTGTTTCCAGATGGGGATTTGTTAACGTGTTATTCGAGTCATCGGTGGGCAGTGATGTGGGAGGCAAGGTGAGAGGGCATAAGGAGGCACCACCTCCAGTCCAGCTCAGAGGCGGCACAAGCAGAACAGCATCTGAGCTCCTCGTGACGGGTAAGTGAATTCGTTCTTATGCAACAACACTAAAGCTAACGAGCATGGTTTAGAAGAAAATTTGCATCCATGTAAGCGAAGCCACTTTATCAGCACACGTCATTAAAAAATATTGTTGATATGCTGTTCATATGTCGTCGTTGTTGCTGACATGTCGTTCCCGCCACAGGTTTGTGCAGTGCTTTGTGACCTTTGGGTGAAAAGTGCAATTGCAATTATTATTATTACCTGGAGATTCCTGGAGGGCATTTAATTTTACTCTTGTAATTCTTCTGAGCACGATTTCTACAAGAATTGGAATTCTCACACGGACGATTCCCGTTTTAATATCTGCACGTTTGCATTGTTATGGAAAATTCATTGTTTGTGATAGTCAGGCCAGTTATTTACAATAGACAATTTAAATAATTGCACTTTTCATAATGTGCGACAGAGCTTATGTTGCGTAGGGATGAGCGTTAAAGGTTCTATTGGCAGAAGGTCTTTTAATAAAAGGAGCTATGGGTACTTGCAGGGGTTTTCCCAACCTTTCTGCACTGACTAGACGTCTTGTTAATATGTCGAATACAAATAGGGCATATGTATTAAGCCTTAAAGCTTTTTAAAATGTGCTGGTAATTGTGTAATTTTAATCTCTTTTTTGTCGTGTATAATGTCATACCAGAGTGGGCGATTATTCACAACTACTGCAGTTTTGTACCGAATAATGAAATACAGTCCAAAATATGCAGTTGTAAAGACAACATAATCGTCACTCCCGCAATTGATTCGGATGCCATTTGCAGTTTCTGTGATGTTGAAGGCAAGGTTCAAGTTTTGAGTTTCAACAGAAACCCAAAAATAGATATCCAACAATTAGTTCATGTAGTTTACTTTTTGAGACAAATCCACGGTAAACCTGGAAAGTAAGTATTATGCGTTTGAAAATTCAGATTTTTATACTTTTTTAATGAAAGCTCGTATTTAAAAAAATACTTTTAAAAACAGATTTTGGCAGCAGTGTGTGTATCTTTTCGGGTTCTCCAGTTTTCGCCCAAGGCTACAAACTGATAAAATGTAACTGGTATTGGTCAAACATCGGAGGGTTAAAATGACTTTCAAAGCACTCATTTGGGATTACATTTAAGAGTATCACTGCCTACTGCAAAAACTTGACAAGAGTTCAGAAGATATGCAGACTGAGGCTTTCGTGGAAAAACAAGTAATAATAGCATTTCTTGAGCGCCTTTCACCCGAGGGTCACATAGCGCTGCAAAGAGCTGCAGAGAGAATGCCATGTCAACAACAACGATAAAAGAACTGCAAATCGGCAACAATAACGGTTTTTTGTAGTTTTTTGTTACAAATCTGAGCTGTGGCGAGAATGGCATAACAACAACATCAGGACAGTTCAACTGAAAGTCACATAGTAGCAATAAATTATAGGACAAAATAAGTGATAAAAAATCATTCTTCAACAAACACGGAAGGAATAAATGTTCTTGAGCAGGCGCAGGTCGGCAGGCAGCCATCATCCCGGTATGACAACATTAATCTGGATCAACAGTCCTAGCCAAAGGGCTTGAAAGCCTTACGGAACGAGTGAGTCTTGAGACGAGATTTGAAGAATCCATAGGGCTCAGCTGATGGAATCTCCATTGGAAGGGCGTTTCAGAGTCTAGGAGCAGCGCGTGAGAAGTTTCTGTCACCCATCGAATGGAGGTGCCATTTGGGCACATGCATCAAGCCCGCATTGGAGGATCGATGTTTTCGTGGGGCTGCACGGTGGCCCAGTGGGGTAGCGCTGTCGCCTCACAGCAAGAAGGTCCCGGGTTTGCATGTTCTCCCCGTGTCCGCGTGAGTTTTCGCCAAGCACTCCGGTTTTCTCCCACAGTCCAAAAAACATGTTGTTGCATAGGTTAATTGCCCGGTAACCAGTGGAGAGACATCAGTGCTGCGATATGTGATCATGGATGGGTGTGCGAGTGAGGACTCTAGCAGCTGCATTCCGCACACGTTGGAGACGATTGGTCAGGTAGGCAGGGGTGCCAGGGGGCAGTTCATTGCAGTAATCGATTCGTGAAGAGATGAAGATGTGAATTAGCTTTTCAGCATCAGCGGCTGACAGGATGTTGTCCAGTCTGGCTATATTTCTGAGATAGAAATAGGCTAACCTCGTCACGTTATTGATGTGTATCTCGAAGCTGAGTGAGGAATCAAGAGTCACACCTCGACTCCGGACTGCCTCAGCAACTTCCATGGCCTGGTCATCAAGTATCAATTGGATAGGTTCAGCCTTGGACAATTGGTGCGAGGTTCCGACAAGCAACATTTCTATTTTGTCACCATTTAGTTTTAGGAAATTTGAATTGAGCCAGGCCTTCACAGTTGACAGTGAAGACGACATGCAAAGACCAGACGCATTGATGGATGGCTTTGCATGGATAGAGATTTGAATGTCATCGGTATAGCAATGGTAGCTGGAGATTGAGGCTGCGTAGGATGTTGCCAAGTGGTTGTATGGAGATGTGGGCTGAGAACTGACCCTCAGGAACTGCAGACAAAACATGATGGATCCCTAAGTTTTGTGTAAAAAAGTAATGTGTATTAATGAATCTGGTTTAATGCAAAATGAAGATTATTCTGTATTTAAGTAAGGTCGATGTATGAAAATTGCTCTCAAGCGCTTCTGTCAAGATAGCCGCTCGACACAGCTATCCTTCTCGTCACGGTTATCCTGAAACAGCAGCTGCTTGAGAGCAGTCCTGAAGTGTATTCTTTTCTTTGGCTTTGATAAGATGATTACCGCTATGTAGAGAAGTCAACAGCGGCATTTTAACGACTAACATGGGGCTGTAAGCACAGCATGTTAACATGTTGGTGTAGCTTTTCACATTCGATGCATGATTGTTGAACTAAAGCTGTTGTTTTTGAGGAGTGCTCCGATGCTGCTATCACAATAGAATAGCTTTGGTAAGCAATTATCAAAAGATGTTGTGCCTTCTCGGGAACACTTATTTCTTCTTTGTTGAAAAATACATGTTTTATCGCTTATTTTACGTCCTATAATTTATTGCTACTATTTGGCGTTCAGTTGAGCTGTCCTGATGTTGTTGTTGACATGCTATTCTCTCCGCAGCTCTGTGTAGCGCTTTGTGACCCTCGGATGAAAATTGCTCTAGAAATGCAATTATTATTATTAAAGTTCATTCACTTTTTTTGACTTGGGTAATATATTCTAGCTATGGCATTAACACATTTGGAAGGAACTCACGATTAATAACATACATTGGAACGTTGATTGGGACGATTATGTATTACTGAAACATCTTTAAACCCTGAATGAACTGCAAATATTTATTCAAGGCTGGTGATGAAATTGATACAAAAGCATTCGGTTATATTGGCCATAGTTGATCTTTAGCAAGACCTAATCAGGTGGGTCCAAAGTCAGTGGTAAAAGGAGCATCTCATTATCAGGTTGGGGTTTGACTAGGCCCATTATCATTCTGTGTCTATAAACTAAATACCACTTTGTGGGTTCATGGAGAGATTCGCCTCTCCTAAGGGAATTATCACTGATTTGGTACTTTAATGTGAAATGAGCACTGCCTCGATGCTTGCGTGAGAGAAGTAACTTTTATCTGCATGGTATTACTCTCGACCACTTTGAACTTGTTAGTTTTCAAATGCATAATTGATCTTTTTCTCTCCTTTAATAAACTTCTTTAGGCGACCCCAGCAGGTTTATACACCGTTCTACCTCACTGAAAGAAAATGGTGCCATCTCAGGTCACATTCCTTGTCCGAGCAGATACTCTTCCAGGTACAGTACTTATTTAGCTGAGCTCTAAAAGTACGCCACATAGATGAGCATAGTTACTGGAGTATTATAAATTTAAACGCTTGTTTTGTTGTTAACTTTGCTTAATTGCATTCAGTAATGTGGTGACGTGTATCCGTTTGTCCATTCACTTCTACATAAAGGCCTCTGCATTGTCATTCACGGGCTCCATTTAACTATACTTAATCACCCTGGACAATGCGAAAACAGTAATTATATTTAATCGTTACGTCTAATTCTGATTCACCCCGAGGTTGGAATACTTTTCCGTTTTCCCACGAAAAGATATGGAATATTGTTGATTTTTTTCTGTTGTATGTTGAACAGGGGAAGCTGTGGGAATGTGTGGGGACAGCCAAGATTTGGGAGTCTGGAAATCCAGCAACTCTATAGCTTTGCGTCAAGAATTATCAGACAGGTGAATCATTTTTGTAAAGAAAAATTCTGAATAGAATTTTACACGTTTGACATATACATGCACGTTAAGATAAATGCTATGTTTTGTGATGACTTTTATATATATGTGATTTTTTTATAATCGTAATTTAACTAATGTGCATTTTAGTCAATTGTCACACAGTAAAAGCCTATATCAATATTAAATATGTTAATGTATTTTAACTGTTAAGACATACCATATAAAGGCAATTTTGGCTCTAACCAATGGTTGCATGATTTTTTTACCTATTTACACATGTTTCATGTGTTTAACTCGCTTGGTCTACTTTGTTGCTCTTCTGCAGTAACATCTGGTCCGTGACTGTATCCCTGCCCTGTGAGAAAACTGTACATTATCGGTTTTTCAAAGGCTGCTTCTACGAGTCAAAGGTACAACAAAAATACCATATATTAGATTTTAACGCAACGTTATTTACAACCCCTACAATTGTTCCTAAATCAGGCAATTGTCATTCTTACAAAATATATATTTCCACTTTCACTCGTGCTTTGGTTCAATGCCAGCATGGGAGATATAATGTTTTAATGCACTGATGACATTTTACGGTTGACTTCAACTTATTTTCCGACAGAATAAAGATGAAAGTAAACTGGTCACCGTTAACAAATGGGAGACCCACCTGCATCCCAGGGAGTTTACACCAAATGGTAAGAAACGTGAGACAGCTGCAGATTGATCATATTGTGTTTCATGTGTAAATGTCTCTCCCGTTAGCTCATATTAAACTTTGCCTCTTTTTAATGGCCGATGTGAAGAGTTATTACATATTTGTTGTCGAAGTAATGTTGAAATCTGTCACCTACAGGTGCCAATTGCAGTATTGATGGAGGGCATTTTGGAATCGTCAGTAAGTATCAGGTTTCAGACATCCTGAGATGTGGAACACATCCTGAATTACTTTTGCTTGAAGTTGACTTTCCACAATCACTCGCTAAAATCAGAAATAGAACCTGTGAGTGTGCAGAGATGTATTTATTTAACTGGTAATTTTCAATGACAATTAAGTATGTAGTCACTGTATGGGCATATTTGTTTATTTTAAGGATAACTCTTAATGTTTTGCTCATTATTCATGGGAAGGCTGTGCTTTTTTCAAAACAATATTCTATCTTATCAACACTGTACAATACAAATAACACATAATTATAAATGCATTTAAAGTCATCTTGTGACATTGCCATAACGCTCAAACGGTACATGCTGAAATTCTTATAAGTTATTTCTTTGTATGTACAGATGGAGTTTCCTCTGTTGACATTGGTTGGTTGACCTGCCAAACAGAACTCCGGTTACGTCTGCACTTTTCTACCAAGCCGCCTGTTCTCATTAATAAGAAGAAATTCAAGAACTCTCGCTTTAGGTGAAAACATAACCCAGTGGTATTGTATTGATCGCCTGTTGTGGATGTTAGTAGCCCGAATCCGGCACGCCGCCCTGGTTATTACTGCTGGTGTATTAGCCATATAATGTGTGCATTCTGCATCCGTGGACATTAAAGGTCTCCAGACAAGTAGACCATTGTGTGCCGTGATAGCCTTGTGCTATAAGAATGGCACATCTGCTAAATATACAAATGTATTATTCCAACTACTATGCTTATATTTTATTCATTTTTGCATGAGTGCATAATTATCTGTGTGTGTTTGTGGTGTTTCGTACAGTTATGTTTTTTAGTTAAAAGTGTGGAGAGGAATTTGTCATCTATGTTGTTACCCCCTTTTGGCAGAGTGAAGCTAACTATTGAAGGCACTGAGGAAGATGATGATTCTGAGAATTGCACTGAGGCTGAATGTACCCAGGACAGTAACTCCAAGGTGCCAGTTTCCCTTGAGATTTCTCTCATAAGTCAGGGCCAGTATAAGTCACGGCACTCCCAGCCCGAGTGTGGATACGCCCTGGAACCATCGTGCTGGATGGAGTACATAGTCCACACAGTGGATCCAGGAAACCTGGAGCTTACTTTTGACTTTTTTGAGGTATGGATGAATGTTTGTATGTCAGTGTTTGTGTTACACTAGCCACTTCATTTGTTTAACGACTTGTCCACAGAAAGTCCTGAACATCAGTTTTTTTTTCGATGAAAAGTGATGCAAAATGAATGTTCGTAATAAAATGCAGTTATTGCAGCTGATGTGTGTACCTTTGAATTACACAAGCCAGTTTTGATGATGTGTTTGTTGCCTGAATGCCTGATTTTAACGGCATTCTTTGTTTATGTTTAAATACTTGGGCAAGACTTGCAAGTTTGCTTGTGATAACTTTAGTGCTCATTTTGTCAACAGGAGGACCTGAGTGAGAGGGTGGTGCAGAGTGATGCCTTACCAGGCTTAGTGGGCACTGCCTGCCTCCTTTCATCTACTCTCATGGACACGGGCAAAAGCAATGGTGTCATTAGTCTGCCTATCATGGGACGAAACACCCGGCAGACCATTGGCAAAGTAAACGGTCAGCATTGGATTTAATCTTGCACTTCTTTTGGGATAATGAAATGTGCATATTGTGTCGTTGACACGTTCAGCATTTATTTAATGTGTTAAAATGTTGCGTGTAAATATCTCGTTTGCAATGGATACATTTCTCTTTAATAAGTAACCGCTTGAATTAATCTCAGCCAAACGTTGAACTCTGTGGAACATTGTGGTGTGTCTTGAAAATGTAATAGTCACATAACTTCTTGCCTTAGTTTATTGACTGATAATTGTATTCATAACCTGAGAGGCGTACGCCTAAGTTTTGCGAAATACGTTTTGATTAGTGGTGTGGATATCGTCAATGAAAATGAAGTGAAACTGTGTATTTTAAACATACGAAAGCAAGATCATTTGTCCTCGACCAACCGTGTGACTGTTCTCTGCCGATTCATTATTCCAGTGGACTACTTCATCATCCATCCAGCCCAAAACCTACATTGCGATATGAAGGCCTCATTCTCCAAGTATTGGAAGCCACGCCAGACCCTAGACATTGGTCATAGGGGTGCTGGGATATCATACTACACAGAAAAGTTAGTGAGTTTGAATTCACGGACTTCGGCATGGCTTTGCACTGGTGTCATGTGACTTAATTTAATTTGATGTAGAATAAAACACAACAGCTTATTATGACAGCATTTATTGTCTTGAGTCGACAGGATAGGATGTTTCCTTCTTCGACAAATTAATAGAAGGCAATTCATTATACCAGGGTATAAACATTTTTTAAATAGCGTTTTGTATCTTGTAGTGCCATTTGATGAGCCTAGATTTTACTGCTTGGCATTTGAAATGCTGTATACATTAATTTAGTTATCTTGTTCGCTACAGCATTATTGATGCAGAGTTTAAGAACGGGGGTGGCGCGGTGACCCAGTGGGTAGCGCTGTCGCCTCACAGCAGGAAGGTCCCGGGTTCGAATGTCGGCTAGGGTACCTTTCTGTGTGGAGTTTGCATGTTCTCCCCGTGTCCGCGTGGGTTTTCGCCGGGCACTCCGGTTTCCTCCCACAGTCCAAAAAACATGCTGCTGCATAGGTTAATTGGCTTGCGGACTAAATTGCCGTTAGTGCCCGGTGATGGACTGGCGTCCCATCGTGGGTATATCCTTGCCTTGTGGCCTGTGTGTGCCGGGATAGGCTCTGGCTCATCGCGACCCTATACAGGACTAAGCGGTTTCTGACAATGAGATGAGATGAGGTTAAGGACGTTTCTATTTCAGGCTTAATACGAATTTGAATGTGTAGTTTCCATTACAATATATAAAGAAATTGTTATTAATTTGTTTAAAAAAACATTCCCTTTTGTTTTTAGGCTCGCTAAAGTAAGAGAAAACACCATCACCTCATTTAAGAATGCTGCAAGCCATGTAAGTGAATGAACATTGCATCTGTTTCAGTATCATTTTTCTTCCACATTTAGATTACTTTGACCACCCACAATACGTTTTTCTTAAACATGTACACCCTGTTGTTTATATACTCCAGGATTCGTGGTAATATACTCACATTTTTACAATTTTAAACTAAATGGTCACATTGACCAACATGAATTAGGGAAATGTGCTTAATTGTGACAATCTGTGTCTTTATAAATATTTCTATTTTCATTGTGGGTGTGAACATTTGATGCTATCATGAAATGAATATTTTTTTACAACAAATACATAAGACCTTTTGAAAGCTCTCGAAGTGATATCGTTGTTATGTCTGAGAATTTGTCAAACATGCTTTAAGTTTTTTAAATTCTTTAAAAATAATTGAAGAAGTTGTCGTGTCCTTGAACATGCAAGAAATGAGTTTTCTTGACCTCCGTGATTCCATGATTTAATGATGTACACTCCCTTTTTCTCCAGCCACTGTTTAATGAGAACCCCCTACACACCGGCCAGATCAGAGTTATGTAACCGTTCGTAACCACACTGATAAGTGCGGATTGGTGAATAATGGGAGCTTCGACCTTGCAGCATAGTACAGCATAATCTTGGCTATTGCTGCACTGCCCTCTGCTGACACTATTGTCCGATAACTTACAACACCCGTTTCATGTATGATGGTCGCCCAGTCCAAAAACTCTGTGTCATCTGGGTTGTATGAATCTGATCTTGCCAGATCCAGGAAACTAAGCAGAGTTGAACACAGGAGCATTATTATGAGTTGACACATTTACCGTGTCATTTGGAGTTGACACAACTCGTTTAATAATGTTAAAGTATAAATAAACAGCGTTCCACTTGCTTTGACGTTTAGTCACAAGTGGTGCATTGACCTTAATCTTTGGACTTCCAAATGTGCCAGGTATTCATAGTTCTAAGTTAAGTGGCAAATTTATGGTTTTGTTATTTCAGGGAGCTGCCTATGTAGAACTGGACGTTCATCTTTCCAAAGATCTTGTTCCAGTAGTATATCATGATTTTACCTGCTGTATCTCCATGAAAAAGGTAAGGTTATATTGGAGTATTTAAACATTGCTTACAGCTTTAAGCGTGCCTTGAAGGAAGCAAGGTTTTAGCGCAAAGTCTTGATCATCTGGAATAATAGGGTTGAAGCAATTGGTATGGTGATCTGGATAAAACAGACATGCATATCAGTTTACTTAATTTAAGTAGGTCACGACCCACGAGATCAGTTTTAGACGAATTTGCAACAGTGACCTCTATCACCAAAATAATGCCTGCTAAGTATAATGCCAATGAAGTAATTTGCCCAAAACGTTTGGAAAATTGGAGTTATTTTTTTCCAAATTTGTAGCTCGTTATTGCAAATTGTTATGGAATCCTTACAGTTCACTGCAAAACATACAGGACATGTGATTATGGTCACCATGCTTGCAGTAACCTTCCGCAGCCACTGTGAACCATGAGCAACAGCTATGCACAAAGCACCTGCCCAATATGTAAAATGATACAAAATGTGTGTACATTTGTTTAAACATTGCTTGCTCATGTATAACTGCGGTCTGGCGGAATATCTTCCGTTTTTAGTGCTTTATAAAGCAGTGGGTTTAATCGCCGTCACGTTTAAGGTCTATAATCCACTGTCTATCTGCATAGAGATACTTTATTTACATTTTACCAAAAGCACCATTAATTTATTGATAATCAAAGGGAACAATGTATATATAATAACGATGAAATCCATTTTTGGGTTAGGTTACGTAGAATATTATTAAAGAGTGTCGTTTAACCCTCCACCACCCAACACGGCCAATCCGTAAGGGGTTGTCACGTGAACAGCAAACGCGCCAATTCCTTTACTATCTCAGCACTCCGGTGTGCTGAAAAAGGACCCCACAGTATTTTACAGAAAGATATATACGACGTTTCGCTGATAACTACATTCAGCATCATCAGGCACCCGCGCCAAACCTGGGCGGGCAGATCAAACGACTGGTACCGCTGCCGGGTCTGTTTATTAGGAGGTTGTGATGTCACAATGGGGGGTTGGGTTTCTTAGGTATCCACGCCGGTGTTTCGGGTTAATTGAGTTCTTCATGGGGTCTTATGCGAGGGATTGTGTCAAGCGTTGATGTATATGCGGTTTGTTCATTTTTTTGCTTGACGATGCGTTTCCAAGCCGCACTTAATTTGTAGCTGTCGGAACGATTAAAATTGTTCTTATTTTTCTCAATTTCATTGGACTCACGGACCAGTCTCGGCCAGTGGTGGTTGGTTTTACATAGGATGTCGACATTGTCAAAGTCAATTGTGTGGTCCTTCTGGCAAACGTGTTCTGCAAACGCCGATATCTGGGTTTGAGAGTTTTTGATGTTCCTTTGGTGTTCTTTGAGACGTGTGCTAATATTTATACCGGTCTGACCAACATAGCATTGTCTGCACGAGCAGTTGATGCGGTAGACTCCTTCTATGGAGAGTTGGGGTAGTTTATCTTTAACACTAGTTAATGTTCCTGCGATTGTTTGTACTGTGCCAAATCTTACATTCATTTTTTTGTTCTTCTAGAATCCCAGCTATTTTATCAGTTACTCTGGCAATGTATGGTAGTTTAATAATTTTAATTACGTTGTCATCCTCAAAGTTTGTGGTGTTTGGCCTGTTTTTATGAGTTACGGCTCTGTTTATTTGTGCGTTGCTATAACCGTTCAAATGAAGAGCTTTCTTAACATGTTGAATCTCCGTTCTTAAGCTTTTTACATCAGAAACTACTTTTGCCCGGTGTATGAGAGTTTTGACCAGAGCGGATTTCTGTGAGGGGTGATGGTGCGATTGCGTGTTCAAGTAGGCATCGGTGTGTGGGTTTTCTGTAAATACTGTGATATTTTGCAATTTGAACTCCCTCTTAGCAAGACATCCAGTAATGGCAGTGTGTTGTTCACTTCAGTCTCCATGGTGAATTGTATCGACGGATGTTGTGAATTGAGATGTTCTAGAAATCCATTAAGTGTGTCTTTACCGTGTAGCCAGATAACCAATGTGTCATCCACGTACAGAAATCAGTGTGATGGTTTTAGTGTGCTTGTTTCTAGAGCTTTTCCTTCAAAATGTTCCATGAACAAGTTGGCAAGAGACAGAGGGGCGCCCATTGCGGGTGGTGGAGGGTTTAACGACACTTTTATAATTTTATTCGTGACCTCACCCAAAAATGGATTTCATCTTTATTATATGTACATTGTTCCCTTTGATTAAGCATAGGTAAATTAATGGTGCTTCTGGAAAAATGTCAATAAAGTATCTCTATGCAGATAGACAGTGGATTATCGACAATATTGGTCACGAAAGCCTTCGAATTAAAGGATATATAATAACGTTCCATTTTTTTTTATAATATGTGCTGTACATTTCATTTTTTGTTGTAGAGGCACACGGATGATCAATCTGAACTTTTGGAGATTCCTGTGAGGGAGCTGACTTACCAGCAACTACAAATGCTTAAGGTACAGTCAATAAGTCACTTGTCTAGGAAGTGCATTCCGGAAAACAATCTGGCAGTTTTACATGGCAAAAATAAGTATAGAGAGGAAGCTTAATTTATTGTACAAGACTGTTACCACAAACATATGGAAAACAGTATAGATCGTGTAAAAATGACTTGCCATAAAGAATTGGGCACAAAACCTCGAGTAAATGTACAGAACATGGATATCTTTGAAGAAGTTCATAAGGTTAAGGTGTAGCCCTGCTATTTCTTACACCACTACTGGTGGAAAGATCTCCACGTGACAGCTGTCCTTGTTATTTCTGCTTCCAAAGCAACCTGTTGATAGAATAACTTATGTACACATGTGTATGGCTGGTTTAACACGTTAATACTGTGATTTATATATTCAAGAGCATGACTTGACATTGGCATTAGTTTGCTGAGGGGACGTCTGAAGAAAGAGTTATAAATTCAAATAGATGGGTACATGTGAGCCTATGATGGAGCTTGGTGAATTAGCATTCAGGAGGCAAAGCAATGCACAACCTTTACATTTAAAAAAAAATACAGATTTTTAAAGTTTTTTTTGTTGGTTTGATGTGGCGAAGAAAATCACGTCACGATAAGCCATGACTTCAAACAATATGCATGTTCGATATTATTATTATAGCATTGTGGCTTATAGAATAAGTTTGAGCCGACTTTCTTCGTTTTCACAGATTTTACATGTTGGGATGCTATGTGCCGACAATTTTTGAATTACAGTTAGCAATATCATATAAACGTTATGCTAATTTATAGAAAACCATTGTTGATAGGCCGATTTTGTACATAGACCTGATCCTGTAGTGGCAGAATCTCAATTGTTACCATCACATACGAATTTTAGCCCAAAGTGTTACACAATAAATTCATTTACCAGGATTGTAAATAGGCCCAAACAGCATAAACTGACTAATGTAATGGTTTACAATATTTTGAAAAGCTGTAACATTGTCGGATTTCAGACCACAAAAAAAAAAACAGACCATCATTTTTTTTACAGTGGTGTCTGTTTTGTGACCCTCGGGTGAAAAGCGCTCTATGAATGGAATTATTAATTAATCTTATATCATGAGCACTGGGCATGAATCGTACCAAATTATCTGGCATATATTTTGCCATTTAATTTAATTGTAAGTGCTTTTAAGTTTTGCTATGCTCTTGACTCCCTTCCTATATCCATGAAGCTGGCTCACGCTCATGCAAAAAAAGTCGACTTTGACCACGGTATGTCAGCCTTTGTCGCTGCTCATTAAGGCACACTCATAACTTTTAAACTGCTCAAGTTATTTTAGATAACTGTTAAATAACCTGAGTGTTGTACTCCAACTGCACGTGGTGTTCATGTTGACCATTGGGTCGAATAAGCTATATTACACCACTCAGTACTTTAAAGTTACTTGTGGTATTAATGCTTCAATAATCATTTTTATTCCAGCAATTAGTATCAATATTTTTAAAAGCCTGGGTGTGTCGGTTGATGTATGGTTTATCTTAACTTCAGTGTGGCCCGACAAGACACAGCTTCTGCAATTTATTTTAATATCAATTAATGTTGTGTGACTATGCTGACCTTTTACCATGGCTGTCATTGCAGATTCCAGTCTCAATGATTCTCATGATGTCCCAGAAACTCAGTCGTTCCCAACGTTAAACCAGGTGGGTTCTTCAGCTCAAACATTGCAAAGATTTATTCATGGTGGTTTTGTTGTTTATGCTTGCTGTAGTTTTTTTTTTCTTTTTGGTCACTGCTAATAAATGGATGGTTTCTTTTAAGGTCTTTGAAGCTGTCCCTGACCATGTTGGCTTTAACATTGAAATCAAATGGCCTTTACAGCAAAAGGTGAGTGTTTTCACTTCAAAGTCTGCTAACCCACAATACATCCGTATATCCCTTTTGTGAGTGCCATTTCCCTGGTGAATAAATAAATGAGATTTAACCTTATTTTCCTTCAAAAACGTATGTTGTAATGATGTAGGTTTTCACGGCTCGATGCATGATGATTGCTTCGAAAAGCTGCTCTCTCGGGACAGCCGCGTCGATGGCTCTCTCTCATCTCCTCGC
>JAZEWT010000004.1:18676289-18690819 GCA_036362905.1 Mordacia mordax
CGGTTTCCTCCCACAATCCAAAAAGCATGCTGCTACATAGGTTGATTGGCTCGCAGGCTAAATTGCCCCGCAGTGCCCGGCGATGGACTGGCGTCCCATCGTGGGTATATCCTTGCATCCTGTGTCTGCCGGGATGGGCTCCGGCTTCACCGTGACCCTGTATAGGACTAAGCGGTTTCAGACAATGAGATGAGATCAGACAGTACGCGTGGGAGAGTCATAGTGAGCCGCGCAACGCACTGCGGAGAGAGATATAAGCGTGTGCGAGCAAGTGCGAGTTGGTTCTCCGTGAATCGATGAGGAGGCAGCGGCATCATGTAGGTCAGCAGCATTGTGCGTGGGCGCGCTGAGCACGTGGGGGGGGGGGGTAGAAATCTATGTGCGGTGCTACCCCCGGTCGTTATGTTGTGTAGTTAATAAAGCATCGAAAACCCAGGAGTCTCTGCTCATCTGTTGCTGGCTGGGTGAGTGCATTGCGCAGTGAGTGTTGGTGTCGCCGTGGTGTTGCCACTGAAGGCATCAGAAGCCACGTGGCCACACGCGCACATCGGAACCCGGGTGCCTGGCGGGAGACGCGACGAATTCGACACTGTACGAGAGGGTTCTCCATCGGGCACCACAGGTGTATGTTGCAGACCAATTCGGGTTCATCCACAGCATTAACTGCCATGATATATCCACTGGGCGGCGCGGTGGCCCAGTGGTTAGCGCTGACGCCTCACAGCAAGAAGGTCCCGGGTTCGATTCTCTCGGCTCGGGTGCCTTTCTGTGTGGAGTTTGCATGCTCTCCCCGTATCCGCGTGGGTTTTCGCCGGGTACTCCGGTTTCCTCCCACAGTCCAAAAGCATGCTCCTGGATAGGTTGATTGGCTCGCAGACTAAAATTGTCCCACAATGCCCGGCGATGGACTGGCGTCCCGTCGTCGGGTGTATTCCTGCCTTACGCCCTGTTTCCGGGATAGGCTCCGGCTCACCGTGACCCTATATAGGATTAAGCGGTTTCAGATAATGAGATGAGATATATCCACTACTGGATGAAGGCGTCGCCTCCAATATACAGGGTGCGGCATAGGTTACCAGCAATGCGATACGTGGAGTTCGGATCGTTAATTAACTGCCACGCTGTGTGCTGTTCAGCGGTCCAAATATGCAACATGTGCATCGAACACAACTATTCCTCAGAGTGATTTCATTATTCTCAGTAACGTAGCATGGTTCAATTTCACGTTGAGGCCGCACGTGGTTTAGCAACGTGGCTCTAAACACGAGGCCCACGCCTGTGCAGCAACAATTTGTAGCAACATGGTCAGCAGGATGCAGCACAGCAATTCCATAGTTTTTGCGTGGAGTCAGCTTTTTTAGGAAAGCAGTTTAGCACGCATTTTAAAAGGGAGTGTGGTGATATTTTGTCGTTTGGAGCACAATGTTAAATGACAGCAAGTTGCTTGAAAGTGAGTTCAGGCGCAAAGGAAATACCACTGCAGTCAACACCAGCGCACTTTAAGCGATGTCTCTTAAAAAAAATAAAATATCTGCATTGAAAACCACAATCGTAAACATGTGGAGCCGGCAGTAATTAATGTCAAGCATTGTTTGGAAATGTTTAAGCGTTTGTCATGTGCGGGTGAGGAACTGAATGAAGCACGGGAGAGTAAGACGCAGCAGCTTCTGTATACTTTACATTTATTACCTCATCCGACAACTATAAATGGCCTTTGTTTAATTATGATGAACTTTAATAAATATACATGTAAAATTAACAGCATCACGCATCTCTGTGCCCCGTGCCTGCATTCTATGCCACAGGAAACACGCGCACTCCTAGGTGGTACTAGAAAAGGCACATGGTGGGAATACAATACAAAGTCTCAGTCAAGCCTTAAAATCATCATAATCGTAGACCAGTATTAGAAGTGAATAAACGATAACAAAAACATATAAAGCCAATCTATTGAACAATATTTTCAAACGTTTGGAAATTTGCGAATTCTTAGTAAAACTTTAAAGAGGAAAGAAACTGCCGGGGGGGGGGGTTATCTTTGTTAGAGAAAAAAGTGCACAATTTACTTAGAACAAGTACATTCTCATCTCAGTCCAAAGCCCTCGAAGTTAAGCAATATGAAAAGTACAAACAGCCGTTAAACAGTCCAAACATCCCAGAAGCAATGCTTACAATAAAACCAACCAATGGAATGTGATGATGTGCAATCCTGCGAGAGAAAAAAAGGTAAAGCCAGAGTTAGAGTTGCTCACCTGCAAAACTGCTTTTAAGCTTTGATAGCGAGTAAACTTAGAAGTTTGGTTTCTCAAAAGAGTTTTAAATGTTCCAATTTTAAGTATGATTCTGGTTGTCAGTGACTGAAATTCATTTCAAACGAATGAGGCCAAAACCCCAAAATGGTATAAAGGACATAAACAGTGATACCACCACCATTAGTGATAAAATGGAATTCAACCGTGATGCGGTTTGATCACATTCAGAGTAACGTTAACAGGCGAAGGTATAGAAATTGCCTTTTTAATGTTGGGTAAAACTGTTGCAAATGAGTAATTTCCAGTTGTCTGCCAGTCAGGCTTGCATACACAAATCATGTAAAGCAATTGCTTGCATTTTAGCTAAAGGGGTGTGAACGTGGCCCCAAAAGGTGCCCAAGATCTGTTCATCATAAAATTTAAATATGTTTGCTACCTCTCCTTCAAAAAACTGGAAGCACGCTGACCAATGAATAGGTAGTAGGGACACAGCTGATAGGTGAAGAATGGGAGGAAATGAAAGAAGCCAGATGCATGAACTCTCAATTTCACAGAACACAGTATCATCAAATTGAACGTTTCACTCTCCCCCCACTCTCCATCCTGCGGATTCACATCGTAATTCACAAAAGCTTACTAACAATGGGAATCATTTCCAACGACACAAAAATAGAATGTTAAGTGACTGCAAGGAGGTAGATATAGTTGCACAAGCACAGTACTGTTGAACGAACAAACAGGAAGCAAGTGGCGTTGACACAGTAGCACTGCCAGAGCAAGACTACCAGGCGTCACACCTTCAGTGCAGCTTTCTTTAGGCAAGTACCTTACAGAAGAACCTCAGAGGCTGCATTTTATCCATTGTTACAGATGCTACACCACGAGGGAACCTGGAATGGTGACTACTGAATAAAACGATGTGCCGGAAAATAAAACGAGCCACTGTTATCTGCAGCAATCTTCTCCGTGTGCTAATGAGTGTCCTGTTTACGAACGCGAAAAATGTCTGCGGGCCCCATGAGCTCAGACTCTCCCACATTGAAAGGTCGGCAACAACATCGCTCTGGACTATGCACAGACGCACCGAGCAATACTGCGAACGAAAGCTGAATGAAAGCAGTTTTCTTCCTTTGCCGAGACTGATCACGTGAAACATTCAACATGGCTATGTTTCTGCCTATGTGGTAACACTCCAGCTTTTTTTCTTTTAAATTAACGAAGTGGCTGAGGCTACTCACAAACATGAAGGGTACGAGTGTAACACGAGCTTTGCAACACGAAGATACGTCAGCGAATGATGGGCGAACTATTTGGTTATAATTTCACTTCACACTGGGGTTTTGTCCAAACTATGAAACACTGCTATGAATAGCTGACAACACGGCATCACAAGCACATGAGCAAATCCAGCAACCATGTTCTGCATCGTCATTCATTTCTGAATTTTTAAACCTCAGCGGCAGACATTGAAAAGAGCATCTAACAACGCGCTGTTAGCCAGCTGTAATTAGCGAGTGCTTTACATCTCAACCAGAATGTACAGTGTTTTCTATTAAGTGGAAAGGAATCACAGTTACAAAAAAAATACAATTGTTACAAAAATCACCTGTATTCACAGAAGACGATATTTTACAGAGCCCAAGCATTGTAAACTACAGCGCCATCAATGTCTTCTTAAAGTAAGTTGTGCAAGTAATTATAATGAAGATGAATTGATTACTTTAAGTTAAAGCTAGCAGAAAAATAACCCTCTTATCGCAGTTATTAATGACTCAACACTCTTTTCACTGGTGTGCATGTCCTTTAGGCCAGTTTCCATCTCAGCAAACCGTAATCTCACATTTCTAAGCAGAAAGACCATTGGCAAAGCTGACAAAAGGCAGCGAAAACGAATACAGTACACACAAATCCATCAATATAACACGAGACTCTGAAGCAGTCACTAGTGTCAGAAACACTATCGAGAGCATTTGAACGGTTAAGAGAGCAGCGACAACTTGTGGGTAGATCTTTCTTCCAGCTGTGGAATGACTGGGCGACGGAACACAGAACAGCTTTTATGCAATGCAGGCATCTGTATCGGGCAGTGCCGTTTATTAGTTACACCAAGAGTGCAGCACGACCATCAAGCGAGTCAGGTGATGGGTGTGAAGACAGAAACTTGTAAACAATCACCTGGGTTATATATTATACCTCTTTTCCACGAGACAACAGAGCCACACTGTAGCCATGCCTACTCAGCCAGGTTGTTTTTCCACTGCACAACCCGAGCTGTGCCACTAACCTCATACATAATGAACGTACCTCGCGGCAGTGTGCAACATAAATGATTAACCCCAGCCCTAGCCCTGATCGCCTCTGTGCCGGATTCAGATGTTTTCTTATAAAGCCAGAGTTTTATTCTGGCTCGGCTCGATGGAAAACCACCCATACAGCAAGGGCCCCATGCTGGCATGGCTTGGGTGTGCCAGTGGAAAAAGGGGTAAATGTCACCAGTATTTCTCCTTGATAATACTTGGAGTGGACAGCACTGTCTCCTCAAACCGGAATCACTCCGAATAACTGAAGCCACACCAGTGATCTCCACCTGCACGTACATTCCCAGGATGCGCTGGGAACTCGTGAATCAATGAGACGGCTCGCGACAGAACCATGAACTTTCAGGAAGAGCAATGCTTATATTAGGTTCAGACAAGTGCAATCAAACTTGATTTTTTAAAATTAAAAATCAGCAGCATTCTTTGTCCACAAAAACATAACAAAGAGTGCGAGTTATTTAACAAATATCTCCCTATAAAGGTTTCGAGAACTGCCAGGCCAGAGCTCATTTAAGTACAACCTCTTTTTTTAACATGCCAATATATTTAACAAATATGATAAAAATCAAAACTATTGTTTCCTACTGTACACTGTTAATCAGGTCACAAGAGTTTGCCGCCTATGCGTAAATTTGTTTAAAGTTCGTCTGGGCTGTTTTGTTAACTAAATACTTTTAGTAAGCGGTTAAATCAAAATTCAGCTCTTATTTACAATTTTGCGAAGAGATATCATTTGGCAGAACATTAAAGTTGATCAGAAATTAAATATGGAAGTTAAAAAATAAATCAAAGAAAATGGTTTTAACGTCTACACTAATGGAACAAACTTTGCATTTCAAACTAAAATTTACAAAGGTTCCCCACGATAATATTCACAGCTGATTTTTATTACAAAATATATTAATACTAAATTACTGTAAATTAAACTCTTCAATGCCATCTATTAACCACCGGCCTCCATACGTCTCGTGTCAATTAGTGACGGGCAGTCATCAGGAAGGATTTCTTCATGCCTGCCTCTCCAAAGGATTTCAAAGCCACGGTTCTCAGTGCAATACTCTGAAAATTAAACAACCCTGTAGAGGCCTCCAACAAGCTTCCAATTCAAATGGACACATTAACGATTTAGGGAACGTTATTTTTTTCTAACTTCACACGGAATGATTTGTGACATTAAAATCCCTTCTGCAAATGCAATCGGCGCACAGACGGTGGCGTGCTTGGACAGAGGCTACGCCATCACGATTTTACAAGGCCCAGGATCATCTCCATGTATGCACCTGAATAGAGAGGGTGACAGCTGTGATTAATAAGACAAATTAAGTCTCATTAAGAACACAAACACGATATCCTGATATATTTTTTCCCAACCACTACAATGAAATATGCACACACGTTAACTCACTGCGTCAATACCAAAGCCACCGAAATGCACATTCGCGCAGCTGGAATGACTAGATTTCTTGGTTCAATTCGGTCAGACTCGGTGGCGCTCTCCTAGCGATTGAAGCCACCAACGATTGCAGATGAGTGCTAGAGGGATGGGGTCGGTGATCAGACAGAGAACATAACATCCGCGGCGCGGCGGACTCAGCGACCGTTGCTGCCCTTCCCGACGAGCGACACGCGGTGGCACACCATGCCTAAGTCCGCCGCCGCCGCCGGTGACACGGACACGGAGTGGACCCTCCGCTTGGCAGACCCCAAGTGCGAGCCGCCGCTACCACCGCCGTTCTCCACGGGCCACGAACTCCGAGAGGCCGTGCACGCGCACCGGCCATGCGGGCGGCTCGGCAGGGAAAGCCGAGGCAACTGCAAAGCCGACAATCCAACTGAGCTAGTGGCATCCTGGTCCCTGCAGGCAGCAGCCTGCTGCTGCTGCTGCGGTTGAGCTTGCTGATGCTGGGTCTGCTCGCCTGCGCAGGGTGGCTCCAGTTGTCCATTAGGGGGCTGCAGGCGCTGGTTTGTCAGGACCCCGCTGCTGGGCTTGTGGGCCTGCAGCAGGCCCTGCACGTGCGCGAGCAGCGCTGGGAAAAAGTCGGCGACTCCATCGTAGCCTGGGTGAACACGCGCAACAACACACGGCGACGGGTCATCAAAACGTATGTCCAAACGCCCGAGAAAAATCAGCTATTTATTGGCCCAATATTTACGCAAAAATAATTGATGGCTGCATATTGTCAACTTTGTAGTTATAAGGGCGATTACTCATTTAAGCATATACATTTGTAACATCCTGACAATTTATATTGCCCATTAAAAAAAATATACAAAATGGTCAATATGATATATATCTCACCAAGCCTGTGCACAAAAATTTAGGTCCAAACCCAAATAATTAAATATAAACCAGTTCACCAGATCAAGCAAGGCCATCATGCCACTGTGTGTAGGAAACTCGTCTAGGTGACAATATGCAATTTGGCAATGAGAAGAACACCGCCACCACCACCGCCGCTTGGCCACCATTGCTTAGTGCTCACCGTATCACCTATGAACTGAAAAATGTGCACAGCTGCTTAAAAAGCAGCAGACGTTCATGGACACCCATTAAATGCAGTAAACACCACGTGTGGCACAGCAAGTAAACAAGGTACTGCTCTTAGCAAAGATCCACAGTTTATGAGGCTGCTGAGCTGTTTAAAACAACGACCTAACTCAAGGCTCATTTCCCGGATCCACAGCAATCTTCTGAGGTTTCCCTATGTAAAGTCATAAGCCTCTGGTGTATTTTGACATATGCATTACCACTTGTTTATTCAAAGCCACCTGAATAATAACTGTTTTACCACCAGACGGTTGTGATTTTTTAAGGAAAATAAGTTTGAATAAAGTATTTTTTTTAGGAAATTATCGTCCTTAAATGTTTCTTTTTATGGGAAAAATCTGCTGAGAACGATTCAATTAAAAGCAAAATACAACCGACAGGAGCACTCTCAGCACTCGTGGTCAGCCTTTCTCGAGAAAACTATTTTAACTCCTCTATTTTTCTTGCAGCCAACGTATAACACAGAAATATCAGCTATTATTACTGCAGACATTGTAAACGCAGTGTGGCTGTTTTTCTCACAGTGATCATGCTCAGGAAGGAATTATTTTCCACCATAAATCATTTATCATGCGTGGGCGATGTACAAACTAAATCCCCAAACCGCAAGTGGTCGTGAGAATTTTGATTTAAGCGCTACCTGGGGTTAAACAAACTGCGCATGCCCAAACGTTCGTTCGGGAAGCATCGGAGCTTATCCAACGATGTTTTGTTTGCAATTTTCTGTCCATCAGCATTTACAAACAACTCATTTTGCAGCATCGTCTGCATTTTTCCAAGCCAATTAAATCAATTAGAAACGGGCGTAATTGTACTGGAGGGATTTCTATTACAATGTTGTTTTGATTATTCTTCCCATGCTTCGTTGCCCTACTTGGTTCACAAAAAAAGTTAGCCGATGTGCATCACTTCCAAAAGAGTTTGCCACATCGAGATCGGCGAGCAGATAGCCCCGTCACGGCACACCCGGTTAGAAAACGCCACGCGATCCTAGCTCTCGCATACGTGTCTGCGGGTTGTGCCACGTGTTGCATGGTATGATGTTTAAACTGACATTTCACTTCACGAGCCAGCTCGTGAAAAGCCAGCGGCTTGTCCAGTGGTAAAATAAAAGTGACAAAAAGCTCCTGAAGCTCATGGAATGTGAAATTAAACATCAGACCATCAGGCCGAACACCACGTGGCATATCCAATAGGTTGTCAGTGCTATAGAGTACAGCCACTGCAGGGTGACCTACTATTACTCTGGAGTCATGCAACTCTACATGTGGAGCACACAGCCTTCTGCAGTTGCTCGACATTGAGCAGAGATAAGCACTTAAAATAATTGAAAATACCTTTGACTTAAGCTTAGAAATGGCCAGAGATAATTATATGAATTACTGGAGTATGGCCTCTCCCCTGAGCTTCATCCCATTTACTGTTCGCATATACCAACAGGAATGTTGTGTGTGTGGAGAGGAGGTGGTGTGATTCATAATAATCACGGGTATCCAAACAGGCACTGATTGTACATTTAGCAAATACTGCAATCATTTAATTTTCGATCACACAACCAAATAAATGACCAATATGCATACTGGTAATCTATTTTTAAACGTTACCAATTTCAGCCAGGCAGAAGCACGTCACGACCCATACATAACTTATAAATAACATTGCATTTTAACGTCCCATGGTGCTTCAACTTGGGGGAACGAAGCTTGCAGAGTAATTTGCTTGCTGCAAGCATGCATGTGTATGTTGGCGGGGGTGGTTGCGACGATGACGGTGGCAGCGATGGCTGCAGTGGTGCTAGCGGTTGCGGCGATGGCAGGTGGTAGTGGTGGTACCAGCGGCAATCACAGTCGGTGGTAGTGGTGGCAGTGGTTCCAGCTCACCCGGAAAGGCGTTGATGTCGATGACGGCGTGGTGGCCACTCTCCCGGTCCACGATGATGTCGATGCCGAAGAGCGACATCTCGAGCGTCTCGCGCAGGCCCTTCACGAGGCGCCGCACCACCTGCGGGGACAGCTGCTGCCGCTGCTCTGCGGTCTGGCTTTCATCTCGCTGTGCGTGCAAGTGGCAGGGATGGGGGGCAGACGGCGAGAAACGACGATGACTACGATTAAAATATGTGGTGTCTTTGTGATTCACTGGGTGAATGCCAAGAAATTACATCTCTAAGATCATTAAGTGAGATCTCAATTTAAAATTATTTGAAAAGCCATCCTACAACTTTATATAAAAAAATAATACTCACTGCATTTAAGTGCGATGAAGACTCGGCCTTGGAAACATCGTGGCTGTTGAAAAAAATCGTTTTCCGTTCTGCCAGTGAGGAGAAAAATCCAAAATGTTTACATTATTAAAAATGACAGACCAATTTATACAAATATTCACACAAACTCGTGAATGCCTGGACTAATGGTGTATTACAGCCAAACGACTCACCCGATTTCCCAGCAGGAAAGTTTTTGAGAGAGGGCCTTTCCACCACATGAAATGTGTCTCCAATGACAAACACCTTGTGCAAAACACCGTCGTGGTTTATGAAGCTCTGCGCCACACACGGCGGGCGGATGTCCCTCAATCCGGCCTCGCTGAACACGATGGCCATCTGCGGCGAGACCGCGCAACCATGAGCACCTCGGACAGACGCGTGCAGGCAGGTCTGTAGAGAGGAATCGGCAAAAGTCTTGTGAGCGTCTCGGTGGGTACAGGAGGCGGGGTGGTGGCACTGGAGACCTCGTGGATGTAGCTAGAGTTCCGACTTCCAACGTCGGAGGCCACAGCGGGTGACTCGGTGCCAGACACAGTTCCTCGGCACCACTGCAGGCCACACCAGGGAGGACGATACCACTAAGGAGAGGATCTCAGAACCCTCGTGGCTATTGCTGTAGCCATGGCTGTTCTCTATCTTAAACGTAATGCTCTCTGGATTTACAAAGAATCTACATGTCTCTGCATTTATGTAGGAGGTAATGTGGATTTACAGAGTTTGAAAACACATTGTTAATTTCGTTTATTTTAGAGGAAATGAGTTGTAAAATGTGACAGCCCACCAAGGGATTTGAGATGTAATTATGGTATCAGTGCAAAAGAGATTTGACATGACACAATGGTAGATATGTCACACAGAAAGTCAGTTATACATAAAAGAATCTTGAGCCTAGACTTGAAAAAGAGAAGGGTCTCAGTTGTGCGAACATCCAGAGGAAAGTAATTTCAGCTACTAGCAATAGCAGTACAGGAAGGGGGCCCTTCATGTTGAACAAACGTTTCACTAAAGGTCTTGACAGCAGACGTTGGTTGCTGGAGTGCAGGATGTATAAAAGGGGAGCAGTGGGAGAGTGACACATTGAAAGTAATAATGATAATTGCATTTAGAGAGCGCTTTTCACCCGAGGGTCACAAAGCGCTTCACAGAGCTGCCGAGAGAATGACACGCCAACAACAACGGCGCTAGAATGGAAAATCGGCAGCAATAACATTTTTTCGGGTTTTTTTTTATATACTCATCGTTGCAGAACAAGTAACATAATCAGACTTTCAACTATAATTTTTAAATGCAAAATAAATCACTGTATATAATACATATATTGGGAAATGGTTTAATTTAACATTTATCGTATAATAATAGTAGCATTTCTAGAGCGCTCATCACCCAAGGGCCACAAAGCGCTGCACAGAGCCGCTGAGAGAACAGCACATTAACAACGAGATAAGAACGGTAAATCAACAACGTTATTTTGGAGTTTTTTTTTTACAGATCCGATCTGTGGCGAGAACAGAACGACAACAACACCAGGACAGCCCAACCGAGAGATGAAAAGTAGCAACAAATTATAGGACAAAAAATAAGTGATTAAAAAAAAAATTCTGCTACAAACATGGATGGAATAAATGTTCCCGAGCAGACTATATAGAGTTCGAAAGAGATTTTTTTGTAATCATCATTATTATAAAAAGTGAACTGAGCTCTTTTTCCAATGTTCAATCATTGACACGTTCCTGCCCCGCGTTTTGATTTTAATGAGCATTTTTTTTACATTGGTCATTATTGTACAAATCTACTTATAATTGACATCTAACCATCAAACACCTTCCGCAACAAAGCCCTTTTATCCACTGAATATAGTTTTTCGAACAGTTTTTTGGGGCACATCTGACAGACTCTCACTCGTAGCTATCAACCTCAAGCTGCGTGACCAGATGACAGCCGCACTCCGCACAGGTTACATTTTAGATCTGGGCGCGACAGACTGCTGATAAATTCACACAAAGTTCACGGCAAGTGGACAGGCAGCGCTCCAGTCCGCAAAAGGAAGATGAAAGATGCTAGCATTGTTTTTCTTCGCCAGCGTTGAGGGCTAACATTAATAATGAACGATCAGTCGCACTGTGGCTTTGTCAGTGTAGAGGGCAGCAGGTAAGCGGTACTGTGTGCATCGCACTCCACAGGCATTGCCAAGTGAGGCACATCACACCAAGCTGTGGATAAACTCTCCTTTTCTATCGTCGCTCTGAAAGAATAGATATTACCTCACTGACAACAGCTGCTATTTGTATCTTGTTTACTCAATAGATGATTAATTAGCCATTTCCTTTCGATGCTACTTAAAAGGGAAATGCATCACAGTGTGATTAAAAGAATTCCCAAAAGAAAATCAGCTCTATAAATGCAATTATTATGTTTTACTTTTCTCAAGGCACACTGCAATAAAAATAAACATCCAGCAGAAAATGAGAAAATATTATGATTAACGATTAACAAGAATTAGAAGGCGTTAGGGAGTTTTGGCTACCTGGGGGATGCTTTAAGTGTGGGACGATGAGTGGTAATAGCAAGAATAGGAAAAGGATGGAATAAATTTCGTTAAATATCAGCTAAATCTTACGAGAAAAGAAATGCCACTGAATCAACGAGGATAGATGTAGTTAACGTGTGCTTGCAGTGTAATGATATACGGAGCAGAGACGTGGCCTATGGAAGTAGATATCTAAAATGTCTCATCTCATCTCATTGTCTGAAACCGCTTAGTCCTATACAGGGTCACGGTGAAGCCGGAGCCTATCCCGGCAGACACAGGGCCAAGGCAGGGATACACCCACGATGGGACGCCAGTCCATCGCCAGGCACTGCGGGGCAATTTAGCCTGCGAGCCAATTAACCTATGCAGCAGCATGCTTTTGGGCTGCGGGAGGAAACCGGAGTGCCCGGCGAAAACCCACGCGGACACGGGGAGAGCATGCAAACTCCACAAAAAAAGGCACCCGAGCCGATAGATTCGAACCCGGGACCTTCTTGCTGTGAGGCGACAGCGCTAACCACTGGGCCACCGTGCTGCCCTATCTAAAATTTGTTTGAAAGAAGAAACATAAAAATAATCCAACGAATGCAGAGAGATTAACATCAATGTGGAATTAAGGGAGCATGCCGAGATAGAGAAAAAATGCCTACGTTAAGAAAAAGCAAACTGAGATGGGTCGGTCATGTTGAAAGGAAAGATGATAATTGGGTCAAAGCTTGCATGACATTTTAAGGCGAAAACGTGGAAAAGAATAATCCGTGTTAATGGCTACCCCGATGAAAATGGGGAAAATGCCTTAATGATAGTGAGAGTGTTTTAGTTAGCATATGTAAACATTGGCCTACATTCTTAACACGATAACTTCTATAATACAATTGTAGGATTCGTTTAACTTGTTTTAATTTGACAGTTCTGGCGTTTATTCCTCAACGACAAATGCTGCATCGGTTAATAGATGTTAGAATTATTGCACATTACAACCTGGAAAAACGAAACAATTTTTTGAGTTTTATATGATTCCTACTCCAATCGCAAGATTGCAGGAAATGTGGTGTCATGGTGAGAAATCGATATTGTGAAGGCAGGCTTGGTATTGAGGCAACAAGGGGCCCAGCCAAACAATAGTGGTGCAGTCACCACTGGCATATACGGCCTATAAATAAGTAATGCATTTTAGTGGGGGTTCTGATTGATTCCAGGCATTTTTCATGTTATAATCCCTGTCACAATCCTCTTGTTCTAATGAATGGAGATTTTAACACGGGAATCGCCCACCGATGAATTACCCAACTCTAATTGGAAGTACACAAACTCAGGTCCAGAGGACACAACACGATGCCGGCCAAGACGCGGTCTGGGCAACACTAATGTATACGGTGTTTGTGATGTTGGAGGGTTGTACGTTTCATATATGTGTCTCTAAGCACAACGCTTGTTGTGTACCCCACAACTATTATGCTAACCTAACGCATTGAATGTAACTTAACTATTGCTCATATTCCGAGGCCAACTTTCAACTAGACAAAATAACTGGAGTATATGGAAATATATCCCTGGATCAATTATCTACCGCAGACGGGGATGAACATGATAAAAAAAAGATTGAAAGGCTCTAGGAAAGCACAATTTTATAACAAAATTCAACATACCAAAACGCCCAAAGAAGAAAGTGCACATTGCTTGCTATTACACGTCGAGAAGCACCACCACTGACCGATTTAATAATAACGTGCAAGTGTGAAAGATATTTAGCCGTGAAAAGTAACCAGGAAAGAGAAACACGCAACATATGCGAATCGTCTTCATCATTACAACGCAATGCCATTAAGAGGGCGTGGAGCAGGAGACGACTGCCATGCGAAATGAAGGCAAACTTATATGAGACCGGTGACAAAAGGCAGTCAGGAAAGCCCAAGTGCGAGAGGAGGGCAACCAAAGCTGGGGCTGGGGCGAGTGATGGGATCAGCATCGTGGGTACAAGTTCAAGAGATTGTGGTATCGCAGGACGACAGCACAGCCGAGAGGCCTTAATCCAGCAGTAGCTCGACAATGGCAAGCGATGATTGACGAAAAACACCACCATTGAAATGTAATGTTTGTTCAGTGTAATTTTAAAACAGAAATAACAGGTGTACCGCGATACACTGTGAACTGCACTGGCAGTAATATTTGAAACACAACGGGTTATTCAACCAAATTTTCATTCCCTACCCCAGTGCGATGCCTACAAACACAAGCATTGTTTGATCACGTTTAATTATTCATGGCGCTTGCAAGATCCAAGATTAGCCCCTGGCCTTTGCAAAGGATACCAAAACGAAAACTAAATAAATTACCTAAATAAATAGCGTTGCAGATCACTTTAGTTTGTACTGGATTTGATTGTGTGTAGAACGACAAATATCTAAATATGTTTATTTAAACAGACTATTGGAGCAAGTGCTGTTAGCGAGCACCCATTAAGGCAGTCACAGGTCAGGTGCTCCTGGATTGTGCCATACCATTGAGAGGGTGGTTTGAACAATATCACTCTCGGTCACCTTTGTCTACTCCATACTGATGCTATGGGTACTTTTTTGCCAGTATACAAATATAAGATTACAATAGGTTTTACCGTAT
>JAZEWT010000004.1:18705625-18718829 GCA_036362905.1 Mordacia mordax
TGTGTTTCCGGGATAGGCTCCGGCTTCACCGTGACCCTATATAGGATTAAGCGGTTTCAGATAATGAGATGAGACAATCAGCTGTCCAGTGATGCACTGCCATGCTTACTCATATAAGCGTAGATCAGTTGAAAATTTCCAACCCTAATACATTTTATCTTTCATGGAAGTGGAAGAGATGGCCCTACTTGTACACAAATGGCTACATATACGCTGTAATTTCTCTTATTGGGTATTGTTGATGACCAAATTGCAAATTAACTTTTTGCTGGATGCCTTTAAATGCATTTTTGCATTTAGTTGAAATGGCAAATATAAACACGGTTTAATATTCCACTATATCAGATTACTATGCGAACTGTGTGAATGTTTGTCGAGTGAACTTGGAGAGATCTAATTTTTGTCTAAATTGTTAATCCATCCCCATTGACAAGAGTAACCTGCACTAAGCAAGATAATGACCAAGATGACAAGGTGCAATTAACAAGATAAGCAATATTATGTTAACATTACCTCCACGGGATTCACTATCAACACTACACACATTTCTCCTTACCCTTCCAAAAAGGTCAAAAGTGTGTCTAAAAATACGAGCCTTGCAAATCATAGCAATTACTGTACCATATTTGTATACCAATTACATGACCGCAATGTTTATATTTTCTGTCTTCAAATTAACCACTTCCTTTTTTTAAAATCAACCTCCCAATAATCACATAACAGGTCACCTGACATTCTCCAATGCTGCCCCAGCTTCCCAAGTCCCTATCCCTTTAAACTTTACTCGTCTGATATATTGTGTAAATGTCTCCCTGACCTTGCACAGCACCAAATAGTGCTCTTTTATTTCTCTACAGGGTCTGCAGATACACCACACAAGTGCGCACAACATGGTAAAACCGTGAAAAGGTTTTGCCCTAAACGCTGCCTATTTATACACTTTTCCTTTTAAGTCAGTGTTTGTTATTTACAAACATAATGAGGATTTTGTTTTGTTATTCACAACTGTACACCACTGCCAATGCAGCTAATATATAATGTAGTTAAAGGAAGTTTTCCACGAAGACTGGACAACGCCAGATCATTCTGTCACAGACCAAGGCCTTGCCACATACACACCATGTAACAGTGTCAATCACAAGAGCTGTTGCAATCTGCGACCACACTGGGAAGCAACTCTAGTTGCACCGCAAAACACTGGCAACGACTGTCCCAGTCGAAAACCCCCACTCGACGCTGTTTATGGCTTCGCCAGGCAATGGGGGATGACATCGGAAACCTCTTCTTAAGTGTCCGTGTGTTCGAGAAGTGATAGAGGCACGTCATCATCTGCACTTTGCAGTACCCGATGAACCCCACACACAACGGAACTGTGGAAATCGTGGCAAGGCTTCACTGCGAATCTGCTCGAATCTGCTCGAATCTGCACTAACTGAACATTAACCTGCATGCAGTATAAAAACCCACACAAGAACTAAAACATACCTCGTGGGATGCTGAGCCGTGCGCTACGATATTCTTGCACACTGCAAGTGAAACAAACACACACACACACGCACACGAGTCAATTCCGTAGGTCCCAAAAACGCAAATAACAAAATAAAAAAATACACCGCAGACAAATTTTCATTAAATACGGTAGAGTGCACACTATATATACTGAATGTATAAAGTTAAAAGTGCAACCCTGCAACTGCTCACTCAAGCCAATAGTGGCAGGCCTTTCACTACAGAGTTCTTAAAATGCATGATGATGCAAATTGCTCTGTCACTTTGAATTGTTTTTATATGAATTGTTTTTATATTTATATATTATTTTTATTGTTGCTTCTTTTTAATGTGTTTTAATTATGTACTCTGTACGGTGCCCTTGAGTGCCCAGAAAGGCGCCTTTAAATAAAATGTATTATTATTATTAAAATCCTGGTCATTAGGCATGTTAGGGTACACTGATCTGTTAAAACTGATTACACCCCCCCCCTCCCCATGATATCTGCAGAGCTGCACGTGATAGAATGAATTATTTACAAGTTACGTTAATTATATATAAATGTTAAAAATAGACAGCACAAATGTAAAACAGTGTGAGATTCTTTCAATCCGTGTTCATGTCGAATCGCGACAATTCTCGGTGAGCCAGAACTCGGTACGCCACTCCTATGAGCCCTCGTAGGCCCCAACTGGCCCGCGTCTCCCCAGCAGAAGAAACCCTGTCCTATAATAAACATTGACGTTCATTCTCCAAAATGGCCATCAAGTCACAGTTTAGATTGCAGCCAGCAAGAGAGGTCGCACGCGTCCGAGATCCCAGTGCGCGAGGGTCTCACCGAACGGGAAGGTAACGTTGCGTTCCCGCATCAGAGCCAGCATTTCATTCGGATCCGATGTGTTGAGACGCACGAAAGCTGGGGTGCTGATCGTTCCCTCTGAGCGCAGAAACAAAGGATGTTGGGGCAAGTGTTGTTTACCAGCATCTATTAAAAGTCGCATGTTGCACAAGATTGTTGGTATGGCCTTAACCAGAGGTTCTAAAACTTTCTGCGCCCCACTTGGGTCTGGTATCTGTGGATCACTAGGTGGCACTCTTGGCCCACTGATAGGTCACGACCCCTCTGTTGAGAATGGCAGGACTAAACCATATCTGGCCGCCTTTGTCTCCCCAGTGGTTATATTACTCATCACATCAGGTACTCCATTGAGTCGGTTTAGGGTAGACCTAGGGTGAATTTAGAGATTTGTCGCACATATTGGCCACCAGTGGGAATAAATGGGTCCCTGTGATGACAAAGACACAACAGCTTAAACACAACTGTGGGCCCCAAAATATGAAAAATCTTTGTAATAGCTGGTAGGCTGTGACTCGTTAACACTGAAATGCTCGAAGGCTGAAGATAATTATAAGTGCATGTCCTAGTCAGATCGTAAATCTATGGGTGTGCAAGTGAGTGATAGGGATTAAGCCAACGCACCAGCCAATTAACTACCAGGAAGATAACCCTATGCAACATGACCAATGTGACATCATAGCTCTGTTGTGCTATTAATAATCGTGTTTGCATGACAGTTACTCTACCAACACCTGAGGACATCGCGTGCATTCCAGTGGATTACCGAAGCACACTGATTATATTTTCATGTCTAGGATTAAAAATAAGCTTAAGGTTATTTGAAATTCTCAGTCCGGTATATCGCCACCAGAATGTTTGACAGGACACAAAATTACGAGGGTCACTCGTCTGTGCAGGAAGAGGTGAACATGAAATTCTTCGCATGACAAACTGGCGGTCACCCATTCGTCACCGCCAGCGGATGAAAGCGTATGTCCCCCCCCCCACCAACAAACCTTCCCCACAATGTTATCACAGAACTTACCCAGCCGACATATATCAAGCTCCTGAATGAGGTCGTAGGATCGGCATCTGTCAAGGAGTTTCCGCACGGCATGCAGTGGATCGAGCAGCATGGTCTCTGGGTGACCGTCCACATAGCTCTGAATGCGGTTTAGTTTAAAAAGGCAGAGAGCAACAAAACACGTCTGGTAAATAACCCACGCTGTTTGGAATGCTTTATTTAACCAGGAAATGAAATAAACCCACTGAGACCGGTGAGACATCACTACCTCAAGGGTTACATCAAGAATACACTCCAGGTAGGTGTTATTGTACATAGCAAGCAAACAATGATGCTGTGATCACCGATTCAACACAATCACGAACTCACCATCACGCATTTGCTGCCTTGCAATATTACCGCTATCGCCATGAACTTGACGCCCTCAAACCGCTACCCTTGTTAAACATCTGATTACCTGATTGGATATATCCTCTTCCATTCTTAATGTACTCAACCCTTGCTGCAAAACATGTATCTTTTACAGCAGTTTACTTGCAACACCCTCCGAATGACGCTCTTCCCAAGTTCCTATAATCCTACTTAACCCAAGGAATGCGTTGATTCATATCTGCTTGGCCATAATCAGTGAATTTTGCTATTGACCACTCCACATTAAAGGAATTCAGGTCTGCACTTAGCAACAGTGATTAAAAAGGCAAACAAACTTAGCATTTGTACGATCCAACTGCATAATAAACTTTTTGACTATGCAACGAGGACTCAAGCAAATTAAATTCTGCAAATTAATGTCCTTTGTTTACTTAAGAAAACGTCATCACTGTCTCTGTCAGCAGAGTCCCGCACTGTGACCTTTGACTAATAGCATTAATGAGCATTTCCAGATAATTCCAGAGAAACCACAGAAAACATAAGCGTGAGGGGCAGAGACAGACTCAAGAATTAACTACTCTACTATCACCTTCTAGCCACTTCAGAGCCACCTTGCTGGGTTTGAAAATGCAGAAGGGCATCGTCTAGGTGTGTGAGAGGTTTCTTTACATAAGATGCAAATTAGGGGACTAGCCACAGACAAAACAGGGAGGGGGTAATCACAGTTCCGGGGGTGGGAATAAGATAGGGAACTTAATGTTAAGGTGATTCAGACGCAGACTTACACAACAAAAGATGACTCGACACAGGCATAGTACCCACACATATAAAGGAGCAACAGGAAGTACGCACACACACTGCGACTGAGGATGCCTCTAACGTGTGAGGCGAAACGTCGCGAGGAGAGGAGAGAGGGAGCGATCGACGCGGCTGTCCCGAGAGAGAGCAGCTTTTCGAAGCAATCATCATGCATCGAGCCGTGAAAACCTACATCATTAAAACAAAACACTTTAAAAAAGACCATTCATAAGGCTTCTTAGAATGTGTCTAACAATATCTTAAGCATTGGTGTCAGTGGATCCTGTACGATGAAGACAACGTTTGAGTTGCACAACATTTATTACATAACATTTTCAAACAGAACTCTTCAGCGATGAACAGAAAAACCACACACCTTTTTAAATGTTTGAAAAATGTATTACAATTCTAACAAGTGCCTTTGAGTCACGTTGTATCTGATACCACTGTTAAACTCCCACTTGGGTATGCGGTCTGAATTAAGTCCCACTGCTGTTTTAAGAATGACAGGTATTTTTTACTCTGTGGTGACTAGTAGGAGACCACAAAACTCTCACTTAGATACCTTTGCATACAACCTTTGCTATCTTCATGATCATAGTTAAGGGCCTCAGGATAGGAGACTATTGAACCACTGAGCCGATTAGGTATTATGATGTTCCGCTGTGGGCGGCACAGTGGTCCAGTGGTTAGCGCTGTCGCCTCACAGCAAGAAGGTCCCGGGATCGAATCTCTCGGCTCGGGTGCCTTTCTGTGTGGAGTTTGCATGCTCTCCCCGTGTCCGCGTGGGTTTTCGCCGGGCACTCCGGTTTCCTCCCACAGTCCAAAAGCATGCTGCTGCATAGGTTAATTGGCTCGCAGGCCAAATTGCCCCGCAGTGCCTGGCGATGGACTGGCGTCCCATCGTCGGTATATCCTTGCCTTGCGCCCTGTGTCTGCCGGGATGGGCTCCGGCTCACCGTGACCCTGTATAGGACTAAGCGGTTTCAGACAATGAGATGAGATGTTCCGCTGTACAGCTAGCGTGGAGTTATGCTCTGACCTGGACCCTCTGCACGAGATTGGTGGATGTGGCGTCACCCTGGTCAGCCTCCAGCAGCAGGTCGGTGAGCTTGTGCAGGATCACTCGAAATGGGCCTTGCTGGTCGAGGTCCCTTTGCAGATCGATCTGAGCAACCATGCAACGTGCACACAAAGAGATTCACAACCGTGCCGTTGGCCACCACACCAACACAGCCCCACCACTCACAGAACCAGCTCAGCATCTCCTCTCCCAAAGGAAACAAAAATCCTCACCCGCATATGTGAGCCAATAAAACTGACAAAACGTGAGAAACGTCCAATGACTATATACCTACTGGGTGTCAAGAGGACCATTCCAAGTACGTATCAACACATAAACACACATGTTCGTGTTTTATGGATATGTTTTTAACTTATCAGGAGAAAAGGCATTGGTTGTGATTGGCCCTCGCTTTTGGAAGAATATTGCCATGAGCTCGAGGCCAGTCACTACCATGATTGAGCCACCTTAGATCTCAATTAACATTTCTGCCGAACTGTAATTGATAAATTTGATAGGTATTTTAAAGGGTTGCATTTGCTCGTTGCTCTTGTCAAGAAAAGGCTTCTTAAATGTATTACCATTGTACTTGTACAGGCACACTTCTTTGTCTTGTGAATTAACTGGAATGATTGGTCATTTTTGTGCTATGGAACTTTGCATGTTACCGTTTACTTTATGATTATTAGGCTTTCTTCTTTGCATAAATTAGCGCTTTGAGTTTGTTTATTCACCTTTTCATTTTACACGTTAATGTGTTAATCAGTTCAAAGTTTTGTTGTATTGGAGGAACATCCAGTGCTTACAAGCTGACTGGGTATATTCTCTGAACATCTATCGATCTTATCCTTTAGTCTGTTTCCTGTTGTGGTCATTTGTAACTCTTTTCAACTAAGTGACAGTGGATAAGAGACTGTGAAAACCCTTCAAACGGACACCTTTGTTTTCCACACACAAGGCGGTGCACTATTCCACAAACCAAAATAAAGCAAAGCGTCCACAGCATTGGAGTAAAATTAAAATTTCCAACACTTCAAGCTAGAATGTATACACGTGCTGAACACTCGAATGTATTGTGTTTTTTTTACGAGACCATTCAACTTGCAACACTCAATAACCTCGGTTTAATCACTGAGGTGTGGGGTTTGTGCTGACTCTCCAGGTCACCTCTACTCATCATCAAAATCAGCACCTGTTTAGTCCTGTGGACCATAAAAAAAATTCCTGAAGACCATATGGCACACAGACACGTGTGATAGTGTATATTGGCTCAATTAATAATGTACACACATACTCGGTTGTGTTGTCATTTATCAGCATTCCTGGCAAACTAATGCTTTCTCCATTTGGCACAATAACATGTAAATGCGAAGGGGAAAAAAAACTAAACCGGTACTTGGCAGGATACAGTGCACACAGGTACATGGGCTTGGCAGGTAATACCTCACCAGGTTTTTTTTATCCAATTTTTATCTGATTAAAGCACTTGGCAAGACCAGATATGCGCACTTAGAATCACAAAGCATGTGCCTGATTAAAGCCGGATTCTTTCCCTGCTTTGCATATACACAAGTTACAACTGCAGTTTAAGTCAGAGTCCAGCATTGTCATTATCGATACCCGCTTAATCATGTGCAGAGTCACAGAGGGCTAGAGACAGAGGGGACAAAGTGGGGCTATACCCAGGATGCGATGCCATCACAGGGCATTTACTCAGCAGGCTAAATAGCCTAGGCAGTAGCATGTCTCTGTATGGTGGGAGGAAAACAGTCTCCGAATAATATTAATTCATAGCTGGCAAAAAACCCACGCCGACACGGGGAGAACACACAAACGGCACACAGAAAGACACCCCAGCTTGGAATCGAACCCGGATGCTTCTTGCTGTGAGGCGACAGGATTGAATTCAAGATCCTCCTTCTCACCTACAAGGCTCTTACTGGTGTTGCTCCGACATACATCCGTGACCTGCTTCAGGCACCTGCTTCAACACGACAATTTCGATCCTCCAATACGGGCTTGCTGCATGAACCTCCAATATATGGGTGACAAGAGTCTTCTCTCGCGCTGCTCCCAGACTCTGGAATGCCCTTCCTTTGGAGATTCGATCAGCTGAGTCCTTGGGCATCTTCAAATCTCGTCTCAAGACTCGTTTGTTCCCTAAGGATCTCAAGTCCTCCAGCTAAGACTCGTGACTCTTATCTGTAACACTGAGTCTCCTACCTCTAACAATATGACTCCTATCTCTAACACTGTGACTCTCATCTATTCCTCCTGCCGTTCAGGGATACGCAGCTCTCTGATTGATTGATGCAGCTCAGTGTTGTATTGCCGAGTTGATGGCAATTCTCTGAACTACACCTGCTCGGGAACATTTACTCCATCCATGTTTGTCGCAAAATTATTGTTTTTAATCGCTTATTTTTTGTCCTATAATTTGTTGCTACTTTTCATCTTTCAGTTGGGCTGTCCTGATGTTGTTGACGAGCCATTCTCTCCATAGCTCGGATTTGTAACAAAAAAAATTACTCAAAAAAACATGACTACTGATTTGCTGTTCTCATCTCGTTGTTGATGTGCAATTCTGCCCGCAGCTCTGTGCAGCGCTTTGTGACCCTCTGGTGCAAGGCGCTCTAGAAATGCAATTATTATTATTATTAATCATTGCGCAGCCCAGAAAACAGTCCTTACAGGTTAGATACACTTAACCCATGCCACTTATATCAAACTAGAATGAAAGCCAACAACAGACTTCGCAGGAGTGATGTGCATCAGCTCATTGGTTAACATCGGTAACCACGTGATACAAGCCGATGACATCAACGTGTACGGTCCATCACCTCGTGTTCAGCAGCACACATTGGCAAAGACGTAAGAATGTTTTTATCCCATTTTCCCATGTTCATGCATTAGCCGGTAAGTCAAGTAACCCGAACAGATAATCAGTACATCTCATCATCATCATCATCTCATCGTCAGAAACCGCTTAGCCCTGTACAGGGTCGCCGTGAGCCGGAGCCTATCCCGGCAGACACAGGGCGCAATGCAGGGATATACCCACGATGGGACGCCAGTCCATCACAGGGCACTGCGGGCAATTTAGTCTGCAAGCCAATTAACCTAAGCAGCAGCATGTTTTTTTGGACTGTGAGAGGAAACCGGAGTGCCCGGCGACAACCCACGTGGACACGGGGAGAGAACATGCAAACTCCCACACAGAAAGGCACCCGAGCCGAGAGTCGAACCCAGGACCTTCTTGCTGTGAGGCGACAGCGCTACCCACTGGGCCACCGTGCCGCCCTGATAATCAGTACAGTAATCGATTATTTAAATAATTGGACAAGCCGAGCTCTACACTGAAGAGAGATCATTCAACACACTGTCCTTCTGAACTGGTATGTTAAGGTAACGTTTCGGTGTGGTGGAGGTTAATGTTTATTCATCGAGCAGGGATCGTTTTTTGTTCTTCTCCGACAAAAAATATACTCCAGTCACCGCACACTCCATCTACATGCTTAGCAACGGCTTGCAAAAGCTCGGTTTACAAAGGAACATTACTTTGCTTCTTTTAAAAGCAGCAATTTTTTATTTCAAGTCAGGCGATGGAACACACGCCAACTAGTCCCTGGCAAATTGACGACCGAAATCTAATTGCGATTCGCGGTAGTGCAATACAGAGAGGCTAGTTTCAAGAATGTGTTGGCAGACCTGCAATGAGCTCGCATCAATAAAGGAGAAAATACATTTGTTGAATCTCCATATTTAGTGGTCATGGGCCTTATGACTTCAAATAAACACACATTATCCAAAACATTAAAAATCTGCATGCCTTAATAAGGCATATTGTTATTGCCATGTTCATTATTACTGAATGACTGTTAGTTTTGCCAAAAATACTAGCTGAAGGCGTAGTGTCATTGCACTGAAATAATAACAATGTTAAACTCAGAGGGCATGAATATACGTTATTACAGCAAACACAATAGGTAATGAAAGGGAAGAATACAGATAAAAAAACAAAAATACACGCGGACATCAACAGTTCTAGCTCCTGCCCAAAAGAGGTATCAGCCATAGCAAACATAGCAAAGAGTTAACATTTTAATGCATTTCTATGCTCTACAAGGGACCTTTCTGGATGCACAGTCACTGCATTTGTTCAGTGCATATGCCTCCACGAGCACACACAATACCCCCCTTTTCCAATTACAGGCTCACAACTCGAACAACTATGTACAGCTCTACATTTCTAGAGGGCAGAATTTTGTGTGAGGTTCAAAGAAAATAAGGCTCACGAGATGATCTTCCCTTTGAACTCGTTCTAAATTGCTGGTATTCTCGGATTTTAAAAAATTAAATAAAGCTAATTCCCTTTTTTACGCTTTAGCCATGGAGCAATAATTTTTATCACCTCAAACTCATGACGTTTTCACCTTGGACTGAGAGAAAAGTTACATTTCCAATGCGAAGTAACACCCAGCAAGGTTCAAAGGTCAACATGGAATTTTCAAATTCTAGTCCAGCCACAAAGCAAAATAATAAATAAGCACATTCTATTAAAGTAGACTATATTGAACGTGAGAGTCAGTTGCAGGCCATAAGACAATAACAATTGTTAAAAACAAGGAGTGACCCTTAACATGTAGGCTCAAACTGTATTTCCGTAAATCTCTTTATAAACAGTACTCACAACTTTACAAGGCAGTGAATGATACAACTGCATTTATAGACCGCTGTTCAACCAAGGGTCACAAAGCACTGCATAACATCAGAGTAGATCAATTAAAGTAAAATCAATGAAAAGACATGACATAACAGATAAAATGATTGTTTAACAAATAAAAGTGGGAACAAGTGTTCCTGAGCAGGCGCAGGTCATCAGCGAGCCATCATCCGAGTACATAACAGTGAGCAGCATCAAGTCGTCGCCAGAGGACTTCAAGGCCTTATGGAACAAATGGACCTTGAGACGAGATTAGATACATCAATATCTGACTGCAGCTTCAACCTTCAATCGATGTTTCCTCATACTCACGTCAGACGAAGGAAAGTCACAATGACTCCTCCTCAAACTATATTATGAAATGTAAATGTAATAAGTAGAACAGGTTTTTACCATTGCTGGCAATAATACACGTGTTAAGATCTTAAAACACCAGGAAGCTTTGACCATATCAAAGCTTCCTGTTTGCATATTTTGCCACAAGTATATGTGGCTTTTGCAAACTAGACACATTGTGAAATGTGTCTATTATGGTGTTTTAAGATCTTAACACGTATATAATTGCAAGCAATGGAAAAACCTGTTCTACTTATTACATATATTATGAAATGTCACAGTTCAGATTAAAATACCCACTTCTGCCTCGGGTAAATGTCCTGCTGAGTAAATTGCCCCAAAAAAGTGCCGTGCGATGCACTGGAGTCACATCTTGGGTATAGCCCTGCATTGCGCCCTCTGTCTGCCGGGATAAGCTCCGGCCCCCCGCGACATTCCACAAAATTAAGGGGAACCGAAACTGAACTGAACAACTCAGATTACCCTTTGAATCGGGATTAGAGACTTTTTGTTATATTTACATATTTCAAAAATATCTTCACATTCATTCAGTTCCGTCTGCTGTATTCGCCTTAACATATCAAGTGTTAATTATGAAATGCACTCTTACACACACGATTTGACCCGTGTATAATGAGTGTAAGAATATGTTCTAATTGATAACTTGACGTACCGTCACTTACCTGACGACCGCGATATTGGGAAAAAAAAGTGCACCCAAGGGAGTCCGTGTGAGCCCTTGTGCGCTTTTTAAAAGTTGCTATGGCAGTTTATTGCTAAGCTCAGGAAGTTCTACATTGTATCTGTATTGAGGACACTTCACCTGTCTTTTTAGAAAAACTCCAAAACCCCCACGACCAATTTCTCCAAATCATCCCACAGCTTTCCAATGTTATGCCCAGATCTGTGGAATGAGCTCTGGTAAGATTGGCACGGAAATATGTTTTATACAAAGCTTTCTGAAAGAAAAAAAAGGTTGTTTTCTATGTGCCAGCGCAACTGGTGCATGCGTGTGAATGTGCGGTGCACGAGAATAAATGCACACTTAAAAAATGCGACCTTTTGTCCATGTACATACGTCTGCGTGTTTCTTTATCCGGAACAGTCTATTGTTAAACGCCTGTAAAATTGACGGCCCCTTGTAAGCGCACACAATACCAAACCAAACATAAAAATGTGAAAGTGACAAGTGACCTTTTTCTTGAAGCCTGTCACATTTACACGTTACCATATAGCACACCGTATGTTGGATTTACATAGCATCTAAGTTGGATCGCATTTCAAGACACTGCAAAAAATAAGCGGGCATGTTTACTTCACAAGGGCAGTTATAAGCGGAGAAAAACAAGTTTCCAGTCTCGACTCAAACATCAGCAGGGAGTCGACAGTGCGGACGATGCGGAGGGAATGTTTTCTTGCTTTAGTCTGTTTTAATTTGCAATATACATTTCTTGCAATACAGCGTAGAAAGGGTTCAATGTGCAGCAACTGAAGTGCACACCAATTAGGGCACAAAGTCCTGAGTTAACAGGTTAGCAGGGTAATGATTTACTTCTGGCAATTCAGTGAAGCACTGAGATTCAAAGTCGCGATTCCATTCCTGAATTCGACTCTTATTTTTGCCTCGTTACCATTCCACTTGTGCGGTTTTCGATTTTTCAGTCTTATTTGTACAACTGTGTTCACTGCATTATCCTGGAACATAGATCATTAGCATAGCATTTGCATGCTATTTCAATAAACTGAATAATAATTAGTGCTGCACAACTAAAGGAATCGAAGTTGGCATGATTATCAAAAGAATGAATTAATCTATGTATACCCACCCCTAATAAAAATTGATGTGTTGAAACTCTAATAAAGGACAAAATGTTACACACTTAGGTACTGTCACCAAGCCAGGTGTGATGGTACAATCGTACGCTGATTTTCCCACATTGCCTCATGCAGTACCATGCAATACCTTCATGTATTTTGGGACCCATTTAAGTTCTTGACAATATACAGTTGGCCCTCCATTTACGTGGTTTCTGTGTACATCATGTCACTTTTAAACAGTCACAGAATAATTTTTCTTTTCACAGCGTCCATTCACGAAATTGCAATGTTGTGTGGTGGGCACGTTGGCCTAGCAGAGCTAATTCGTTGGTCTGGCGACAGTCAATTCTATAATCGATACCTGTTCTGGAGAATTGAATTTGAGTCAGATTCTTGAAGAAAAAAACAGCTCAGGTCAACTTCGACTCTGTGCACATTTTTTTACAAATACTGTTAATTACCATTCCCTGAGATATAATCAACTATGGCACTGTAGTCCACTTCTGTGGCAGCCTCTGCCGTCCAAAGTTAGGATCAGCGGACTGCTATCACTCAACCAACCTACTTTATTGCCCTTAATAAGTGCAATAGTATTTACCATGAGTCCCAAGGGTAAAGTCAGAAAGTAGTACGTCAAGTGGAAACAAACAAAACAGTTCTGACTTATCCTCAAACACCATTCTCATCGTCGTATTGTTAAAGATTAGTCCATCCATCCATCCATCTTCATCCGCTTTATCCGA
>JAZEWT010000004.1:18719179-18735793 GCA_036362905.1 Mordacia mordax
GTCAATCTCACGCTCCATCTTTCCCTCACTCGTGAACAAGACCCCCAGATACTTAAACTCCTCCACTTGAGGCAGGACCTCTCCACCCACCCGGAGAGGGCAAGCCACCCTTTTCCGGTCGAGAAGATTAGTATCCAGCTAAATTTGTTTTTTATTAAACTGTACATTTTCAGGTTTTGTTCAGTGTAGACCAAATTATAGGACAAATAACCACAGTTATCTTTTGAATCTAAACCCTCTTTCTTATACACTTAGTATATTTACACGATTCACGTTAGGATATTTTCGGGAAACGCAACCACAGCGGATATGGAGGTCCAACAGCGGATATGGAGGTCCAACAGCAGGGTTTCTATGCGGTGGTAATATTTGCACCTCGCAGAAAGAATGTCCCACCCGAGGCAAGTCGATCCCCGCCTCGGATGCCTTTGTGTGGTTGTTTGTGTTCTCCCCCTGTTCTGCGTGGATTCCTTCCGGGTCTCTCAATTTCTTCCCACAATAAAACAAAACCCATTAATTGGCTGACAAGGTCATGATATATACGAAGCAGTGTCTGACGGGCTGGCGCTGGCTGACTGCCTGACCCCCCCCCCCCCCGAGTCTCCTCGCCTCCGAATCCTTGTGTCTCGTGTCTCGTCCAAGACAAGGCATGACACTTGCATGCATTCCAAATTCTCTCATCTCATTATCTGAAACCGCTTAATCCTATATAGGGTCACGGTGAGCTGGAGCCTATCCCGGAAACACAGGGCGTAAGGCAGAAATACACCCGACGACGGGATGCCAGTCCATCGCCGGCATTCCAAATTGTAACATTCTTTAAAAAGGCAAGTCTTTTTCTCCGCATTTTTACGGTATTGTGCAAGCCCCGAGGTGACGCATGTTACTACATGTCGGTACCCCAACGTCTAAAAGACACAATTGCTCACTGTTATCACTATTTTAAGGCCTTGCACTGTTCAACATTGAAAAAACCCATAGGCTCTATCCAATGCAGGATGAAGATGTCTCAACGATACCTCAATCTCTTATGATCACACGGTGCCATGATCTCACGAATGCACACGAGTATTTCACAGTCACCCAAAACAAGGGCGTCTGCTAAATAATAATAATAAATAAAAATCACTCCACCTCCATGGTCGTGTTCGTCTCGAAAACATTCCCGCCTTTGGCTGCCATTCCGTCACCACACTTGTCCATCAATGTGTAATGCCCAAGCATGCATTTGTCTACACTTCGATTTCGTTCCACATTCTGTGTCAGTTTCTGGATTCGTTTTTATAGCGGGCAACACAAATGCACTCGAGGCACCACTGCCATGCAACTTTTCATCAATACTCAGTTCTATAAAAGATAAAGTAGGTCGACCTGTTCTCGTACACTTCACAATTTCACCGCTGACCAGAATCCAATCGATGATCTGCCCCCTTTATAAACTCTTAACATTCTAGGAAACAAAGTATATTCTCCTCATTGCTTAAAATCCTTGCTTATACAGTGTTGTGGGGGGGGGTTTACCAATAGAGTAGGAATAACGCAGATGTATGGTTTAAATATGCTGAAATGTAAAATGGTAGGAAGACACGGCTATCTTATCTGATGGGGATTACTAGCCATTCATAAAAAAAAATTATGCCTCACATTCAGGGCCAACAAAGATCTGTGGGAGCACCATCTTTGTGAATATATCTTCATTCCTTTAACAAATTAATGCCAAAATGTATAAGCTGTATGATAAAGTCAAGTTTTCAGCTGTGGCAGTCACGAATGTTTCCAGTGCGACTGATGAGGTATGACATGGTTGAAGCCAGTGGATTTCGAGCCATCACCACTGTATAATAAAATGTTTCTCTCCGTGCCAAACCCTGCTCTCACTCTCTCTTACCCTCGCCATGCATTTTATCATGGAAACCAAGTGTGACCTGACTGTAAGATCTGCTGCAGTTGTGGATCACTGCGGCTAAGGCTGTACCCTCTTTTGTTAGGACCGCGTGTGTGCAAGCATGCGTGTGTGCAAGCATGCGTGTGTGCAAGCATGCGTGTGTGCAAGCATGCGTGTGTGCAAGCATGCGTGTGTGCAAGCATGCGTGTGCGCACGCACGGTTGCGCACGTGGCTGCGTAGAAGATGAATTATCATAAAAGTTGAACGTAACCAGAAAGAGACCTTTGTGTGGTTGGACCGGAGTGAACAGTGCATAAGAGGTCCACTGAAAAAGCTCTTTGGGGACAATACCAGCAACAGGAACCACAAGCTACCTGGAAGGCAAACAGATGGTTAGCCAAACTATTTCTGTTTTGTGTAGGCCTCTTTTCAACCTCCAAGCATCCATATTAGTTTATTTCCCTCATAGAAAACATGGGGTTCGTTTGTTCGGTTTGTTAACTCACACAGGTCCCAAGCCACCACGTGATGCACGTGAGCCAAGAACAAGGTGAACTTATCTCCACGCCAAACGCACAACCATACACTGTAGATTTTTTTTTGGTTATCCTCCCTCTCATAAAGCTCTGCCTCCCCTTGCTACCCTGACTCTATTACCCTTCACTTCTGAAGATTACGTGGAGACTTAGAGAGAGGCGAGCATACCCCGAGCATATAAAAACAGGTAAGTGTCCAGGCAAAATCAAAACAAATAAATACATTACTACTCTCGGACAGAGAGCATGAGAAACGAGGAATCACATGACATGCGTGGAGAGGAGAGGAAAGGGTCGGTCAGTAACAGTTTGCATCGATTGCATTAACGATGCAAGGTCACGTGTGTTGGGGCAGTTGTACTACTACCGGATCAAACACAAACTGGGCACTCACAGCCAGCCAGCACTTCTCATTACAAGTTTAATTAAGGATTTGGCAACATCATTTCACATCTTTCAGCTTATTTTCACAGCCCTTACTTAAACGTGTTGTAATAACTAACGCGGGGCCTTGGTGATCGGCCGCAAAGAGAACTGCTTTCAGCAAGCTGAAACTAAAACATTCTGCTATTTCTCCACAAGTTATGTTTGGAGAGGAATGGCGTTGCAAACTTCATGTCTTGTTAGGTACTTGTGTCTCTGGGGACTCTTCCTTAGAGAGTTTTTGTTCAGCTCGAAGCCAGATGACTATACCTTCGCACACGAGCAAGACAATGCACACATGCTAAAAAAAAAAGCACTAAAAAGCTCAGCAGACATTCGCCGAAATATAAAAAAAATGAACAGCTCTTTCTTATTAAAAGCCATTTTGAGACAACGCTTAAAAAATAACATGACAACTTAATAGGCGCTTACTGCAGGAAGAATGGATAATTGCGCATGGCAATGTGTTTACAAACCGTGATTGCTTGCCAATTTTCCAGGCAATGATAACAGTGGAATATATGGAGCTCTTAATGGAACTTTAATAAGAAGTGTCTGGATGTACTGTCAGTAACATATACACAAGGCAAAGCTGAACGCCGCATTATACGCAGGACCTGGAGTTTAAGGATTTGTGACACAAACGCCTCATATCTCCAAATTGCTTTCAAACACTGCGAAGAGTACAAGGCCATTAGCAGTGCCAGCGTAGCCGCCTGTTCAACATCATCCTAAAAATATAGCCCTCTTTGAACACGAGGCAGGAGCCGTTAGTGCCAACCCACACGTAAAGCTCCTTAGCCATTACCATTAGGTTTCAGATCTAGCCTTGCGGAATTTAAAAGGTCTACCCTGAAATCTCTGAGATACTCTCCGTTTGTTAACATTCAATTGTTTAGCAACCTTGGCGAATACGCACAGAAAAATACTGACTTCCACTGGATTGACAAAAAGTATTTCGTTCCTGTTACTATAATGTAATTCAGATATTGCATGCCACACACAAGACACACACAGATTCTGGAGAATTTGCATGGCTAGTGGGAAAGCATGGGAGAGAAAAAAAACGCTCATTACTTGGCCGATACCATCATAATATAATGGGACGCACTGTCTGGCAGGTTGGCACCAGCTGTCAGCATGGCTGCCTGCCCCCACTTCTGCATCTTACAGCGCTTTGGGGCCTCTTGGTGAAACTGCTTAGTCCTGCACAGGGTCGCGGTGAGCCGGAGCCTATCCCGGTAGACACAGGGCGCAAGGCAGAGAAACACCCACAATGGGACGCCAGTCCATCACTGACCACTGCGGGCAATTAAGTCTGCAAGCCAATTAACCTATGCAGCAGCATGTTTTCTGGACTGTGGAAGGAAACCGGAGTGCCCGGCGAAAACCCACGCGGACACGTGGAGAACACGCAAACTCCACACAGAAAGGCACCCGAGCAGAGATTCAAACCCGGGACCTTCTTGTGGCGAGGCGACAGCACTGCTCATTGGTCCACCGTGCAACGCTCGCTATATTCATGTAATAAGTAATTATAAATTAAGATGAGCTGGGAACCCAATTAAGAAAATGAATTAAGTGTATTGGCAAACTTGAATTTGAATATGAAACAACAAAGCAAAGTGATTTAATAGTTTTAAGTACTGCATATTACCTGTTGTGTGACAAATGCATCAGGGGCAATTACAAATAAAATGGAACACAGCCTAAAATGTTTACAAAAGATACGTAGAGCATTCCATTCAGTATCATCACCTATTTCATCCTGTACAAGGTCATGGGGCCGGAGATATACCCAGGATGTGACACTGGTACATTGCATAGCACGTTTTTGGGGCAATTTATTCAGCAGGTCAATTAACTTAGCCAGCAGCGTGTCTTTGGACGGTGGGAGGAAACCAGAATACCCAGTAAAAACCCACGTGGACACGGAGAGAGAAAACACGCAAACTCCACACAGAAAGGCACCCGAGCCAGGGATTGAACTTGGGACCTTCTTGCTGTGAGGCAGCAGTGCTACTTGCTGCGCCGCCATGCATTCATCTTGTGAGTAGTGACTGAGTAACACTCGAATCAGAAACAGATTAAAATTAAATCAGTTAATGTAAAACGTAGATTTTATGTAGCCAGTATTACAATAGATCATAATTTTGTGGGCTACGCCATGTGATCCACAAGTACGTGGCCTAGCTCAAACAATAAATCGGTGAGGAAATTAGCAGATAAATCAAACTGCTACAGGAAATAAGGGAATGGTGAGAATATGCTTAAAATAATATCAGCTTGTGTGCAGCAGCGATACAACCTCTGACAGTTTGGGATTGTAATCGACGCTGACTTTGCGGGGAGAACGTCTGATCTTCATTATTACTGTTTGTGTTGGGTTTTGGTGACATAGCAATAACTGTAATCTCATCTCATCTCATTATCTGAAACCGCTTAATCCTATATAGGGTCACGGTGAGCCGGAGCCTATCCCGGAAACACAGGGCGTAAAGCAGGAATACACCCGACGACGGGATGCCGGTCCATCGCCGGGCATTGCGGGACAATTTTAGTCTGCAAGCCAATCAACCTATCCAGGAGCATGCTTTTGGACTGTGGGAGGAAACCGGAGTACCCGGCGAAAACCCACGCGGACACGGGGAGAGCATGCAAACTCCACACAGAAAGGCACCCGAGCCGAGAGACTCGAACCCGGGACCTTCTTGCTGTGAGGCGTCAGCGCTAACCACTGCGCAATGATGTATGTTTTCACGGCTTGATGCATGATGATTGTAATGATGTAGGTTTGCATGGCTCGATGCATGATTGTTTTGAAAAACTGCTCTCTCAGGACAGCTGCGTCGATCGCTCCCTCTCCCTCCATCGCGACGTTTCGCTTCACACGTTAGAGGCATCCTCAGGCACATGAGGATTGCTTTGAAAAGCCGCGCTTTCCCCTTGAGGATGCCTCCCAACGTGTGAGGCGAAACATCACGAAGGAGGGGGAGCAATCGATGTGGCTATCCCGGAAGAGCAGCTTTTCGAAACAATCATTAGCAATGACTTGCAATGCACTGACTCATTCGAGCAATGGACTCATGCAAACAGCGGACCCTCGAACAAACCCAAACGTGCCAGCCCACACCTGTTTGTACTGCTTAATTCTCAGTCATTCATTATCAACCAATGCGGAGTTGCATAGCAGAGTTAACTGATAATCTACAGGAGATATGTCAATAACTTCACCTTACGACATTGCAGCGCAGAGGAGTCATTTTACTGCAGCTAGTGGAACACAGAAAACTATGCCTCTACCACCGTGCCAAACACTAGCGACATTGTAAAATTTGAAACGAAGATTCATAGCCACAGAGATATTATGGAAAAACAATGTTTTTTTCATTATTGTTTTCAAAATCAATAAGTAAAAATACATACGTTTTAAATAAAAATATGGCACAATAATCTGGACTGTGCCAAATAGACAAAATTACACGTATGACAGATGATGTCGGCAATCGAGAGTAAAGAACTCCATCATGACTCTCAGGATCTTGACCAACCCACGACCAGGATATGAAGGTCAAATTATCCCTCACGGCCTGCAAAACGTCGAGAGCATCTCATTCGGCAGTGGATTAATAGAATAGGATGTGGATGTAAATATTAACAGCAATAGTGTCCAGCATTGGATTTTTAAATACAGAACATAATGATCTCTGTAATATGAATTTGCCTCATGCTAAAGAGGCAAGCTCAGACAAGATGGTCTGGATGAGCAAGAAATGTCCTGCAGAGAGTACAAATTAGCTGCGAACACCATTGATAAGGACAAAATTAAGTATTCAGTAAATTACTAATCCTGAAGGCCCATGGGTTATTCAGCGCAGGGGAAGGACGTAAATAAAGGAAGTGAGTAAATACCAAACTGTGCAAGGGCAACTTAGACAGAATCACACTAAAGTCATTAACCACATGCAAATGTTAATCCAATTTCATAACAAATAGTATAATCACAGTAAGTACATTCAAAGTATATGAGACGCATGTGATAATAACACTGGAAGTAGCAGAGACATGAAATAAGATTTATCTGAGCCCATGTGCAACAGATCGGAGTGGAATGCGGGCGAAGTGGTAAGTACATTGTGCAAGAACCTAACGAGAGAATTTCAACTCCTGGCCATAGCTGACATGAGTGCTGGGTGCCAAATAAACTGGTCCGAGCATCCACTCTTCAACAGCCTGCACTGAGCAGAAAAGATATCCGACATCTGTTGGGCTAAGGTGCTTTATGTATGTTTTTTGTTTATTTCATTATTTTATATGTATTGGTGCGTGCTATATATGTTGCCCTGGATAAAGGGCCTGCTAAAAAATAATTATTATTCATAATAATGGTAAAGTAATCATATAATGATGTAGGTTTTCACGGCTCGATGCATGATGATTGCTTCGAAAAGCTGCTCTCTCGGGACAGCCGCGTCGATGGCTCTCTCTCCTCTCCTCGCGACGTTTCGCCTCGCACGTTAGAGGCATCCTCAGGCGCAGTGTGCGTGCGTACTTCCTGTTGCTCCTTTATATATGTGGGCACTATGCCTGTGTCGAGTCATCTGCATCTGAATCTGCGTGGGGACATCAGAAGGGCATCGTCTAGGTGTGTGAGGGATTTCTTTTCATGAGATGCAAATTAGGGGACTAGCCACAGACAAAGCAGGGAGGGGGTAATCGCAGTTCCGGGGGTGGGAATGGGATAAGGAAATTAATGTTAAGGTGACTCAGATGCAGACTTACACAATAAAAGATGACTCGACACAGGCATAGTACCCACATATATAAAGGAGCAACAGGAAGTACGCACGTACACTGCGCCTGAGGATGCCTCTAACGTGTGAGGCGAAACGTCGCGAGGAGAGGAGAGAGAGCCATCGACGCGGCTGTCCCGAGAGAGCAGCTTTTCGAAGCAATCATCAAAGTAATAATAGTTAATAATTGCACGTCCAGAGCGCTTTTCACCCAAGCGTCACAAAGCGCTGCACAGAACTGCGGAGAGAACGGCACATCAACAACAACAACCACATCGACATCAGACTGGCATATCAGCAATAATATTGTTTGAGTTTTTCTTATGTATGGTCAAACAACTCGACATGAAGAGGCCTTCATCAGCAGTGGAAATACAGAGGCCTGAATATTATTATTATTATTGGCCACCTAGGTCAGGTTTGTTGTTCCCAAGCTCCCCTAGATGGTGAAGCTACGATCAGCTCCGAGCCGAGAGAACAGCTTTCAGCTGATTAGCGAGATCTTCTGCGGAATTGTCACGTGACGCGACCAGCCAATAGTAACACTGCAAACAATATTGAATGACACCGCAACTACCGCAATATATATTACTACCGCAATATATATTACTACAAAATATCACAAAAATGTACATATAACTACAAGTACTAACACTCTGCACTCATTCCTAAATTTTCAATGCTATTTCGTGCAATGTAATAATAGCACTGCGACATTATCAGGAAGAATACTAAAGGTCTCCCAAATAGTTTAGGCCAAGCACGAACTGGAGGCACAGAAGTTGGATTCACAGGAAATGCCACAGTAAAAATTCATCCGAGCAGGACACACAGATAATGAGTAGAATTCAGACGGAAGAACTTTCAATTCAATTGGTCTTTAAATATGGCTGAGTTATACGTGTCTTTTTTCGTACAAAAAAGCAAAGTGATCTGATAACTGGTGGCCAAAGAGTGGGAAAGAAAGCTAATTCATACATCTTGTAGTCAGACAATAAAAGTGTCCTTAAAATTCTCGGCCTTGCATCGACAGAATCTAACATTATCTTTAAATGACCATAATGGCTAGATCAAAGTACCATGCATCACAATCGAGAACCTTGGCCATGGCAAAAGATGAGGAAAACGCCTTCCCTTCAAATACAAAACAAGCCAAGCTCCAAATGCGGCCCATATACCAAACAATTAGACACTGCTCCAGCAATGCCCACCGTAAAGTTCACAATCCATGGTGACACGCAAGCTCTGCTAACACAGGAAACCTTTGTGCAGTGCATGTTCTCAAATCCACACGACTCTTCCTGTTTCTCAGTATAATTCCAAGTATCCCCCTCCTCACAATTCTTTGCAAACGTTTCAGATTTTGTTGCATTTACATTGCTAGTGTCCTTATTTCTAAGTACTCATTAAAAACTGTATTATTTAGACACAATGGTATATTGATTTTCATAATTAAGTTCAGTTTTACAAAACAACGCCAAACAGCTCTTGTCTGTTGCTTTATTCAATCCTTTGGATCTCAGTTAGCTTCCCATAACGTCTTAGGTATAATACCTTGTTGTGTTCTCCATTTGAGCCTCTCCGACATATTGAACGAGTTGAATGCAACTTTGTCAATTAATTTATTGCTTGCAATTTCAACTTGTGACATCACACAGTATTCCCTCGCTCTTGAAGAGTCAGAACGACTCACAGGTGCAAGGAATAAGAAACCAGTGGGACAAACAGCCAAACGGTGAGCCATTGCCAAAATCCCTCACAAGTTTGGCAGTCCCTCTATATATTAAAGCGTGATATGCCAATTCATTGACGTTTACACGTGGAACGAAGCAAGGACACGTGGATAAAACCCACGTATGTGAGGGGGGCAACATTTTATCCCAAAGAAACAGAATGGACAGGAGTCCACCCACATTTTCAGTACTGCCTTCTTCTCACAAACAAGGGTATGGAATCTCAAGGCTATAAAAAGTGAGTTTCACAACAATTCTCGTGATTATTGACATTAGCCCACTGAAATGGATGACGTTTTTTTCAGATTCTTTGACAGGTAACATTTTGTAATGATGTAGGTTTTCACGGCTCGACATTGTCCCCATTTTTCAGCGGTCAGCCAACCCATATCTTTGACACCCACAGAGTGTACTCGCACAGAGTCAAGTTCAGTAAACCTGGCTCTCTTTACCAAGCACTTCGTTACTGAAAATATTAGGGGGTTTTAAACACAGCTTGAAGAAGAGCTCAATGACAGAAAAAAATGTTTCTATGACAGGCTCCTACGCAGCATATGAATGAGGAGTGATTCTCTAATACTAAACCTCTCCATTTTAAGTATTCATGTATACACTGTGAACTTATAGACATAAAAAAACAGGGTTGTAAACACAAAGACCTGTTCAAAATGTTACCAGAGGAATTCGCATTTTGCTTGTGAAAAAAGAGACTGGAGATTTTCAGGAATATATGAAAGCGAACAATTTTAAATAAGCCCTTTATAACTTAGAAAAACATTGTTTGCTAATGTGTTTTAGAACATGGAAACCAAATGAATGACGTAAACCTGTTGTAAGGTGAAAATGAAATGCGTTAAACATTAATTTCACATACCTTCACAAGCTGTATTCCATGAGATCTGAAAAATATAGTATAAAAACACATGTAAGTACATATTGATGTAGATTTTCCCGGCTGTTGTACGATAATTACGTTTCAAACACAGCACATCTCGAAAGAGCAGCTCTTGCAAGCAATGCCCATGTAAACGAATGTCCATTTCTTACCCGAACGCTACACAAATAATGATTAAAGTTCTTGCGAGGTAAATATTGATGGTCATCTGCGCAAAAGCGTTGGCTCTGACCAAACGTGGGCAATACTTGTGACACGTTCATTCGTCACTTGACAATTCAAAGCGAAGGAATTCGGTGTATTTATGAATCACTTTACCGATTCGTTCTGGTGACAATATCAACACAAGACAGAGAAACATTGCAGGATTTTAAACCGAGCCAATCTGTAAAATATTCTATATCAGCCTATGAACAGTGTGGAAACAGCTGTCAAATTCTGGGCATAATAAACCCATGAAGTATTTTAAGTGCATTTGGAAGACACATATTATAATATAATATGATTATAAGACATTACCATGTGGTCTCATGCAATGACATTCACACAATGATATATACTTTACAGATATGAAACCATGTAGAATAATAGTTGTTGCTCTACATCAACATCAGCCATACTAAGGAGACTGTTAAGCGTGTAAAAAATGACATACAAGCTGGCGGCAAATTGATGGCGTGAAACTTTTAATAAATAGCTCTAAACTGCAAATAGGAAGCAAATCTAAATACTGTATAAACCCCCATAGAGTTAGAGGGTGAATGGTTTCATGAACAGGTGTTTCTTTTTACCGAAGTAGGTTATCGGCAAAACCATAGTTTATGGCTCCATCTGGTAAAAAAAACATCCTTCCTTAAAGCTGTATGAAAAACAACGTAGGTGAACGTAACTTTATTTGACCAAATAAAATGTTATTTTGGCACAAATGTGTACCCACATCACCCAAACACTACCACCCTTCAACAAGAACAAAATGCTAGGATAGGGTCAACTCATCCAACACAAACCCTACAAGATTTTCTCGATCCACCGAACGTTGTTATAGTATTATTAACGTTACTGCATTGCACACACCTTTGAAATAACGACACCCTGAAGGCCCTACATGTACAGCTGTAAAATACTTAAAAAATATGTATAACGCAGACTTGTCATCCATGGCAAGAACGTTAGGCGCTGTAACGATTCATCACTGTAAATTCTCATCTCATCTCATTGTCTGAAACCGCTTAATCCTATATAGGGTCACGGTGAGCCGGAGCCTATCCCGGAAACACAGGGCGTAAGGCAGGAATACACCCGACGACGGGACGCCAGTCCATCGCCGGGCATTGCGGGACAATTTTTCGTCTGCGAGCCAATCAACCAATCCAGGAGCATGCTTGTGGACTGTGGGAGGAAACCGGAGTACCCGGCGAAAACCCACGCGGACACGGGGAGGGCATGCAAACTCCACACAGAAAGGCACCCGAGCCGAGAGATTCGAACCCGGGACCTTCACTGTAAATTGATTACCCTCATGAGCCACGTCACGAATTGTATGCATGAAAAATAATTATATGAACCTAATATGATTTCGTTTATTTCATCCATGAAAGCCTCAATGGGTCTCAAGACTCAATTGAGTTATTTAAAGATAATTCTTCAGCATTTTGTTCATTCTAGTTTCATTGTTTTCTTAAGGCATGCGAGGAAACCAGAGAAAACCCATGCAAAACAATGGGGGATATAAAATTCAGTTCATTCAAATAATGTTAACATTACATTATTGGCTAATGTTGCTTTCGCCCGGTAGTGACAGATCTATGACCCACAGAACACATCCGGTTTGTAACTTCATTTCACATGGCCGTAGCTTCATGAGGCCTATCATTTGGAAAATGGCTTTAAGCGATATGTATCCAGCAATGCGTCTTAGTCATCTGGTTGTATATTATTGCAAAGAAGTAAATATTTTCAAGTTGTAATTTCTGTTGCTATGGGAAAGGTGCGCCCTAATTATGTTTTGTTGTTATTGGACATTGCTTAGATGGATGGTCCCACCAAAGTATATTTTTTTATCGAATTCAATCGTCGGTGAATAAAAGGCATCTCACACTATGGAGCGAGGAAAACTACAATTGAGATAGGGGGAAAAAAGAGCAACAAGCCCGACACGACTAGAAATCAAAATCAGGACTTGCAAATCACAACAATTCATAAAATGTCCGCTGAGAGACTTGCAGTAGTACTCTGTAAAATCTGTGCGTGACCTATTCATTGTACTCTTACGGACGGTGAATCGAACCAACCCGGTGGGATGACAGTAGTGTCCCACTGTGGGTGTACACCCGGCACGTGGCTGTACAATACATTTCACGAAGCCTTGTCCGCGTGATTGGCAAATCAATGGAGTCTTGCGGGCGTATGACATGGCTGTACCCTATTACAGCACACAACAAATCAATCACCTGAATCAGATGACGCTTTCTAAAAGCCAGACAACAAATTGTCATGATTTCAGGATTTTATTTTTTATTCGCTTAACATTTTTACATATCATATTATTAGTTGCATACCGCAGTTTTAATATTTTAGCCGGGCATTGCAGATCTTTTACTGGAAAGAGTATTGTCTATAACCAATCATTGTCAAGATCCATTCGCGGAAAATTATAATGTGTAAACAAAACACAATTAAGATCATGTAAAAAAAACGTATCAGCAACAATCAATCGAATGCTCGATGAAAGCTTCCACTCACTTCTGTGATGTAATAACCGACTTTTATTAATCCCATGCTGGATGAGGGACACGGGTGCGTGATCCAAGACCGGTTCAGATTATCATTCGCCAATGACATTACCCAGGGCATGGAACCTAACTCAACTTTACAAGTTTGTAGCAACGTACGTTAACCACTTCGCCACCACTGTCATCCTTACTAGTGCATTATTTTAAAATGAGACATCCATTTATAAAGAGGTCTCAATGCGTGGCCAAATCAATGAAGTGGCACCCACATCATTTGTGACGCACACGAGACACGTCCATTGGACACTGGGGAAGACTGTCCTCACTGGCACAACAGCGCCACACAATCTCCATGCTGCCAGTATAACCACCTCTTCAGTGGCAGGAGTACTGTGCTCTAAGGCTTGTCTTACAAAATTGTTTAAAGCTTTTTTTTGATGTTGGTGTCTGCATAACCCGTTTCAGACGTCTGGGAATTAGCAAGGGTTGGTTATTCTACTACAAAGGTAACACACGGTTTGGGTAAAAGGAAACTGGTTAGACTTCTGTTCCGCCTGGTATGCAAGAATGTGTGTGTGTGTCGTGTTGTGATTGTTGACAGGAAGCTTAGGGGAGCACTATGTTGGCGGACAGACGGTTACCTCTGAGGCAGGTACGGTTACATGAGGTGTGGATTACGGCCAACGTCTACCCACGCCATGTATGATGAGAACACGAACAATCAATGAGCTGTCCACTCACTGCTTAATCGTTTTAAAGAATACGTTGTAAATTAGACAATCTCGCCCCCCCCTCCTCATGTGATATGATGACACCCCGATAAACTGTAACTTTATCGTGGTGGGGAGGTGTGCTTGTTCCAATCAACCCATGAGCTGTCACCTAGAGTCCAGTGCTCCTGCTGGGGCCTTCACTTGGGGGGGAGATCAGGTCTGGTGGGTTGCGAATGGCGAAACGAACAGAGTCCCACTAGAGAATGGCTTTCGACCGTAAGATTCGCTCCAAACGGCAACGTACATCGTCACGATTCGATTCGAGAATGCAAATGTCTCTCCACTGTTGTTATCACAGCTAAAACGATGAGATTATCTCACATGCGGGCGAGGGACGACGGACCACGAGGCGAGTGGCGAGGGCTTTCTTTCGCCCATTCGCTGGATACTGCGATACAGTGCGGTTTAATGTGAGCGCCTCGAACGTCTGCATGGGGTCAAATTAATTACTCTACACTAATTTAGTATAACGCCTCGGGCAATTAAAATCAATCCTAAGCGTGCACAGTATGATGCACGCATGGTGCGTAAATATTGATTGAAAATAAATTAACCGATGTGACATTACGCCTCTTACGAGACGAGCAATCTGAAGCAACAATTAACATCATGGCCCATGTAGTTTAACCCAAGTCGACGCTCAAAGCAACATTGCTGGGTGAAGCAACAATTAACATCATGGCCCATGCAGTTTAACCCAAGTCGACGCTCAAAGCAACATTGCTGGGTGAAGCAACAATTAACATCATGGCCCATGCAGTTTGACCCAAGTCGACGCTCAAAGCAACATTGCTGGGTGACTGGACGCAAGCAACACGGAGTCACACGCAGCACGGTGCAAGGCAGCAGATGTGGCTTTGGCGAGCGCCACAATGTGGGCGCTTAGCGTGAAAACACGGTAGCCTCGAGTCAAATAAAGCTCCCCGTTGTGTGCACTTGCGTCGGGGCAACAACGCAGCCGCACGGGGTACAGTGGGATGCGAGAGGTGACGCGACCGGCACCGCCAACGTTACAACAACACCCCGTGATGCGCGATACCCACGTCGGCTCGGTCGCCATGCCAACAACCCGACCGACATTTGCCACGGCACCGGCGCAGCCTCGAACACCTTTCGCTCTCTCTGCCAAACCCGTTCGTTTCGTCACTGACCGATGGCACTGGCACCCGAGCGAGGGTCGCCCACCCCGTCTCACGGGCTCTTCTCGTGAGCATCGTGTCACCCACTCGCACGGCAGGCAAACCACACACAAGCTGAACCCCAACAGCCGGGCCCAAACGTTAAGCACTGCACGAAGCCGGCTCCCAATTCGCCTGTCCGACCATCAAACGCTAAATATCTTCGATGCGGAATTAATAATGTTAATCAAGAAAAAAGGCTCCCAAATGCAAGGCTCAGACTGTAGCGATCTAACGACACTCACTCGGCAAACTTCTTATACGAGAGCCTTTTCTTCTATTTACAAAGTACTACAAACCACAGGTGCCTGCTCGCGTGCATCTACGTGTCTTTATGAGCATCATCACGATCATTACCGACAGTATTATTATAGTGAACAAGCCCTGTAGTCGCGGCGGCTTATTTCATACGGGGGTAATACATTTACTTTAAAATAAAAACTCCGACAATGTGTCGGTGAAATCCGCATCACGCACTACGTTAAGTAAATTCATGAGCCCTGCCGAAGGAAAACACTATATTCTGATGGTAAAGAAGGGTCATTCTGAAAAATAAAACAATACAAACACGCAGTCTACTACTGTCTAAACCAGTCAAGACTGCTTCGAGTCAAAACGACCATGAACCGAGGCAACGTGGCGGCGACTGATTAGAACAAATGTCAAAACTACCGTGACCAACACGACTACCTGCTCACACACAGTGGAGCAGGACATGTCTAAAGCAAAAAGTACCAGACGCAAAGCACCACCATGTTCGATCGCGGGGCAGGTGACAAGCACGCGAGACACAGATACTTTAGACACGGCGCAATGTTTCGCAACACTGTTGAGACGCAGGGACGCATGCACAGACGGGACACGTGTATGGGACCGGGACTCAATAAAACACCCACGTTACAGGCTAGGACAAACGTGGGAAACGATTCACTCGTACAAGACATCTCCCTCCATCTGAGCTACATCATAAAGCGCCGCACGAGAGCCAGAGACGCGGACATGAAAGAGGAGAGATTCACATCCCCACCTCCTCACCTGCAAAGTTCAGCGAAGACGTGAAAGTTCAGCTTTTTCCTCTTCTTTTCGCTCAGCCAGTATCCAACCACGGGCTGCTGTTGAGGCTGTTGCTGGTGGTCTGGCGCCGTGCTCACAGCCACACCTGAAGCTGCCAAACCCTGCATCTTCCCCATAGCAGCCTCTCGACTCTCCTCCGTGGCCCTTCGCCTGCACTAGCCGTAGCGAGCTAGCAGCAGCGAGCTAGCAGCAGCCACCGACTCCCCTCCTCTCGCTCGGGTGCGAACTCTTTCGCGTGTGGGTAGATGGCGCCTGCGGCTCTCCTCCTCCTCCTCCTCCACCACCTCCACCACCACCCCGACACAGCCCGGGTGTCAAACCTAGGGGGACGGCAGGTATAGCGGGCCGCGGTTGACCTTTCATACGCACAGCGTCGAGAAGGCGCTTAATTATTAACGGCAGTGAAGGCGCATGTGGACGTACAGTACACGCGGTGGTGAAGAGACACGTTTAGAGGTGGGGAGTGTAACGTGCGCCCTGCTCTGGGCGCCGCCACACAGGCTCTGTGTGTGTGTGTGTACCGCGGGCGTGTACACACACAGCCTGTGTATGTGTGTGTGTACCGCGGGCGTGTACCGCGGGCGTGTACAC
>JAZEWT010000004.1:18786607-18807882 GCA_036362905.1 Mordacia mordax
CTACTGGATAGAGGTCTCCCCACGACGCTGTGTTGGGGTCGGTGCCGGTTTGTGGGTGAATTGTTGGAGGGAACCGGACCAGTTCTCATATCCCTCGCTACCGACATTCGCTATCGATGGGTATCCAGGTCAATTGCACCAATACAACCCGTGGCTAAGTTTAAACTCTCCATTATTAATTAATAGTTACATGTACTTATTTGCTTCAACTAAGTTATAGGGTAATGCAGATTACATAATGGTGAATATATTACTTAAGTTTCAATTTTTGGTCTTCATATTATGTAACTACAACAAGACTGCAGGCATATTAGACATGGTGACACCATGCGCTATTTTAGGTATGGTATCAGCCTGTTCTGCAGAAACATTTAGAACTCATCTCATCTCATTGTGAGGAACCGCTTAGTCCTGTATAGGGTCGCGGTGAACCAGAGCCTATCCCGGCAGATACAGGGCGCAAGGCAGGGATGTACCCACGATGGAACGCCAGTCCATCACCGGGTAACTGCGGGCAATTTAGTCTGCAAGCCAATTTACCTATGCAGCAGCATGGTTTTTTTTGGACTGTGGGAGGAAACAGGAGTGCCCAGCGAAAACCCACACGGACACGGGGAGAGAACATGCAAACTCCACACAGAAAGGCACCCGATCCGAGATTGGAACCCAGGACCTTCTTGCTGTGAGGCGACAGCGCTACTCACTGGGCCACCGTGCCGCCCCACATTTAGAACAAAAAAAACCCAAACAAGGCTTTTGTTTAACTTTGTGATTATAGGGTTCTGTCTTCTGAGCAGCGCCGCGAGATTTGTGTTGGGTAAATAGTGCCTGAACTTCTGGACAAAAGGGGCCTCATTTACAATAGTAGAGCTCTAACAAATTGAGTACACTGTTTAAAAAGTGCTGCATTGCACTTCATAACAGATTGACAAAATTAAATAAAGTTGTGGACAAAGTTCCCCAATCAGGAGTCCCTGCTCCTCTGCTGTAGTTGTTTTGCTAGGTGGCGCAGTGGGGAGCGCTGTTGCATCACAGCGAGAAATGTCCGGGTTCGATTCTCGGCTCGGGTGCCTTTCTGTGTGGAGTTTGCATGTTCTCTCCCCGTATCCGCATGGGTTTAGCCGAATACTCCGTTTTCCTCCCAGCGTCCAACTACACTTTACTGCCTGGGTTAATTAGCCTGATGAGTAAATTTCCTCCAGTGCCCTGTGATGTACTGGCGTCCTGAGTATAGTTCCACCTTGCACCCTCTGTCTACCGGGATAGACTCCAGCTCCCCCGCGACCCTGAAGGATCAAGCGGTATTGATAATGACGATGATGAATTTACCACATATATCTTATGCAACAAATACTTTTCATTGACAAATTTAATGTGATTTACATTATTTCATTGCTAGAAATGCATAAAGCCATAATTTTTAAATGTAAATGTCTTATTATTGCATAGATTTAAATGTTTACATTATATTTAACATTTATAACATTAAAGGGCAGCACGGTGGCCCAGTGGGTAGCGCTGTCGCCGCACAGCAAGAAGGTCCCGGGTTCGAATCTCGGCTCGGGTGCCTTTCTGTGTGGAGTTTGCATGTTCTCTCCCCGTGTCCCCGTGGGTTTTTGCCGGACACTCCGGTTTCCTCCCACAGTCCAAAAAACATGCTGCTGCATGGGTATATCCCTGCCTTGCTCCCTGTGTCTGCCGGGATAGGCTCCGGCTCACCGTGACCCTGTACAGGACAAAGCGGTTTCTGACAATGAGATGAAATTAGATTTATGACATTAAGTGCATTTTTATACGACCAATGGTATGATTCATTATTTGCTTCTTTTGGGTTTAGGTCGTATAAAAATGTCATAAACCCTCCTCCACCCAACATAGCCTTTTAACAAATGTGTCAAACCTGCCTAATTTGTTACTGCTATAACACACTGGTATGTTAGAGAGTAATCTTTAAAAAAAAAACAGGTACTGTAGTTCCATATGTACGCAAATACAAAAAGGCATTTTTAAAACGTACCCACTCCTGATGTTAAAAGAGCAACCGTTTTACCCTTTGTGGCAATAATACAAATGATACAATCTTCCAATAGACGCCTTTCCCAAGCATAGAGTTTGAAAAAAAAAACCACATGCTGTTGGTAAAACATGCAAACATTATGCTTTGATAATTAATGCATTCTCTTTGAAACGGATTTGGCCACAACAGCGACACACTTTTTGTGGCCTAGTCTCACCAGTGCTAAGCTAATTATTGCAAAAAGGAAGCAATTCGAGGCCAACGTTGATATCAATGCACAAGTAGCTGGAGTCGAACTGTACCCACTCCTACATGTGCATGCCTCCACGAGCAGGTAAGTGCGCTTCCCTGCATGTTGGAATTTTAGGTCCAAGCCAGTAAAAAAATTTTGACGTTGAAAAATGATGAAGGACAGTTGCATTGTCTTCGTTTATTTGTCATTGCAATCCGGTTTTTCTTGTACGCGTGTCGCCAGGTCTGTTTGTCACGTTTGTTTGGAAACATTCGTGACATGTAAGATTGTTTCAAATGAAGTCGCTTCCCTGACCTAGACATAGAGCACCACCTTGGGTGTGTGTTATGTACAGTAGAGAAACAAAGCAATAATTTACAGTCCTTTGTCATTGCTTTGCAGAACACTGCCGAAAAAATGCCTCACCACCCTATAATAGTAATAATACTGCTTGCACTTCTAAAGCACTTTTCAAAGTAGGGTCACAAGTCACTCACGTGGGTTTATTGATCAGACATTACCATGATAGTCATTGCAGGGAGCATTTTGGTTGTAGGGTGGTAAAGCTCAGTAGACTAATTTGGAACTTAAATTCTTCTAAGATTGTTTACAGCATTGCAATGACAATTCTAAAATCCAGTTAAATACATTGTAATGTACACAATAACAAGTCTAAAAATGCGTTTTGGTTCAGCTGGAATTAGTGAAAGTCACATGTAAGGTCATTATCATCAGCAATGTTGTTTCCACTGCTGAATGAAGGCCTCCTGCATCGTCGCTACATTTTATGGTCGTGCGATGCCACAATCGACAGTATGAAAATTGCTCGAGAGCTGCTCTTTCGGGATAGCAGTGTCTAGCAATCTTCCCCTCTCCTTCGCATCATCGGGGTTTTGACTTCAGAAAGAAGCCTGATGATGCCTCAAACGTGGAAGACGAAACGCCAGGAACGAAAGACGAGGAGAGAAGAGGAGCAATCGACGCGGCTATCCCGAAAGAGTTTACGTGCGTACAGTGCGATTTCTTGCGAGACCCGTGATTCATCGAACTCGGATTGTGGATTTACATAATCCCTTGTTGGCGAGCTCCTGTTCACAATACACATCACACACGTGGTGCGTGACTCATTGTAGCACGTGGCTATGCATGAGGTCATCCGGAAGGTGCGAGGGGGGGGGCGACACGGAGGAATATAAAGACGGAGTTGGTCAGTGGGGGGGAGTGGCTGTTTGGAGACGGAGTCAGGGTCAGTTGGTCGTGAGGCAGTCAGATGGGGCAGTCATCAGTCTTCAACATGTAGTCGCTGCTCGAGTTCGTTATGCCCGGGTCCGCGCACGCTGCTCAATAAACCATCAAAAGAAGTCTCTGCTCGCCGGCTGAAAGCTCGTGGAGTGAACGCTGATCCTCGCCGTGGCCGTTATCGCCGAGCCACCACGAGTCATGCGGTCCGAGTCGTGGTGCCACAGTTGTATATGTTTAGTCTCTTCTATAGCGTTGCTTTCTTCCAGGAACAATGGACGAAGGTCGGGGTCCATTTGAAAGGGTTCCATTCTCTTGCTCGCACACCGGAATCACATTAACCCAATCCAATTTCACCTCTGACTCACCCACTGGCCTGCATTTAATGAAAGCCTGCCCAGTCTTTAAACACTTGGTGATTCTGTCCTGATGCCCGCATTTCAGAGCTCTATATCTGTGCACTACCGACTTCAATAACTGGCCTCCAGGTGTGTCTGCACTTTATTGTCATTTCTTCATTATAAACCATATTCTTGATGAACACCTGATCATCGTTCAGCACTGCTCCGTGTTATTGATGTTGTATGGCAGCTGCTCGTTCCCGAAGTCAGATCGGATTAAAAATGTTGGAAGCAAAGTGAATCTTTGCTTCCAACATTGGAAGCAAAGTGAATCTTGGAAGCAAAGTGAATCTTTGCTTCCAGCCTACATCTGGTGGGTTCGACCGGGCCACGCCGGTTGTGTGCGGGAGCCGTTCAAAGAACCTTTCACACACACTATACTCGTATTTTATATGAAGTTATTTCACAGTTTCTGCATTTTTCGCTACGACCTTGTTAATGACATAAAAAAAACACACATTTGTTAATTCCACTGTTATGAAGTCAAATATATACGACAGATGAAGTTTCTCGGGCGTATTATGAGGAAAGAGGAATTGAAAATCTGGTTATAACTGAAAAATTTTAAGGAAAGAGAGATCCTAGACGACAGAGATTGACTTATGTCAAGAGTCTCTCGAGATGGATGAACGTATCAACAATGGACATTCTTAGAAGTTAAAAGAGCAGATATTTGTGGAAGACCACTGTTACCAAAGTCCTGTAGGATATGGTACCAGAAGAAGACAAGATGACGTTTTGGGAAATGGCCCTTCTTTATTGCACATGAGCCCTGGAAATATCGTGCTTTGCGATTGCATCTGTCAGGTTGTTTTTAATTTAAGCTATGTAGCTCTTTGTAAAAATTGTCCAGAGGGGTTAGGCAAGTTACAACAATTGAGGGCATTGGGGCCAATTTCGTCCGCATGACTTTGTACTGTTTGTTTTTATTTGTAATATTTTCACTCGGTATCAATGTAGCCCAATACATACACGTGGGCTATCAAATTATGTCCAGCATACATACGTCTCGACGTTTTGACCTCTATAATCACACGTGCTAACAGGGTTCGCAAGTTAACAATCCGCTTTCTACCCTGAGGTCGATCTCCGCACAGAGCGGACGCTCACTCGTCGCTCCTCACCACCACGGATCGCCTCTAGAGGCGTCAGGAACATCGACAACGTCGCCACCACCATCACCCGTCCGCACGGCGACCTCACTCGCCTTCTCTCTCGTCCGGCCCCACACGTGGCGTCCCTCTAACCCTGGTTCCCCTGGGCCATGTCCACCATCTCCAAGGTGACTCTGGGCCTTGCCGTGGCCTTCTCGGTGTCCACCGTGGTCGGTGTCCACCTCAAGCAGAAGTACGACAAGCAGGTGGGGGTGCCCAGCACGCCGCGACGAGACGGCGCTTGTACCAGGCCGCACTCGAGATACGGCCCTCGGATAGCAAGCGCTGCCGGGGAAGACGACACGCAGCCCGGCCGAACGAATCCTGGTTACCGCTGGTTGTGATCATGAACTCGGACTAGCAGCGGTTTTTTTTTTCACGCTTGGGTGAATGCACACAATGTCGTTTATTTTTAAGTAGCTGGCTAATCACAGCGATCTGACCTCTACAGTATAAACGTTAGGATTTGTTTAATCGGTACTTTGTGACCCTCTGGTGAAAATCGCCCCAAAAGTACAATTATTATCACCGTGACATTCACTGAGCAACGAACAACAAGAACCTTAAACATGTTTATTTGCTGTGTTCTCCGAGTCTCGGGAAGAATTGATTCTTAACGGAATAAAGGTTCATCTGGCTCTGAGAGCTTTAAACCATGCCGTCCAACGTTAAATGTTCATAACACTCTACCTGTGTCTCGCTAATCTGAATACAAATTGAACCCTAATAGCTGTATATCAGTACAGTCACTATTACTGTGAAACAAGACAAACGTAATTGTCCCTTCGACTAAGAGCTTTACAAAGTAATATTAAACCCCACAATCTGTGCAGTATTAACTTTGAATCACCTTAAAAATGTATCATCAGTAGGTGGTGCTTTGTCCGTTTTTCAACCATACGAAGCCTTAAATATTCTCTTTGCTCCGAGATGAAAACATGACCATTGAAGAATATTTCTCTCAAATGTCTCTGGCCGATGGCGTTTATCATCTAGAGTTCTAGACCAACTTTAACGACCATAAGGTTGCCTTCATTTGGTGCATAGATGGTTCAAAGTTAGTGTTTACGAGAAACTGCAGGATCCCAAAAGTGTCTCACGGTGGCTCTATATTGTTGTCCGACCTCCGGGATTACTTTTTTAAAACTAGATTTCGCAAAGGTGCCACAGTCCGAACGAGCAATTACTGACGTTCGTATAAATATAGCAACGGGATGTGTTTGGACGTTTGGTGGCGTCTATAACTTATCGATATTGATCTCATCTCGGCGTCAGAACCGCTTAATCCTGTACAGGGTCGCGGTGATCCGGAGCCTGTCCCGGCAGACACAGGGCGCAAGGCAGCGATATACTCACGATGGGACCCCAGTCCATCACCGGGCACTGACTGCAAGCCAATTAACCTAAGCAGCAGAATGTTTTTTGGACTGTGGGGGGAAATCGGAGTGCCCGGCGAAAACCCACGCGGACACGGGGAGAGAACTCGCAAACTCCACACAGAAAGGCACCCGAACCGAGATTCGAGCCTGGGACCTTCTTGCTGTGAGGAGGCGACAGCGCTGCCCACTGGGCCACCGTGCCGCCCTGTTGATATTGAAACTTTACTGTAGTTTTACTTATCCAGAAAATACAGGCCGCGTTTTCAGACTCGTTTTCAGGATGCTTCTGCATTGAGGTGTTTGTTCAGTTCCTTTTGAAGTTAAGAGTATGATGTTGTGGGAGGAAGCTTGAGTACCGGGAGAAAACGTGTCCTTTATATACATAACACTGAAAAGGTACACACGATAGGACGAGATAACAAGTTACTGTGTTGTATTTCTGTCACCTACCGCGCAGCCCAGCAGGGTAGGCATCATATTGGTAATTCTACATGTGTTTTAGTGAGTCTAATATACTTCTTTATAGGCACGTTCCGTGATTTGCTGCTGTAATAGAACAGCAATATTATTATCAAGGTGGCCAGGTGGAAATGTCATGTTATTCAGTTGGCTGTTATAAGCCCAATGGCAATGCTTCAAAATATTTTCCCTTAGTCGTGTGACAATGTTGAGGTTAATTTCAACCCACGACATGTCAATGCCCTCAAAATGCAGTGACAAATTTACAACTATGACCAATATACGTGCCCGTGCCGGTGTATATATGTGTGTGCATGTGAACGCAATTGTTTGTGTATGGCGCGTGTGCGTGCAGAGGCTGCGGGAGGGTGTTCACCGTGACATTGAACGCCTGGAGCGCAAGACTGAGAACCTGCGGCGACTTAAAGAGCAGCAGGAGCTGACTCGCGTGCTTGAAGCTGAACGTCAGCTGCAGTTGGCCCAGCAAGACAGACACCAGTGAACACTAGCAAGTGCCATCCGCATTACGAGACTATGCTCCTGAAGCCAAACATCATTGATTAGTTTCCCGCTCCCTGACCATAGCCAGCTTTTGGTGGAAAAAAAAGCTATGCCTTGTATTGAATTGTGAATTAAGAATAGCGGAAGGACTTTATAAAACATCATTGCCACGGCGTGCACCTGGGTATTGGTGTGTGTGCGAGTCATCGACACCACTTAAATGACTGATATGAAGAAGACTAAAGACTTAGCTGTTGAAGTGGCTGAGACTAAAGTGGAGAGTGACGTGGTCAGGCCTGTCACTAACCCAAAGGGTGAGAGTGATACCCTTGCGGGTAGAGATTCGTGTGGAGAATGAACGTGGCTTCCAGGGAAGCAAGCGTAGCAAACGCTGGCGCTGGAGGGTCTGTGAGTAATGGGGGTGGTGTTAATATTATTTATGTCTTGCACTTATATAGTGGACACTGGAGTCGCAAAGTGGCAAGAAATGTATTCTTGATTGCTTAGCAATTTGTTGCTCAAGTGGGTTGCTACCAACTAAATGCTGGGTAATGGGCTGCTATGTAAAATAAATACTGCTGATGGTGAAAGAAACGTGTTTCACATGTCTTTGTTAAGTACTTGCATCATATACATGCCCATGTCATATTTTCATAATTGTGACCTTTTTCGCGTGGCTCCATTTGGCAAATGTTTTCCGCTGTTAACTCACTTTCTTGAGTACTTTAGTAGTAATACTGTGTACGATATTGTTCTGCTGCAGCTACGTTGCAGTAATGGATTCATTCAGCATAGAGCTTATAACTGGTTTGTAAGAGGTAACTGTTTTATATTGTTAACCTGAACTGGAACAGAAAAAGCAATTTGCGGATGCACCGTTAGTGCCTGCCTGTTTAAAAATTAATCCCTGCAGATGAGCAGTTTGAATACCCACTCAGGTTAGGTTAGGACCAATCAGACATCATTACACATTGCTGTACAAGTGCGCTGAGTTGCACATTAAACATAACTTCTAAGGACGTGTTAATTATAACTCTACAGTCGTTGTGAACTGTGCTCAATACGTTCCATGTGTAGCTCATGAGCCATTAGGTATAGCTGGGAAAGTTTTGACTGTTCCCCAACTGATTACACAATACTGAAAGCAGGTTATCAGCTGTTACTGAATTGAAAGCTATTAATCACAGCACTTACAATAGCCACCAAATACTAATATAATTTGTTATATGGTTCTTTTAAGCTGGACATACTTGGATTTTTTGTTTTTTTTCAGCTGCAAATGAAATAGAGTTTTGAACGAATGCGTAACGAGCTTGGCAGTATATTGTATGTATGGCGCACGCGAGTATTAAGTGCGATGAGTTCGCTTCCATATGTCAATGGCCTGTATAAATGCACTGTCATGTTCATTGCTGCCGGGATCGCAGAAAGCAGTGGTGGCACGTCCGTAGCTGTTGAAGACACCAGCGTGATGGAAGAATCCCGTGGAGCAGGCGGGATCTTGCCGGGCAAGAGGCAGCCCCCGGGAGGTACCAGCGTCGGTGGTGCAGAACCGTCGGATGGAGAGGATGGCAGTTCTGCGCTGGAGGAAGGGGAGGTCGCATGGGCAGAGGAGCTGGCCTATCACTGTCAGACCTGCCAGAAGTGGACTGTGGCTAGTAAGTAGTCGTCTTGGCCACCAGGAAACTGGCTATGTAAAGGCCTCCTCAGTTTAATTCTATATCTCTGTCTTCAGCACTTGTGCAGTAGTGGCATCTGATTTTATTTTATTTCACCAACGTTTTTCTTGTCTTCCTCTTGTTTTGCCTTCTCCACAGTTTGACATCGACATTCTGTTTCAGCTGCTGCTACTATGCGACCTGTGATGTTCTTTTTTACAAGCGCCTAGCCCAAGTAAATTTTGTATATTCCTTTCCAGGTCTCATGACATGGCCTGCCTTTTTCCAATAATTAATACTTAAATGTTAATGATAAATTGTGAGTCTTCTGTAATGATCGATTACAATTAAGTACATAGTTCATGTTGACTTCAGATCATGTTCATGGTGTTGCTTTGACTCTTATATTTCTTGAAAAAGAAACAGTCTCAATGGGGGTTTATCCGGTTCGAAAATAGGTGAATAATGATTAACATAGTAACAAATGCATTTTCGTATTAAAGTACTACTATTTCATTGGGGCGTGAATGCTGCTCAAACTTTATTACCACATCAATATGAATTATTTCACTTCTGTTGAGTTCCGTTGGCCTTTCATGATATTTGGTTGTTTTGCACATGCTGCATTGTCTTTTAAATGGCCTTTTCCCGGTTTTGTCTGAAGCCAGATTCGGACGTGTTGTGAAGCCAATGTTTCAGGGTTAGGTTTTGGCTTGGCTCGGCAAATTACCCATGCGACGAGGATTCCACACAAGTGTAGCCCGGATGTACCAGTGAAGAGAGGTTGTAAAAAATGCATCCCAATAGTTCTCCATTCAAGTGGACAACGTCACATAGGCCAATAATTTTATTCTGTTTGGACACCAATTTGCATCTCAGCTCGTTTTTTTAAATACAGCATGCAATTTGACCTTATGTCCTTGTTTGCCTCAGGCCAGCTGAAGGGTGATCCACCCAGCCATCTGAAAGGAGACAACTTCTTCAAGTTCTGCTGTGTTGACTGCTCACCAGATGGACGCGAGACCTTTGAGAGAATGAAACTGACCTGGCAACAGGTACGTCTAATCCAGTAGGTGGAAATAACATTGGAGGCAGTCACTCATTCACATAAAGGTAATCAATTGCACGTGACAGCAGATGACAGTAAATAAGTAGGTCGCTGAAATATCTAATGAATTTCTAATTACCATCATGTATGATGCAGTATATTCCATGTATGTACTTTAATCTCTGTGGAATACTTATCAAAAAACAAGTACAAATTTGAGACATTGAGAACTATGTTGAGTAAATTGATTGAGCAGGCCGCATAGCCGAACGGGATGATAGCCTATGGATGAAAGTTGTGTCCGTCTGGGAGTATAAATGCAGAACGCATCTGAGGACAACCATTGTGAAGATGTATTAATGAGGAGGACCTTTTTAAATTCAGCGGCAGATAGACTTGGCTAATGAGGATAGTGATTACATGCGTGTAACTTGCATGTTCTGTAGGTTGTGATGCTGGCCATGTACAACCTTTCACTAGAAGGAAGTGGTCGTCAAGGCTTCTTCCGCTGGAAGGAAGATATCTGTGCGATCATTGACAAGTACTGGACTCTTCTCCTGGGAAACAGGTTAGTTCAGCAACTGGTGGTTGCACAAAGTACTCAATGTGTACCAGGAGTAACGCATGCAAAATGTTACTTGAGTGGAATAACCGTGATTAGCTTTGTAATGCATAACAAAAGAAACATATTACATTTTAAGTGTGCATTTCTGTATCTTTATAATAATATTAATTGCATTTCTGGAGTGCTAATCACCCGAGGGTCACAAAGCACTGCACAGAACTGCGGAGAGAACGGCACGTCAACAAAGAGATCAGAACGGCAAATCAGCAAGAACGTTTGTTTTTTTTGGAGTTTTTTTTTTTACAAATCTGAGCTGTGGAGAGAACGGCATGTCAACAACATCAGGACAGTTCAACTGAAAGTCAAATAGTGGCAACAAATTATAGAAGCACATAAAGTAAGCGATAATAAAAAAGGGCTTGTAATCAACATGGTAATCACTATGGATTTATGTTTAAACAGTATAACGATATTACCATCTAGTGCTACCTAGCGGTACTTACAACATGCACAGTATTCGGTCACCCTGGAAGAGAGAAACAACTGGAGGCTCAAGGCACGGTAGAGAGGCGGGAGAGTTGGAAGGCAGCCACGCGAAAGCTGGCAATAACATTTACCATGCACTGCATCCTCTACATATTAAGATATATTAATATATTTTAACGCCTAAGAGGAAACCAGAATAGCTGGCGAAAACCCATGCTGACGCCGAGCAAAAGCACAAATTTCACACCATTTGTCACCCGAGCTGAGAATGGAACCCAAGAGACCTCATTGCTGCGAGGTACTAACGTTATCAATGTGCCACCACGCGTTGTGGCGCAGGAAGAAGACGAGCACGTGGTGGAGCACGGTGGCCGGCTGCCTTTCGGTGGGCTCGCCCTTGCACTTCCGCTCAGGGGCGCAGCAGTTCGGCGAGCCGGGCTGGTGGAAGCTGGCGCGTACCAAGCCCCCCTCGCTCAGGCCCGAGCTGGAGAGCGTCTCCGTGCCCAGCGGGCAGCGTGGTCGAGGTCAGATCTGATTGGTTCTGTGGAGTGACAGGTGGCTCTGTTGTGAAGCTGCTTTGTGAAGCGTGTTGTACGGTATGAAGTGGTTGATTGTATTTTTGTTACGTGTCCCAAAGGAGTACAATACACAGCTGAAGAAAGGGCTTTTGAAACATTTGTGCAAAAAAGAGCAATATGATAGAGTGAAACATATGCATTTTTTGTTAAAAAACAGTTCCCAGGAATGTTAAGGCTGGTGCTCTTACGCAGATCTGACAAACCTACCAGGAGAAATGTTTCGTAGATGTGTGGGGCGTACTTTAGAGTTCAGAGGTACAGACATCACCACTGTGATAAAGACTATGAAACGCTATTTTTATCCTAATGTACTTAGGTGACAGCCATCTTTTTAAACAAATTCCATAAAATTATATGTCTTAAAATATTAATGAACCATTGCAGTGATTCCAGCTGCCTCATGTAGATATATAATTATTCCAAACCCCCAGTGATTCAAAACATTGTCTTGGCTTTTGTGTTCCCTACCTACTTTTCACATTTTTTTCAAATTCTATTTGTTTTATCCATAATCTATCATTCGCATACCAATTGCATGTACATGTCAAAATCCATAAATTATTGACACTCACACACGTGATGCTGTGTGTATATATCGTGAGTACAATAAACATTTAGAATTAATGAATTGACGCATTGTCGCCACGCTTGTCACTCCGTAAAACCCAGGTGCCAGCAAGCAGAGCACGGAGCCGGTAGCACGCGTAGACAGCCTGCGCAAGCGCTCCGCTCGCAACGCCGTCGAGTCGGCCATGGAGCTAAAGGAGAAGCGACTGCGCACAACCGAAGCCAAGGACATGCGACGGGCCCAACGCGAGGATGCAGTCTCCCCAACCGCCTCCATTCTGCCCGCCCGCGCCACCCCACGCTCCCGCCGTGCCGGCAACTTGGCCGTTTCCTCCGAAGGTGGCGGCGGCGGTGGCGGCGGCGGCGGCGGCAGTGGTAGTAGTAGTGCCGCTGGGGGGCTGGAGCGTGGTGAAGTGCTGGACCACTCGTCGCTGTTGTCATGTGACAGTAGCGGGGTTGGCGGTGGGGGCAGTACCTCGCCGTTCGGCAGTCCGGCGCCCTCCCCTGGCCCGGAGTTATCGTCGTCGTCGGCACCGGGCACGCCCCGCTCACACGCGGCAACACCCAGCCTCTTCTCGGCGGCCGACCTGGTACCGGACGTGATGCCCCCACAGGCCCTGCTGCACGGTGAGGTTTGGTGACCCACGTCACTTTTTAAAACGAGACGATCCCGGTCTCCTGAGTTTTCACCTGGTTAAACAAAATAAGATTGAAACGTTTCAGTCAACTGCTGAATGAGGGCCTCCGCATACTCTTTAGTCATGGGCGCTATATGACCATACTTCACCACACTGGTCAAATTTGTGCCATGGATAGTCGTCAACAGTTATTATTGTATGTGATACAATTTATTTGTACTTAATAAAGTACTTGTAGGCTGGGTCACATGAAAGTAAAAATGCTATAAACCTGCCATTCACTTGAGTCAGCCAATCAGTTTGGTTTTGTCACTCGAGCAGAATGTGTCAGTTCATTACCACCTTAGCACACCAGTGAGTTAACACGCAGACCCATAACATTTACAATAGAGTATTACATTTCTCGGATAACTGCAACCAGCTTCATCGGGCTTCTTACCAGACGTGTGAGAGCTGTGACGTCAATACAGCGCGTGGTTTCTCGTGAAGCGCCACGTCATTGCTGACTTTCCTGATATGAAGGGGATGATGAGGACATGGAGCTGGATGCCGTCATCGACCCGGGGATGGAGTTTGTTCCCACCGTGAAGCCCGTGGCGCTGCGTCTCGCTGAGGAGGGTGGAGCTGCTCGGTTGGAGCCTGAACTGGAGCCCAAGACGGAGGTGGAGGCCGAGAAGGAGGTGGTGGCGGGGGTGAAGCCGCTCAGTGAAGCTCCGGCGGCCGTCTGCGTGGCCCGCGCAAGGGAGCACAGCAAGGCTGAGCGGGACGACGAACCCACGCCCGCTCCCAGGTTCGTACGATTTCCTCACGCAGGTTTTCTTCACCGTAGGTGCTCGGGGGATGCTGCCGTCGTGTAATGGTGAGCAAGCTTGACTTGTAATGCAGAGGTCGCCGGTTCATCACCTGGTGTGGCAGTTGAAACAATGAGCAGTTTTTTTTTATATTTCTCTCCGCTGCGCCACTTCTGTCTATACAACACTGTAAATGGATAGCGCACAATCGATCAGCAGTTAATGTGTGTTAGGATAAAGTGTGGGTACAGTCATATCTTCCAGGATCTCAAGGGTAGACCGTCTGCCATCTAGAAGAGCTCTCTAGAGTTCTGTCAAGCGGAGGCCGTTTCACCAGCAGTGGGGTGAGAGTCATTTTTTTTGCAGTGCTGCACCTTTATCTTCTTGACTGTTTAGATGTCAGGTTGGGGGAGAATTTGCCTCCTGTTTGTTAATTGTGAAGATTTATTGCGACTGTTTGGTTGAAGGTTTTATTCTTTTTTGTCTTATTTTCATCATTTCAGTTGCATGTTGTATTTACTATCTTGTTTTTTAAAACGTAGTCTCACACCATAATTTACGTAGAATCTGCATGCATCTTATGGGACTATATTACATGCAAAGGATTGATCCACCCATTGCTGCGTGCATAATGGATCAATCAGTCGGTGGATTTTAAAGCACATTTTTGCATTTGGCTGAGAATGGAACTCAGACTACCGTGGTCACAGCACATTGCACTAACCACTGCGCTGCTTTACATAAAGAGATGATAACGTCCAGTCAAGTTGCTATGCTATCCATTGATACTTGGCCACCCTGGCTGGTGTCTGTTATCAACAGCGAACAGCCTAATAACTCGCATCACTGTGAAAATTAAGCGCCTGCTGTCTGCTCGCCGCAGAATGATTTCGCTGAGCCTGTACGAGGAGAAGCTTCTGCTGCGCAGCCTCGCCAGCTTCCCGCGCGCTCTGGCTGCGAGTTCGGAGGCACGGCGCTTGCGGCGCAAGCTGCTCGTACGCCAGGCCAAGCGGGAGCGCGGTCTTCCGCTCTTCGACCTGGACCGCGCTGTCGAAAAGGCGCTGGCGCTCGTACTCACGGGCGACGGGCGCGAGGAGGTGGCGAGCTGCCAGGAGATGGCGCTTTCGGCGGCTGGCCTGAATGTCTATCGCACGACGAGCAGCGACTTCCGCGTGCTCGATCGCTACCAGGTGACGTGGCTGCGCTCACGGCGGTGCCCACCGAGCACGCTGCCACCGGTGCCGAGATTTACTTGCAGAAAGGTATAGGTGCAGCGCTGCAATTGCTTGCTCGCGGTACTGCTCACGCCATGGTCTCCGGTACGCTATTCGTACACGTTGGCCAGAAGTCTTGGTAGAGATGGGAGTACCCACACTTTACCCCACTGCACGTGGCCTGCTGATCAATACACTGTTGAATACCCACTTGAAATGCTCGGTTCACAAATATAAACCACAGCATTGTGATCAATGAATCATTGCTCAAATACTTGTAATTCATCGAGCATTAAATTGTGCCTTCTTGAGAGTATGCTTCATCTGCGGGATTGGTATTGTTGAGGGAATTCCTCAAATATATGTCCTGCCTCAATTTATGACATGATCGATGATGGTGTTGAGGATTTTCATTTCCACTTATCACTCAGGGCCATGAGGTGAACACATTCGGCTCACTTATGTTTTCCCTACTCGTTTGCTTCTTACCGCAGACAAGTTTCCCAGTGCTGCAGGTATGGCGGCAGGAGCCGACCCACTTCCTGCAGCGCCTCGTTGGCAGTGGAGACGCTTTCCTAAACCGCAGCATCATCAGCCCTTATACGTCGCGTGTGCTCAAACCATACATCAGGTACCTACCTCTGTCTCTTGTTACGCTTGGCACACTAGGTCACTTGCAAATTAGGCTCTGCTGGTCTCTTGATATTTCACCTGGTTAACCAAAATAAAGTTCAACTTATTTAAGTTAACGGATGAGCGCTACTGCGCACCGTACCATGATAACTATCAAAATAATAGCTTTGTGTCAATTGATGTACATACACAGGCCTCTTGTCGTTCGACTGATAACTGAGTGCCTCCCCGTGCCAGTACAGGTCATCAGCGTTAATTGACCGTACTTCACCATGCTGGTCAGAGCAACTTAATGAAGGCTAGGCACTTGTATGTGGTAACATAAGTACATTACGATGGTTTTTGCGACATTGGCCTTTACTGCCAACCACATAAAATTGCAAGGCCTATGTCAACTTGTTTGTGGACACTCATCCAAGATGTGGGCAGGCTTACATCTGCCGAGCTTTCAGAATCTGATGAGATTGGGTTTTGTTCTGAGTGATTTGGTCACAGACTTGTTCAACTCACGTGAAATCAATACTTCACTTGTACAAGTTCTCACCTATCCACTGATACTGTAGGATTGAGCACAAAATCTTGCTTGAACCTAATGAGCCCTCCTTCACTCGTTGAACCAGGCGAGACTTTGAATCAAAGCCTCTCAAGGTGAAGCTCCTTGCAGAGATCAGGGCGTTTCCTCATCGCCATGATCCCACATGGACCCCCGAGCCAGACGTGCCCATCGATTACTGCTACGTGCGACCCAACCACATTCCCACCATCAACTCCATGTGCCGCCAGTTCTTCTGGCCCGGTACGCTATGCTTTGCACGCCCACAATGTGTTCCGCGTCGGTGCAATCGGTTAAGAGTTGCTTGCCAAAGCTGTTCTGGTGGGATAGTTGTGCCGAGTGCTCCCGCCCCTCTCTACTTCACGCCTAATGTAGCCTCCCAGTATGGGAGGCTGGAAATAAAACGTCAGCAAAGAGGGGAGCACTCTACAATGATTGTCCAAAAAGAACAGCCTTGATAAGCAATGCTCATGCATCGAGCCATTAAAACGTACATCATTACAGTGCAGTATATTATTTTAGAGCTTGAGGTCCCATAAGCAACACTTTTTACTTGACAAATTCATCCGTGGTGATGTATGGAATATTTCAAGTGTGCTAAATGTACTGAATTAAGTCACTTCCATCTTAATCAAGTACCTGGTGTGGTGAGCAAACATCAGCACTGGGAAGACAATCAGACGTGGTGCTGATTGTCTTCCCATCCCCATGCTTGTCATACATGCATTAGTAGGTGGTCGCTAACAGCACTGGCCCCAACAGGTTGTAAACGTTTATACGGTGGATCTGAGTCTGTGTATTCGTTCTTGGGCCAGGCATAGACCTGTCCGAGTGCCTGCAGTACCCGGACTTCAGTGTTGTGGTCCTCTACAAGAAGGTGATTGTTGGCTTCGGCTTCATGGTTCCCGACGTTAAATACAACGAGGCATACGTTTCCTTCCTGCTGGTGCACCCAGAGTGGCGCAGCGCCGGCATCGGCACGTTCATGATCTACCACCTCATACAGGTTCGTATGTACGTGTGGAGATATACGTGTTCCTTGCAGCCCTATGTCAAGTCGGCCCATTGCCGAGTATGCTGTCGGTTGTCGGGTTGTTAAAACATACTTCACTACGTTGGTACTATCAATAATGATAGTCCTGGTCAGAAGTCAAGCTGTGGTATCCAATTTGAAAGTGTAATGCACTATCCACTGTGCCACTACTCAACTATAGACCTATATAAGCCTTAGGCTATCAAAGAGAATCTTGTCATGAAGTAAGCAGCTTAGTTATTTCATGTGTTGTAAAATTGATTGAATCTAATACCAATGTTTTATAGGTTGCATTGTTTCTTCAACTTTATTGCCACTATTGTTGTAGTCTTACTGCTGTGATAAAAACATTGGACTCGTGGATTCCAGTCAGTTCAAAAGGCAATAGGAGACATGCATGAGCAGCATCTCACAATAAGAAGTGCTATTTGCTATTCATCTTAGATCTTTGTGTATGGGTTATCAATGCGTGCCATCAGGCCAGTAACTGAAACCTTGGATGTCTTATTATATTCCATTGTAGTTACTAAGGTAAGATTCATAATTTTACATTTTATCGCATTCACTAAAATTACTTTTGAATTGAGATACAAGACTATCTCAGATACTCCAAATAGTATTTGATGAAAAGGTGCACAAATTCCACATGGCTGATGTACCTTGGAAATCTCTAAAGTGCTGACTCTTCTTTTGTTAAAATAGTTGAAGTGTTTTACTAAAGTTGGATTGTGCATAGTATGGTGGTTATGATTGAGAAATGGTACATTGGCACTCAATTTGACTGTGAAGTACTGGGTGGCTTTATTTTATTTCAGAGTGCAGAAAACACCTTGATTTCATGGTTAAACTGAAACTGGGTTAAGGTCAAATCACAAAAAGCGGATTAAAAGGCAACACCACTTTAACTTAGCCTCTTACATATTTGATCATCTACGGATTGCTCAGGCACTACGGAGTAGATTTAGAACATTTAATGGAGCCAAAGCAATAGGAACAGTCCTAAACGTCAATCGTCCACATTTAAAGAATGACGTGTGTCTCCTCTGTGATGTTGCAGACATGCATGGGCAAGGATATCACCCTCCACGTGTCGGCCAGCAACCCTGCCATGCTGCTGTATCAGCGGTTTGGCTTCAAGGCCGAGGAGTACATCCTAGATTTCTACGACAAGTACTACCCATTGGATAGCAAAGAGTGCAAGCATGCCTTCCTGCTGCGCCTGCGCAGATAGCCATGCCAACCGCCGACTCCGACGTCTGTGTGTGAAGGTTTAGTCAAATCTGTTTCGTGTAATAGATGCCACAACTCGATATTTGACCCATTAAGGATGTATAGAAAGTGAGTTTACTTGATGTGTATATAGTTTAATGGAATGACAGATAAGTAGAATCTGACTGTTATTTGCAAGTTTTTTTTAATTACAATGGGATACAAGTTAATCCGCCATTTATAGTGCACTGAACTTCATTGTTATGTCAATGTGTAAAAAAACTTGCAAAATAAATTTTTATACCACCAATTTATGTGTAAACCCAATCAGACGTTAACACACAAGTACATTGTACAAAAAAACATTAAGACATCCGTATGGTGAATTTGTCCACAAACAAATCATAAAATAACACCTACATTTCAAATTATACACAACACACAGTGCATCACGAAAGCTGGTGATGTTCTTTGGGAGGCCTGATCATGGCTCATGGAAACACACTTTACAAATGTTTTTTTTTTAAATAGATGGCCAAAAAACACACATTTCATACGAAGTAACATTAGCTCTGGGAGTAACCCCTGTTGTGGCTCAACTGGGTGGACTAAAACACCTCCAAAGAGCCTTGCTTCATTGCAGAGGCTGGCTTGGCCTGGGTGAGCTTCTCCAGCAAACCCTGGCCAAAGTGACTGGTGAAGAGTGTAATGAGACCATTATTCCCTCCATCCACAGCCAGGTCATGTGCCGTCATTCCACCATCATTTTTCTTCTTCAAGCTTGCATTGCACCTGTAAGGCATGAAAAGTGGCGTCACCAATCAACTTCATTAAAAAAACAAAATTGTCCAAAAATATGCCGTGTAAAATCTGTTTTAAAAAATAATATGGGGCACTTACGCCAGCAGTGCTTCCACACACTTAATGCCTTGAGCCCCCAACGCGACAGCCTCGTGTAGTGCTGTGTTGTTAATTCTGATTGAAATGACAAAAAAGAGTGTCCACTGGTGGCCAAGCAGAAAGCAATACAACTACAATAGCATGCATTATGACAAATGTTAATAATGTGAACGCATAAGGTGCTGCGTTGTGAAAGGCAAGGCGGGTGAGTCATACAGGCCCGATTGTCGGTCCACATTGGCCCCCGCCTGCACTAGGATGGGGATGGCGGTTGTATGGCGGTTTATCACGGCTAGGGTTAGCACCGGGCGCCCCTCAAAGCTCTCCAAGTTGGGGTTTGCTCCCTGCAGCAGTCGCAAGCAAAACGTATCAAAACACACTTTCACCTCGTGTACATATTCATGGTTATGCTGCGCAGCTGTTGGCTTTATTTTCGGGTTGTACTGCATATGTCTGGGATTTTAGCTGACCGTGGCGAGTGTTCTTGCTCTTCCTCTGCGATGTTTTTACGTCCACGAGAGCAATTCTCATACATCGAGTCGTGAAAACCTACATCATTACGTGACACCTGATTTTTACATGTTCCTGAAGGAGCTTCCAGCATGTGGAGCAAAACGTCAGATAAGCTAAGTAACAAGCGGTATAACCCGAAAACGCGTAATAAAACAATACACGTCCATGTTTTAAAGATGTTGAGAGTTTACGAGCACATTCAGATATTTTGCTCTGGCTCCATTTTTGTCAATTTAAAAATAGCCTTTGCAGAAAAATCTAATGTCTCCTAAAATAAATGTCAGTTATCGTGTGTAAATGTGTAAACCTTAATCTTAAAATGTGCGGTGCAAGTGGCTCAGGTGAGAGCGTTTGGCTGGCACCAATTAAATCTTGTGTTCAAATCCAGACTGCTGCTCGTGATTAAACTAGGTGCTCAAGTGCAGTGCATTAATGGTCTCAGCCTAATTACCAATAACAATGACAAAAGCCACTGCATTAGATTTTGTTTTGCAGGCAGGTGGTAAAAGCATGTCCCTTACTGGGTAAACCAAAGCTCAATTGAAGAGATGTCTTGTAGTTCTAAAATATCCGCTTCTGTGGGATATTCTACAACATGAAAGGTTATTAGTGCTCTGCAAAAGTTCCGGATGGCTTATTCATCCCGTGACATGAGAGAGCACCAACTTGCATAAAATTACGGAAAAAAAGTTTAAAAGTGTGCTGTGTATTTAATCCCCGATAGTGTCTCTAATAGGTTCTTGGAGTTCATTTGTGGGATGGGGTCACCTCATTCAGTAGCCGCTGAAGGAACTCAGCCTGACCATGCCCTGAAGGCCCCACCTCTTCTAGGAGCTGTCTATTCTCTGCCTGCAGAAATGTAGGTCAGAAATGTTATGTTAATAGCTGATTAAGACAATAAAGGTTTTTAATAAGTAGTTGGAGTTATAACAGTATACCACAAACAGTTTTGTCAATATATGTGTAAAGCATTCAGTAAACTATTCATGGGCTAAGAAGCTTCAATACTTCGTCATAAATATCTGGGTTGCTTATCCCAGCAATACGGTACATATTGTACTTTACTCGGTTTTGTTTGAAATAAGCAGTCATTTTGGTTGGTCGAACTTACAGATAGTGTGTCTTTTTTGAGAAGAACTTTCTTCTTTCTCTTAACACTTTTAAACTTCATGTCATTGCCCACTGAGCCTTGATCGCTCACTGTAGTGAAAAGCAATAAGAACATCGACAAATCAGTCAAGCAGAAATGACAATTGAATTGCACGTTGGTGTGTACATGTAGTCGCACAAATGTTGCCAAAAGCATTATTCTCTCAGGCATATCAGCACAACAGAGAGTCTGTTGATTTCATCACTAATTACAATGTAGTAACATTTTCATATTGAAGAAATTAAGTTTTATTTTTTCCAGTAGGCTCACCACCCGCAGGAAGGTCCGTGAGGGGCCGGTGCAATGTGGTTTGGGTAGCAGTCGTGGCGGGGGGCTTCGACGACCCAATCCCTGGAC
>JAZEWT010000004.1:18834122-18845982 GCA_036362905.1 Mordacia mordax
CACACCTAGACTCTGGACTGCCTTAGCAGCTTACATGGTCTGGTCGTCAAACATCAAATGGAACAATTGGTGAGGTAGTGGGTGGAAGTTGAAACTGGGTATAGATGGGGTAAGCATTGGGTTTGTCTGAAAAACGGAATCAATTGATCACCTGGTTTTTATTAATGAAGAGAGGTGAGGGTGAATGGATGAGTGGATGAAGAAGGTAATGGATGCTCGAGCAGAGAATCTTGGGTTTGTCCCAGGCATCAGCTAGGATGCTGGAAAGGTTGACGGTATGAGCACAATCAAGTGCCTTCCGGTAGCGATTCAGCTGGTCTTTAAAGATTTGAGCATGGATGGTGAGGACAGATTTTCTCCAAGACCGTTTGGCCCTGCGTGCATTAACCTTGAGCTCTAGGAGTTCATCATTATACCAGGGGAATGGTTTTATGCCCGATAGCCAGTATTATTTGGGGCCAAAACATCCAGTTTGCATTATAGCGAGCTGTTGTAGGTGTCAACTGTCGCATTAGAGGCAGAGTGAGCCGAGGCAGAGCGTGATGAACTGTTCATTGCAGCGGAGAATACATCTGGAGTAATAGCGTTCATATTTCGGAATTGGATTTGGCGCTTGGTGGTAGACGTGGGTGGCAGTACCTGGAGATTAAACCACAGAGGGGAGTGATCAGATAGACCAACATGATGAGTGGCGAGCATAGTAGCGGCGGTGACGTGGATGATACAGATGATTGTAGTGAAGTGGTGACATAAGTAATAAGGCAGTGAATGGGAAGTGAGTAAGTCGTGAATAATACATGAATATGTGCTGATATGGTGAATGGATAAATGGTGAGTAGTTAAGTAGCGAGGTAATAGAATAATAAGTAATTAGGTGTAGCAGCAAGGTGGTGGGTGGTTAGGTGGTAAGGTGAGGAGTGGTTGGATGGTGCAATGTGGTGCGGGGAGGATCAGTGACGAGTAGTGATAGTTAAGTGAATGTGGTAAGAAGTGATGAGAGTAGTAAAAGGTGAGGAGGATAGTGAGAAGTGTGTGACAGGGTGTTAGAGGTGTCAGGTGAGGGTTAGGAAGCTGAGAAGGTAATGAGAAGCGAGTGAGGTGATTGAAGATGTGAGGAAGGTGGTGAGAGCATGGGAGGTGATTTAAAATGTGGGGAAGGTGAGATATAGTGGTGTGGTAAATGAGGTGAGCAGGTGGTGAGGACAGAGGAAGGTGAGTAAAGACATTTTAGGTGGCGAGGTGAGGGAGAGATGAGGGTGAGTCGAAAACACAGGAGGGAGTTAGCTGGCGCCAACCTGCCAGACCCCGCTTCCAATAATGATGTTATTGGCCAATTAATTCATGTGGTTTTAGTTGCTGGGGGAAACTGGAGAACCTGGAGGGAACCCATGCAGAACAGGGGGAGAACACACAAACTCGACACAGCTGTCCGAGACAGGCATCGAGCTGCATTGGGTTAACTTGGTGAGGCACAAGATGTTACCACCCCATCACCTTGGCCTTGAAGGTGGCTTCTGGCCACTGGACCCGGTTTGTTTCTCATAAGCACCGCTAGATGGCGAAAGCACAGCCTACAGCTGGTTATTAAGATCCTCTGTAGACTCGTCAGGTGGTGACACAACCAGCCAATAGGAACATTGAAAGAACCTGGCATGACAACTGGCGCGTGATAGTCAATGACATGGATTAAAAGTTGTGTTAGCCATACCGCTGGCTTAACATTAAGAACTTAACATACATGGGTTGACACTTTGCCACACATTAAGACAGGCAATTGTGCCATTGGTTGCCAATTGCGTAGGAATTTGTGTTGGAAGCCGTGTTGACGTCACAAATGAATCCAGGCTTCTTGATCTGGGTATTACACCCTGGGTTTTTTTATTGCCATTTCGCATACACAGCAAAACATATTTGAGACATCTGACATTTCATATTCTTTTTGGCCTTGAAGACAACACACGTTTTGCAAATCCACTGAGAGGAAAGTATAAAATGTTTCGATACATATTGTGCGTTTTGTAAGATTAGTCTCATCTCATCTCATTTTCTGAAACCGCTCAATCCTATATAGGGTCACGGTGAGCCGGAGCCCATCCCGGAAACACAGGGCGCAAGGCAGGAATACACCCAACGACAGGACGCCAGTCCATCGCTGGGCATTGCGGGACAATTCTAGTCTGCGAGCCAATCAACCTATCCAGGAGCATGCTTTTGGACTGTGGGAGGAAACCGGAGTACCCGGCGAAAACCCACGCGCACACGGGGAGAGCATGCAAACTCCACACAGAAAGGCACCCGGAACCGAGAGATTCAAACCCGGGACCGTCTTGCTGTGAGGCGTCAGCGCTAACCACTGGGCCACCGCGCCACCCTGTAAGATTAGTCAATAATATTACTCAATTCGAAGGGGTTTTTTTGGTCTCTAATACCATAATGCATGTGTAGCACGAATATCTTATCTTATTGTCAGAAACCATTTAGTCCTGTACAGGGTTGCGGTGAGCCGGAGCCTATCCTGGCAGACACAGGGCGCAAGGCAGGGATATACCCACAATGGGACGCCAGTCCATCACTGGGCACTGCGGACAGTTTAGTCTGCAAGCCAATTAACCTATGCAACAGCATGTTTTTTTGGACTGTGGGCGGAAACCGGAGCAACCGGCGAAAACCCACACGGACACGGGGAGAGCATGCAAACTCCACACAGAAAGGCACCCGAGATTCGAACCCGGGACCTTCTTGCTGTGAGGCGACTGTAATCTACCCTGTTTTATAACTTTATCCAGTACATTTGTCCACATCTGTATATCACTGCATAAATGCCTCATCAACTACAAAATATTGCACACTTCAGTAACACTTACATGGGGTATTCAGATACAGAGTGTCAAGTGCAGTGCAGTGCGTGAAGTGTTCTGTTGAACTTTTTTGTGTAACCGACATATTTCTTGAAAATGTATTACCGAGCCATGACGGTTGACTTTGCCTTGTGGGCATTGGCGGTGTGGCCTGCTGGTAGTAAATGGTAGTGCGTTTGGCTTCTGTGGCCCTTTTCCAGGCTCACAGCTGTCAAGCCAGCTGGATGGCTGGCTGGCCCAGGCGCAGGCCACCCGCCGGCCTGCAAGAGCCATCATTGCACCGTGAGTACCGGATGAGACCTGCAGTGACCAATCAGTGTGGTTGAAGTCTGTAATGATCCATCTGGTTTAAGCACAAGGCTCGATAGGTAGGTTAGCTAATGAAACTGAAGATGGTGTACCCCGTACCCGCCATTGTCAACCGGTGGTTTACGATCCATAATTGGGCCATGAGCGCCACCTCGTGGTCCATGGAGACCATACCCAGGTGGGTCAATTGGGTCTTGAGGTGCAAAAGTTGCAAACCCCCACCCTACACAGCCACCCTTTTCAATGTATGGCTCAATGAATAGTATTGTAACTGTTGTGAGTTGTGAAGATATTTGCTTTTCATTACGCTCATTCAGCAAACATGTTATATATTGCAGGCATGCCGGCTACTCGTACTGCGGCTCATGTGCAGCTCACGCCTATAAACAGGTGGATCCAGCTCAAACGTGAGTAGCCACGTGACGAACAGACAAAACAAAAGGTGGCTTAATATTAAGAGTCGTTTACAATTCTGTGGCCTCTTGTCTGAGTGGCATGTGCCGTTGTTCTGTTGCAGGAAACGAGTGTTCATTCTGGGACCATCCCATCATGTGCACTTGTCAGGGTGTGCACTCTCATCTGTCTCCATCTACAAGACGCCCATCTACAATCTCCGCATTGACCAGAAGAGTGAGTTCCACAGCACTGGAGCTGCTTGAATTAATGTTGCAAGTGTTCGTGACAACCTGGAGAGTAGTGGTGTCGATTCTACTATTATTATTATTTTGCATTTCTATAGCGTCTTTCACCCGAAGGCCACAAAGCGCTGCACAGAGCTGTGGTGAGAACGACATGTGAACAATAACATGAGAATAGATCAATAAAATAATGAATATAAATAAATGATGCTCATCAAGTGTCAATAAAAGGAATAAGTGTTCCTGAGCAGGCACGATTAACAGCATGCCATATGCACCACGATTTGAATTTAACAAAATAAACCGATATTTTATTAGAGTTTATTATCACATGATTTAACGATCAACAATGGGCATAGGTACCTCATGTAATGATGGCTACACGAACCCATATCCGGATTAAGCAAGGATTGATTTTTGTACTCTGCGCTACAAATTGAGCGCCCTGAGTTCAATTCCAAGGTTAACAGCTAAAATGTCAGTGGCGATTATCTGAATCAGTCCTAAACGTCCCCTAGGTCAACTCGGCCAACTCGATTCAATGCCAGTATTGTGGATTTTAGAAACATCTTTAATCCCATGGATTGTTGAACACCCGACACATCGTAATGATGTAGGTTTTCACGGCTCGATGCATGAGGATTGCTGCGAAAAGCTGCGCTCGTGACAACCATGCAACCCTCAATCGCGATGGAGGGAGGGAGAGGGGAGCGATCAATGCGACCATCCCGAGAGAGCAGCGTTTCGAAGCCATTAACAATGCTGCGGATGATCAAAGGTTTCTTAGTGTGTGTGTATGTATATTGACCTATCTCTTGCTTCGTTATTCATCCACTGGCAGTTTACTCAGAGCTGTTCCAGACGGGCATGTTTGAGAAGATGAGCGTGGAGGTGGATGAGGATGAGCACAGCATTGAAATGCATCTGCCTTACATTGCAAAGGTCATGGAGAGGTAAAAGATGTGGCTCTTCGTGTCAATGACATTCATTAACTATCAATACCCGCTTAATCCTGTACAGGGTCGCAGCAGAGCCGGAGCATATCCCGACCGACGGCGCAAGGTTGGGGAATACCCAGGATGTGACGCCAGGACATTGTAGGGCACACTGTTTGGGTTGGGGCAGTTTACTCAGCAGGCCAATTAACCGAGGCAGCAGCGTGTCTTTGGACGGTGGGAGAAAACCGAAGCACCCACAGAAAACCCACGCGGGCACGGGGAGATCACGCAGGCTCCACACAGAAAGGCACCTGAGCTGTGCCAATAACAGTACTGTTTATATAACATAGATATGAAGTGGTTGACCCCACTCAAGAGATACAATGAATTGTCACAATCTGGTATCCTGATTAGGTTAAATAATGTTGTTTTGTATAGTTTTCGCTTTTTTCTTATATTCCCTGTCACATTGGTGCAGATTTGTTCACTATTTTAGGTAAAATGTAACTTTAAAATGTAATTGTCATATAGTTTATATTACTCACAAATGATATATTTTACATACATACGTCGGTGCACAGTGTTTTAGGTAATTGTGATGTCAAATAAAATGACGAATGTGAAGAGTGAAATTGTCTGATCCATGTTGTATCTGCCATAAATACAGCAGCCTTTGTTCATTAATGGTCAGTCTAAATATGAAACTAATGATTACTTTCTGATGTTTTTCGTCATCCCCAGCCGACGGGATGATTTCACCATTGTGCCAGTCCTTGTGGGTTCTCTAAACGAGTCGCGTGAGTGTGAGTACGGTAGACTTTTCAGCAAGTACCTCGATGACCCAAGCAACCTGTTTGTTTTCTCCTCCGACTTCTGTCACTGGGGTAAGTCTTAACAATAATTATGTTCCACCAGTATCAAGTAGGATTGCCACGATGCAGTGTATTCATGAAATGACATAACGTTTCACAATGACAGTAATTGTGCTTTCAGTTTCACTTACCTTTGAAATTGTATTTCACTTTTTAATCATTTTTTTGTTTGTGGGCATACTTGTTTATATGGTTTAAAAGTAATTCAAATGCAGTTCACCCAGCATACGTTCGCCATAAATCATCTAAATGTTGTAACGACAATCGCTCACACCTGTAATGCACATGCTGTCAGAAAATAATGACATCTTATTACTCAAAAAACATTTCAAAGCAGAACAGTGCCAGTCAATGTCCAGTAGCCGTTGTCATTGTGGAAGTAGTTCAGGGGGAGAAAGATGACCTAGTAACATGACGAACTCTCCTTGGTTTACAGGCCAGCGTTTTCGTTACACATATTACGACGAGTCTCAAGGAGAGATCCACAAATCGATCGAGTACATTGACAAGATGGTAATCTATCGCATGGAGCGTGCTCACATTTGCGCATTGTGTGCTGTAAATAGGGTACATTAAGTTTTCATGTCCAGTTTCCTGTTTTGTGTCAAAATAATATCAGGTGTGTCAAGGTCATCATACAAAATAGTGTTTTGAGGATCTAATTTTTATGGAGTCTGTCATGCCAATGCCTACTTTTTTCTACATCTATTCGATTGGTTATTAGAATTAATTTATGTTAGCCACTTCTTGTCAACATTGTTTTCATTAATGTTACTGTTCGTATGTCTGCAATACCCATCTGCCTGTGATCTAGTGACTATTTTTCATCATGGAGCTCTTCCCGTATTTAATGCCCTCATGTGTATAGTGTTTCCCATCCTATTTGAGATGCTGTGGTATTTAACAAATTGTTTTTTTCTTACAAAAACATGTATTGTTTATATTTAAATTATACAAATAAGGGTGTAGTGTGCATACAAATAAGGGTGTAGTGTGCGCCTGTAATCCAGCACTTTGGAGGCAAGGTTGGTTAATCAGTGCAGATTTATGACACTTGTTCACCTGCCAGGCAATATCAGTAGGGCAAATTATTTCCTAATTCCTTGTGTGTAGAACTTAGAGGGTTGCACTTTCATCTGCAGGGCGAATTCTATCTGGCTAATCCAGTTTCTTCCCACATGCCAAACATTTATTTATGAAATGACCCAATATCCAAATGCTGCAGGGACTTCCTTAATGCAGTTGACCGATATATAGGGCATCATAGCTCTCCGTTATGTTTTTGCATTGTGCTGCGTGTTGTTTGGAATGATTACTGTTTCACTGATATTCAGTAATGGAGAAGAAAGCTCCCAGCATGTGGAGTACAATGTACAACCCTGAAAGTACATTAAATAGCCCTACATCACAACTGGGAAGATTTATACAATAGGGCACATCATTATGATCAATGTGCACCCTTCTGTGGTCTCTCTACAGGGTATGGACATTATTGAGCAGCTTGACCCTGCAGCATTCAGCAGCTACCTAAAGAAGTATCGGAACACGATATGTGGACGACATCCCATCGGCGTCATGCTGAATGTGAGTCATCCCATTCACTCACTCGTATCTTTTTTCCACTGCACAACGAAGGCGTGCTGGGGCCAGCCTGGCACATCTGAGTGGGCACCAGGTTTATTTTTCACTGTAATAGCCGAGCTGTGCCACTGACATCACAAAGTGAATGAGTCGAAATTTATGTAAGTGGCACCGTGTGCTTACAGCATATTGACTACATTGTTAGCCCAATCCCTTGATTCGCTGGCCCTGAGGCAGATTCAGATGTATTGTGATGCGAGCATATCCTGGTTTTGTTTCTGGCACGGTATTGGAAATGTCCAGTGGAAAACCACCCTCACTGAACCCCCCCCCCCCCAGAAAAACGATATGGTTGCTGTCGTTGTTGACACACTGTTCTCTCGGTAGCTTTGTGCAGCGCTTAATGATCTTCGGGTGAAAAGTACTCTGGAAGTACAATTATTATTATTACTGTGTGGGCCTTGCATTAGCTCATGCTCGTGGAAAGAAGGGTATCCGATGCTCTGGCGTTATAACACCGTGTTGGTGTCCCTTATTAACTTTGCATGTCATTCCTGTTCATGGCAGGCGGTGGCAGAGCTCCGGAACAAAGGGGCCAGCTTGTCCTTCAATTTCATGAACTACGCACAGTCGAGTCATTGCCGCAAGTTCCAGGACAGCTCCGTGAGCTACGCAGCCGGCGCGCTGCAGGCGTCGTGAAGATGCTAGTGCGCGACCCAGGCCATTGCGCAGTGGCACCACCAGGTCGAGGCCCTCCCTTACCTCTTCTCCACCCAGCTCAGCTGGCCTGGCTTTGGCGGTGCTGCTCTGTCCTGTCCGAACATCGAGCGAATACGTTGCACACTGGGCATCTTCGCGTGTGCCGACGTGTAACGGATGGAGGTTCGCGCGGGTCTTCGAAGGTTTGGCGTTGGTAGCAGAAGTTGTTTGCAGTGCCCAGACGCATGGCTGCAGTATTAAAGAAGGCTGCACGCCGCTGCACATGCCAATCCAAAGGCAGATGTTAGACTGGTTGCTGTGATATGTTGCCTAGATGTTCTTTACTTCTGTGAGGTTCTTTTTCTTTGGTGTGTGTTGTTTTTAATGTCTGAACTATTTACGCAAGCTCAATAACACCACACTCTTGAAGGAAGGAAAAACAACGCTTAACAGTGTAAAAAGCTTGTTATTTCTCTACCATTTCACTTCGCATAACTGCTAACCAAATATATTCTGAGAGCAGTTTACAAAGTGGCCTATTGTAGATATAATCATTTTAGCACGTGTTCTGTTAATTCTGTGGCACAAAAATATTGTACCATGGCATTGTAAAATCGTTGCTTGTTGGGCTTTATGCACAAAGAGATTGGTAAAATATGATTGGAATGCATTGATTGTAAAAACTGTTACAAATTCCATGTTAACGCTGACTTTTGGAATTGACAGATATTAATGTACGATGTATGCTTATATTGCAGGTGAACAGCTGGATTTGAAAAGAATGCAAATGCGTTTGTCACAATATTGGACTTAGTGGCCTGTACAATCCCATTGCAGATGCTGCTGTGTAAATGTGAGGAAGTGGACAAAACGTGACTTTCAGCAGTGTGGTACTCATATTTTAAAATTATGGCTCATAATTTTTTCTTAAGTTGCGTGTGATGGTCATGACCCCATCAATAAAGTGTAATGGCGTGAAAAGGTCCGTCCTTGGGTTAACGGCATATGCGGGAGGGAGCAGTAACGTGATCGTTGCCCGCTGTGTTAATGAATGCGTCCATTACCCATCTCCCACCCCTTGTGTTTGGTCACAGGTATTGACAGGCCACCTGGATTCATATTCATACCAATGCACAATCTCAGCAGTGTGAGAGAAGGTTGTTGATCCAAGTTTGTTAACTTAATTCTGTGTTTTCAGGACCTTCCTGCGAGACTGAGTGACCTGTGTTCTCTGGCAGTCTTTGGGATTATCTGTGCTTGTCTCACTGTTCGGTGGAGTCCATTTCATTGACGAGACTTCGTCTCATTTATACAGTATGCTGCTTGCAGCGCGCGTACTTAAGTCGACTTTTGTCCGATCTGCCAATGGCTGTTTAGCACCAATGGAAGGTTTCATAAAAAAAATCTTGTGCATGTGATCCTATCAAAAACTTAGTATAAAACTTTGAACTGTTACAAAAAAAATCCGGACAAAACAAGCCATTTTGCTTTTCACGACTTCATTATTTACGTTTTAAATTGCTCGTGTTTTTGTTTATGCCTCTTTTGTTACAAAGTTGTACTTTGGGAGTCTGCTTTCCACATAAACTCTACTACGTACTAAATGACTCAACTTGCATTTCATCTTAAGATAAAAAGCCCCTTTCCCCCCTACCTACTTCAATGGCCTCTTCTTCTGTTCATGTCTGAATTGCCTATGGTCTTGTAGTTGTAGATGTGAAGGAGTTTCTCATCTCCTGTGTAGAAGTAATGAAGTAGATAGGCATTGCGCTTCAAATTGCACTGGATATGCCTTTCTTGCAATAAAGCGTATTTGTTTCACACGGTATGTATTGTGATGTTTCACCTGTTTGCCTGTCTATCAATAGCCCTGTGTTGAAATTGGCCACTCAGTAGTGTAGTGTGGGTGGCATGAGCCCTAGTACAAGCAATGCATGGGCTCCTTTATGCGCTCTTTTCACATTCCCAGCGCCGTGGCCTCGAGCTCATTAGTTGTACTCTTCACACAGCTTCGCCACTGTGGCCCTCTTGGCAAATGTGGCATTTCTACCCCGTGCTTTGGGCTGATAATTGAGGTGACCACCAAACTCCTGCCCCTTCGCCATGCTAAGTTTTAGCTGGAACTCACTTTAGCTTGATTTGTTTTGTTGTGTCAAATGATATTCAAAATTAGAAATGTAATGATACTTTAATCAATTTTTTAAGTTATATTGTCGTGGAGTCGTATAAGAACGTTTTTACGTTTTTATTTTAAATTCAGATTTGCAGTACATAAGCGATCCTAACAGTTACTCAAGGATCGAATTGCTGTGGTTACGAGAGGGTGGATGAAATGATACAACCGTACATCTTACCCACCATGGAGATTGGATCATTGCAGTACAATGGGCTATCAACCCTGGCTTGGATTTGAACTCGTGTTTAGCTCTGGGAGTCTACCAACCGATGTATCGAGGCTATTGGAGATCACATGTATCCGGAGCATATTATTACAGCAGAAAGTACCCGTTGAACTCGTAAGCTATGGATGCGGAATTCCGAAGGTTCAACAAACGTTTGAACTGACCAACGCAGTAACATAAGCAGCTGGTCTGTATTGTAACCTGCTTACCCTTCTCTGCTGGACAGCTGTTGAAAAGAGCTATACAGCTTAAAGACAGCAGATTTCTTAAGTCCAAGAATAATAGCTGATGTCACCTTGGCTGTGGCTCTATCTGGCAATGAGAGACCACTGTTAGACAGATCAGCATGGGGTCATGAGTCGTTGGGTCGGTCATGCTGTTGCTCGGTGTAGTTATGCATCACCTGTGCACGTGTTTTTAAATTCTCATCTCATTGTCAGAAACCGCTTAATCCTGTACAGGGTCGCAGTGGGCTGGAGCCTATCCCGGCAGATACAGGGCGCAAGGCAGGTATATACTCACGATGGGACGCCAGTCCATCACCAGGAACTCTGGGCAATTTAGTTTGTGAGCCAATTAACCTATGCAGCGGCATGTTTTTTGGACTGTGGGAGGAAACCGGAGTGCCCGGAAAAAACCACGCGGACACGGGGAGAGAACATGCAAACTCCACACAGAAAGGCACCCGAGCTGAGATTCGAATCCGGGACCTTCTTGCTGTGAGGCGACAGCGCTACCCACTGGGCCACCGTTCCACCCGTGTTTTATTTGTATGCCACCAAACATAAAATTAAGTACGTAGAACTTCTTCATCAACCATGATTTATCCTATGCTGAATGAAAGTGTCTACAAGTTACAGCATTTCACGGTCCTAAAATGCAACAATCTAGCTTCTACATGAGTTGATTCCATCTCCGTGGTTTGTGGCCCTCAGGTGAAAAGCTCTCTATAAAGGCAATTATTAAGGTCCCCCCAAAGGTTTTCCCTCATTTAGCTGCGGTTATTTAAACGTACTTATATTTAATTAGCAACAATTTAATCTAATGGTTCGGTCGTAATTCAGCCTTCGTATTCTGGGGTCGAAGAAAATAAGTACCAATTTGTTGAAATTAGTGTTTTTCCTGTGGATTCTCACCTCAAGTGGGAATGAGGAATTTACATCGTTGGAAAGTCCGCGATTCTATGGCGAGATGTGATGGATTGGCAGCACACCCGTGTGCATCCACTGTAGAGGTAGCGATGAAACCAGCTGCAGAAGCCACATGAGTCGTTGCACCGAAATCCTGCGCGATAGCGACATTGGATCGGGCCTTTATCCAGCAGTGGACAAATGCTTTTTTGATCAGCGAATGAGGATGTACATACATTGAAGATAATCAGATATTTTTCAGAACATGTTTCGATTAGGGCGGCACGGTGGCCCAGTGGGTAGCGCTGTCGCCTCACAGCAAGAAGGTCCGGGTTTCGAATCTCTCGGCTCGGGTGCCTTTCTGTGTGGAGTTTGCGAGTTCTCTCCCCGTGTCCGCGTGGGTTTTCGCCGGGCACTCCGGTTTCCTCCCACA
>JAZEWT010000004.1:18851047-18872428 GCA_036362905.1 Mordacia mordax
TACAGTATAATAGCGGATTTTACTCTAGTAGCCTTTGCCGCCCACAGCATGGCCCCCGCAGCAACCTCCAGCATGCACTTATAATTCATCACCGATCTAAGCTCAAACCTGATTCGCTGTTGAGAGTTGATGAGGTCTGGTGCATTTCAGATGAATTTCTCCTACGAGTACATTCATTATCCAGTGTCAAATAAAGTTAATTGGTGACTGGTTGACAAGGAACCTAAGCACGTTGTGGTTATGTATTACTCATCAATCATTTTAATGTGTATTGTCAAGAGCCAATCATAATGACCGTACTGCATACTTACTGGGGAAAGTACAAAGAGGCTCAGGATTTCTAGAAATTTTTTACAGATATATTCAAAGAAGACCTCCACTTTATAAGTAGCACTTTGTATTGTTCTTGACTAGTTATATAGCCATAATTATTTTTATTGTTTTAAAGGATGTAGAATGCTTTATCAATCCACTCCTGGATCAAACCAATTTAATTATTTTCAATCGTGGGAATTGTTTGACCATATTTCGCCACACTGGTCAGTACGGATCAGTGAAGACATTGCCCGTGATCTGTTCGAACATCGCTTGCCAGCGTAATTAACACTGACGAGAAATTGAACCCAGCTTCTGGGTTACAGAGTGTAATACGCTAAATACTGCCGCCACCATTCAATGCTGAATATAAGCATCAATACGCCTGAGGATGTCTCCAACGTGGAAGGCGAAACAAAATGCACGATGTGCTTTTACTTGCGCATTAACGAGCATTACAGAACATTATTGGGCGATTCCAGAGGATTAAAATAAATCCCATAGCATTTACTCTAAAACTGCACAAGGGCTCACAAAACATGACTCATTTGAGAATAATGTTACAATCGTGTGCAGACATTGTGCATCTTGTGCATCGAGCATTGCGCAAGGATTCAAATCGAAGTCATTGCAGAAGTATTTGATTAGTCAAGGATTAAAATCGAAGGCATTGTAGAAGTATTTGATTAATCACGGACGTTTGTAAAGAATTAATCAACCGCTGTCATGGGAAAGAAAAATAGGTACATTTGTCTACCTGTTCAAACAAGCAATGTGCCAGAGTTCACCTCAGCTGGGGGTCCCTGGGCTAGCTGTGGCAATTTCAGACTTGTAATGTCAGGAGCCAGGATAAATATAGGGGGGAAAACGCAACACATGCATGAATAACACTGCCTTCATAGGACCTGTTCTGAAATAAGCATGGCCCAGAATTTCACTCAAATGGTTCGGTCTATAGTGCAGTGCGATTGCCAGATCCCTCGTGCCGCACGCTGCCCGAGATAACACATGCCAGCTTTCGCATGCTCACCCAAAAACTACGGACTCCGACAACATTCCACTTCTACCGAGCGCTGTGTTGCGTGACTGGGTGACTCCTGTTTTTCTCCTGCCAGTACAATGGTCGATCGCAGTCGACCGACTGGTCTGAATGCAGTCGCAGCTGCGGCGGAGGAATCATGTTCCGCCAGCGCCCATGTCACTCGCGAAGGTGAGGGTGGGAGACATGTGCCTTCACGGAGGGAGTGTGTGGTCAGAGGGGGAGGTCGCTGCCAGAACTTGACCCGGTTCATCATGCCCTGCTGAGCACTGTTTTTTGTTTCTCCGTGTTCACGTGTTGAATGTGATGTTGGGATAAGAGGACACTTTTTTTAGCGTGTTTCTTCTAACAGCATCATGCCAGATTGGATGAAATTTGTTTTACTCTTCCACTAATCACTTTGTCGTCGCAAAGAGCGCAATAATGGGAAATTTCAGCCTCTTTCCATTCAACCCCATGGTAAGTGATAATTTTTAAAATATCATAGCCAAAGCAACACCCATCCAGAAAAGCATTATTGTTACAGCATTAATTGAGTAATTATCATTTGCAACAGTGATTTTTAGTTTTGAAATAGAAATGCTGACTCTCTGCAACACTTCAAGAAGCCCTGCCTTTGGGACAATGGAGATATATACCCATTTACTTATTTTGTGTTCTTTTATATATTTGAATTTAGAATACCTAAGATTTGCATGGAGAGTCTAACAACCTACTTTCTACATTGCCTCCTACTGGCACATTTGGAGCATTTTGAGCCACCTCTAAATGCTGTAAAAGCTTTGGTAATCCTCAAACGTGTGTAGCGTATTCATATTTAGTAGTTATTATTCGACACTTTCATCTAAATTGTGTAAACAAATAGAATGTCGTCAATAACACTGAGGCTTCAGGATTCCAGCTGTATGGCATGGGCACCTGGAATGGTGTTCTCTGGTGTGTTACAAATTGATTGTTTCCTAAAACGATCAATTAATTGTTGATAAGACATATTTGAAGAAGCTCCTAACAATGTCGAGATTGTCAACAGTGCCACAGTCGTGAAAAATTACATTTTTGTGGCTTTTGTTTTCATTTTTTCTCAATTTGAAATGGTCTTCATTTTAATTATGCGATGCAACAAAACACTTAGAAATACTGTAAAAGCAGCCATCAGCCAATGTACCTGGTCAGTTTAGCCTGTCAGATGTATTTTTAATGCCAATTTGGCAGATGTTAAGTACGGTGACATCAGCTTGCGATAAAGTAACCCTAGACAATGTATTGATCAGCACCACCATCAGTAACCTGATCCACTATCTCCCTGAACGGGGCCACATGTTTAGCACTGGGTCTCGGTTTGCTCATGACACAGCGCCACTTTCACCTGCTGCGTTTGCCTGCCACGAGAATGTTTCTTTATTCGAGCCCAGACATAGTTTTTTTATTTGATGTGGAGGCTGAGCGTGGAATGTATGGTTCAACGGAGACAGCCACAGAATGCCACACCCAGTGCTTAGAGACATTCTTACTGCATGAGCCATCTTAGATTGTGGTCTGCACCACGAGACTGTTTTCATATTTTTTATTCTTTTCAGTTAGGCAACTGCAACTGATATTACGCAGGTGTCGCCATGTACCAAGCATCTGTGTGGGCTTGTTTGAAGTTGCCCTCCTGAGTCTAATAGACGCTCGGACAAGTAGTGGCTTTATATGAGTACCCAGCCTCTTTTGTCAGACGACTACTTGCTGAGGGTATGGTTGCCACCTGTATTGATGTAGAGTTTCACGGTTTGACATATGGGGTTGGCGCCTGTCCTAGATTCTTTGATAGTCCTGTCGTTTGAGGAAGCCATCCTGGGAAATTTTTGAGCCTTCCCACAAAATTAAACTTTAAAATGTCCGGGTTTTGTCCGTAAATTGTAGTTCTCTCCCGTTGTGTTCTCAGTTTTTGTTTGCACCTGAGAGATGGACTCTCAAAGATCGGGACCTCACCATGCCATGCAGGTTGTGGTGGTTATTTGTCCAGAGTTCACACTTATCATTGGGGGTTGGAGAAGGTAGGGACCAAAAACACTCTCCACTATCCAGACTCAACCCGTCTAAAGTTTCACGGTTTGACAAGATCGGACACGTTTTAGGTGATGTAATCATCGCAGTGGCAGCGTAACGTTCCATGCGTATTGGTTTCTTCCTCGCGGAGGCCTCATTCATAGGCTACACGCAGGCAACGTCACCCTGAGCCGCACAAAGCTTATGAAGTGTGCAAAGCAAATGTAAGAGTAGGGTTGTGTGTTTACCATTGCCATTCTCTGGTGATGGAACTCGTGGCTTTGCCTCGTGGGTGCCCGCCCAGCGCGTGACTCTGAAAACACTTCCCAGATGAATACACAACACTCCATCTATACTGGCAAAGAGGCAGCGCCCTCAATTCAAATGCGTATTACACAGAGCGCAAAAGAAGGCTGTGTACTGCCAACTTCTGCTGCCCTTTGTTGGTCAGACCTTGGCACCGTGCCTCTGTCACCAGTCGTTCTCTTCACAAATGTAACGCCTTTACAGGAGCGATGAATTCCTGCGGAGGGTTTTCCCATGTGTTCATATATCGGCAGCGAATTTACCGAGCCCGTGATGTCCCTCTCGTTGTACGGCCAGGAACAATGGCGGCTCGGACTGCGCTGGCTCGGACAGGATCTACGCTTTGTGCAACACCGAGGTGAGGGGGAACATTCCTGTTGTGGGGATTAACAGCGAAAATAAATCAGAAGCGGACGTGCTTTGAGGAAGTCTTTATTGCAGTTCTGGAGTCAGGCAAGGGAGAGATGCATTGTCAAAGGAATAGACAAAGGGCCCTCTAACAAGTTCTTCAGGACCACAGGGGCACGAATCACTTTCATTCACTGGGGTTTTTGGCTTGGTGCATGCAAACATGAATTTAATGGGTGCAGTGGCACCTTAGCGTGATTGAGGTCTGAGTGCGAACAATGAAATGGTGCCTCCCATGTATTTTTCCCACCTTCTTAGTGGCCTGGCACCTGGGCCCTTTGGGGTCCACGTGTTCCGGTGCAGTCACACAGCCTGCGCGCACGATAGCAGCAGCGCTGAGTGGTAGTTGTTGTGCGCAGGATGACAGTTTATGGTACTGCTGACATGAACAAGAGGAAAATCATTCTCTCATCTCATCTCATTGTCTGAAACCGCTTAGTCCTATACAGGGTCACGGTGAGCCGGAGCCTATCCCGGCAGACACAGGGCGCAAGGCAGGGATACACCCACGATGGGACGCCAGTCCATCGCCGGGCACTGCGGGGCAATTTAGCCTGCGAGCCAATTAACCTATGCAGCAGCATGCTTTTGGACTGTGGGAGGAAACCGGAGTGCCCGGCAAAAACCCACGCGGACACGGGGAGAGCATGCAAACTCCACACAGAAAGGCACCCGAGCCGAGAGATTCGAACCCGGGACCTTCTTGCTGTGAGGCGACAGCGCTAACCACTGGGCCACCGTGCCGCCCGATAATCATTCTGAACTGTTCAATTTGTTTGGTGGAAGACTTGTGCCGGTAGCCATCTTAACTCATTTTGTTGGCTGGCAATTCGTTCTTCAGTTCAAGTAAGTCTGGTTTAGTAACAAATGAAGAGATTTAGAAAAATAGACAGAAAAATACAATTCCTTCCATTCACGGGAGAAAAGGATGCAGTGAATTAAATTAACATTAAAATAAACTACACGTGACACATTCCATCAAGTCATAGACCGTTATAATTGGGAGGCTCCCATAAAAACAACTCGCAAATCTCCGCATTTGGCTGCCAGTGGTGACTGTTGAAGAAAAACAATCGAGTTGTGCTAAACGGTGAGCGAATTAACTCACAAACAAGGGACATGTCATTGAGTTAGGGCATATTAAATATTCCACTTCATACCGGAACCTTGGTGAATGATGTCAGTTCACAGAAGATCCACTGCTGGATGAGGACTAGGCAGATAGCAGAACTCTTAAGTGTTTATTTGATCAGAGTATTAATTGTAAAACCTTGTTTCAAATTTTCTTCACCTCTCCCAATGCAATGCCTAATATTTTGGGTAATCTTTACTGTCTCATCGTGTTAGATTTTATCCAGGATGGAAGCCCGTGTCATTCGAGCTGTAGCCGTGATCCTGCGGGTCTGATGCTAGTGTCTCTCAGCCAGCATAGAACCCAGCAAGTGCTTTGACCCACCCTACACCTCAACTTACGAACCCTGGAGTACAATGATTTATAGTGAATGCTTACATCTGCAAAGCTGACACACTCCTACCGTTCCGGTTCAGCATCAAGACCTTCCTTTGCTGCCTGTGACTGTATCTCTCATAGCATGCACACGTGCAGCCCTGTTGTAAGTCCACTGCTGGACGATGATCTCCTTGGACTGCGGGGGTTCTGGGGGTGATTTTACCATACCTCTCACCACACTGGTCTGTGTGAGTTGATGAAGATGGGGAGCATACGTGTAGAGGCATAGAAGACCAGTACAATAATAGAATGGTTGTTTGCTGCATTACCCTCTGCTGACGATCGTGTTCTACAGCAGCCTTTTACTAAATCGTTCCTGGTTCTCCCCTAGGTTGACTCGGCCTTAAACGAGTGCCTGGTGTGGAGCATAAAGATCTTCACACAGTGGGAGATTTAGGCAACCGTGCGTTGTGTCGCTCGTTCACCCCTTCGTGTGCCATGCCGCAATTCATCGGTTCCCACTAACAGAACTTGCCCTGACCGTCTGTGCGGGGAGTGCAGAGTTGCGGCGACGGTGCCCGAGAGCACCGCGAGGAGCAGTGTGTGCGCTACAACCAGCGCGAGTTTGAGGGCCGACGGCACAAGTGGGTCCCGTACTACGGAGGTGAGGCCTGCACCGGCACGCGACGTGTGCGTTGTGCACACGCGCTGTCACGGGCAGAGCAATCGCTCGTACGTTCATTATCGGTACCCGCCATAATCCGGCATAAGTTCGCGGCGGGCCGGCGCCTATTCCGGCAGACACAGGGCGCAAGGGAGGGTTGCAGCCGCGACGGGGAGGCATGCTAGTCAGTCGCAGGGCACCTTGGGGGAAATTTAGTCAGCAAGCTAATTAACCTTGGACTGTGGGAGAAAACCAGAGCACCCAGCGAAGACCCACCGCAGAATCGCTCATTCCTTTATTTCCAGTACTCGCGTCATCTGGCAGCGCGAAGCAGTCTGCTGGTGCTCACCGTGAGCGTTGTCCTTGTGTTGTGCGCACGCCGGCCCACGACCAGCTCCCAACAAGTGCGAGCTCAACTGCATGGTGCGTGGACACAACTTCTACGTGCGGAAGGCGGAGGCCGTGGAGGACGGGACTCCCTGCGAGCTGGGCCGCCGGGACGTGTGCGTGCAGGGCGTGTGCCGGGTAAGGAGGAGTCCCCCCCCTTCCATCGTGATCGCTGCTCCCTCACTGTGCTACCCCTCCCGCCTCCCCGTTCCCCCATCCCCTGGCTCCCCGTAAATCGAGCGACGCCGTGCGTGATCCGTGGATTCCGGAACGTTTTCCTTACGCTGTGTTGCCATGGCGATGCTATCGCTACGTTCGTTCCAAACCTAGTGATGGAATGACGCCACGGGCGAGATGACGGTGAATGTCGGTGGCATCATTGTGCTGTGCGCATGTGCTCACTTATATCCATTGGTGTAGTAATTGTTATTTACAGTGGGGCAATGGCACAGTGAATAGCGCTGTCGCCTCACAGCAAGAAGGCCCGGGTGCAATTCCCGGCTCGGGTGCCTTTCTGTGTGAAGTTTGCATATTCTGTCTCTGTGTATGCGTGGGTTTTCGTTGGATTATCCGGTTTCCTCCCATCGTCCAAAGACACACTGCTGCCTAGGTTAAATGACCTGCTGAGTAAATTGCCCAATCAAAGTGCCCTGCGATGTACTAGCATCACATCATGAGTATAGCCCTGCCTGCCAGGATAGGCTCCATCCACCTACGACCCTGTACAGGATTAAGCGGGCATTGATAATGATGAGGATTATTTACAGACTTTTGCCCATTATCTGCTGCTGGATTAATGCCAGACACTGCGTATCCCCTTGCCTCTCTGTGGTTTCCTCACTACAGCTCTATAATGATGTAAGTTGCCCTGGATAAGGTTGTCTGCTAAATAATAATTATTAATAATGTCGGTTGCTTGAGCATACTTCGTGACACTCTTTAGTTTGGGTTTGGTGACTACAGGGTTCAGGGCCTATGTTAGTTGTGCTTGGAAATGGGACTAAAATGTCTGGGTTCATCGCGCCGTGAACGAACCACCGCTCCACCTGCACGCCCCACTGCGCCACACCGACTGTTGATCACCGAGCCCGTGTGACATTAGGCATTTACGACAAGACCCCCAAAATGAATGGTGGTGTTAACGTCACCTGTTAGAGACGTCGCCGCATTCTTGTGACTGATAAAGAAAACTGTAAAAAATAACAAGGTTGTTAAACGCAAACTCTCCGCTGGAGGCATTCCTTCGCGGTATCGGTTTTATTGATTCTGGAACAATCGTGCAGGCTAATGGGGGAAATTGACAGCTCTAGCTGACATGGAAAGGAAGCCGGTTCATGCCGATGCTTCCTGGGTTACGGCTCTTCCCGACAACTTCTTCCGCTCTCTCCAGCTCTCTAGTGGAATCTTCTCTCATCTCATCTCATTATCTGAAACCGCTTAATCCTATATAGGGTCACGGTGAGCCGGAGCCTATCCCGGAAACACAGGGCGTAAGGCAGGAATACACCCGACGACGGGACGCCAGTCCATCGCCGGGCATTGTGGGACAATTTAGTCTGCGAGCCAATCAACCTATCCAGGAGCATGCTTTTGGACTGTGGGAGGAAACCGGAGTACCCGGCGAAAACCCACGCGGACACGGGGAGAGCATGCAAACTCTACACAGAAAGGCACCCGAGCCGAGAGATTCGAACCCGGGACCTTCTTGCTGTGAGGCGTCAGCGCTAACCACTGGGCCACCGCGCCGCCCCTAGTGGAATCTTCTGGATGTTTATTTTCATTAACTACTATGACCGGCAGTAACCTGCGCACATCAGAATCACATAGGTTTACGGTCGAGAGGGCGGCGGTAATGTCAGAAAAGAGATATCTGAAATGGCCCCGTGCCAGAAATCTGGCAAGTAAATGCCATCACGCATCGCTTTCTCATTCAAAAGCCTGCAAAAATATTTTTGCCTGCTCGGGGTGAAATACCAGAGGAGGCCATCTTTGAGGTTTGATGAGATTGTCTTTGCATTGATGTTGGGTTCTCACAGCTCGATGTTTGAGAATTGCTCTTAAGAACTGCTCTTCAGGATAGCAGTGTCAAGCATTGTCTAACGGTGTCAGGGATGGTCACAATGTGCCATGTGATGTTCTTATTCTCGTTCAGTACATACCGTTGGTACGGCAATTTGAAACTAGGCGTTCTACAGACTCAGTGATGATGTGCTCAGTAGATGCGTATGTTTTTCCAAGGTTGCTCTCTGATGAGCCTCAAGGTTGGTTGAGGGCACTTTTTGAGATCTGCTTAAGTGTGTAACCGTGCTGTGTCATCCAGATGTTTACACAATGAGCCACAAGAATTCACTGAACCTCATTAAATGTGCCATGTTCGGCTAGCTTTGCGATGTCCAACTTTCAAAAAAAATCGACCCGTATGGAAAGGCACAGTTTTGACAAACCGCGAGAAAGTAGTAAATACTTTACATCGTTGGTTTCCTGATGTGGTCACGAATGCCCTTTAAAAAGGGGTTTCCCTTCCCCTGCTGTCCTCCACTGATGGGTTCCACCCTTCATGGCACAGACATGGGTGTGACCCGAGGTGCCGCCCATCTGGGTGTGCTCGCCGGTTGTCTGTCCAGCGCACTGGCCTTCAATGACGCTGCATGGAGTCCACCGCAAACCAGTGGTGTCTCATCTCATCTCATTGTCTGAAACCGCGTAGTCCTATACAGGGTCACGGTGAAGCCGGAGCCTATCCCGGCAGACACAGGGCGCAAGGCAAGGATATACCGACGAAGGGACGCCAGTCCATCGCCGGGCACTGCGGGGCAATTTAGCCTGCGAGCCAATTAACCTATGCAGCAGCATGCTTTTGGACTGTGGGAGGAAACCGGAGTGCCCGGCGAAAACCCACACGGACACGGGGAGAGCATGCAAACTCCACACAGAAAGGCACCCGAGCCGAGAGATTCGAACCCGGGACCTTCTTGCTGTGGGGCGACAGCGCTAACCACTGGGCCATCGTGCCGCCCACCAGTGGTGTTACATTATTAATTTGTAGGGTAATAGACACCTCTCACGAGTGTGATTACCTTCACGACAAAAGGATTCTATTCGTTTTGAAGTGTATCACCAGGTATACGATAGGGGACAAGCCTTCCCAACACAATGATGGCATTGTCCGGACTACTGGAGGAATTGAATACAATAATGATTATATATTGATGGCACCAACTTTAATTGAAATTCCCTGTAAACCTCCAAGTGTTGCAAAGCCATCGCACACATGAGGTGTGCTTTGTTGCCATACAACTTTTTTGCAATTTGCTATGATTGGAGCTTGAAGTTAACGTTTTCTTGAAATTTCGATGCTTCGCAAGATCTGGGGAAAGCGATGGCACAGTGATTCATACACTGACGTATAAACCCAGTCACCCAAGTTCGATTCCTGGCCTTAGCACCCAGTTTCCCCCTCTTTGCCTCATAAACTCACACCTCTGGAGTGAAGTATAGTCACACAACTTCTATGAACGAGGCGGCATGGGAAAGCATCCAGCAATGGGTCGGCAAGGGATTATTTGTTACTGAGAATTGCTCTTACGAGCTTCCCTATTGGAATAGCCGTGTTGAGTGTTCCTCCGAGCTCATTCATCACGTTTCGCCTCCCTCGTTGGGGCATCATCGAGCCATACCTACACCTTTGTTTAGTGCTATTCCTAGAGTTCCCCTTGTCTTAAGCCATCATTGCAGCCATTAAACATCAGTCATGAATAACTTAGCGTAATGTTTCATAGAGCTGGTATTTTTCAAAATCCTATCTTTAGTCCGTGGTTACATTTGGAAGCACTGTAAACATACTGATGACTACGCGGCAATACATGCATTTGAGGATAATGTGGTCAGGAACCCTGGATTACGAGATTCATCTGTCAACGGTTGATAGATCCGTTGCATAAAAAGTTGACATTTAAAAAGTGCAGCTTCAACATTATCTATCCACTGTGATGGTGTGCGGGTAAATCACAAGCAGTGACTGCATCTGACCATAGGCCATTAAATGGCTCCTCTTGAAGCTGTTGTCCTCCTGTTACCCTCAAGTAATTGTGAGTGGATGAGGGGTGCGTGTGGCCCTGTCGCAGTGCTATATTTGGTCACATCTCAAGTTTCACTGAAAGACGTAAACCAGTTCAGCAGCCTCCGCTGCCTTGTTATGCTTATTTCAGTGCGTGTTGCCCACAGCAATCCACGATTTGGCCCTTTAAACTACCACAATTTGTTCCCGTTGAACAATCTCAAAACTAGGACTGTATACGTCAATATCGTCTTAAACATGGATTCAAGTTTTACACAGTTGCTATAGTGGCTCTGAACTGTAAAGATAAGGGTTTTTAAATCCATTCAAGTTTTTTTGTCACTTACATGATCGTGCAGTTTTTTTAAAAAAGAAAGTTCCCTTTACTTAGCTTTGCCTTCATGTAAACATTATGTATAATTTGCTTAACTATTATTGTAAACGGCCACGATCAAAGCATTGCCAAAGGCCTTCCCATGGCATTGTCACCATATCTCACGATGCGAAAACCCATCTCCCACTTTCACGCAAGCCGATTCATCACTCGATCTCTGCGGTGTATATTTCTCTGGTACATGCACGCCTTTGGCTGCCCCTCTGCCCTTAATTGCGACCACTGAACATCACTGTTGCCTGCATAGTGAAAACCGTGCTTTGCTTTCACTCCCACCGTTTTCAGTAGAGTAACGCGCTAGGTAGATGGCAACACGAGTTTGATTCCTGGTGATTGCTGACATCACTGGTGAAAGAGATCCGAACCAATCTAGATCCCTCCTGCACCAATCTAGATCCCTCTTGCACCAACCCTACTGAGCAAAGTGGTGAATTATATAAGATTACAACAGGTTTACCGTATCTGGCGATTATGCAGGTTTTACCGTAATTGCCAGATACGGTAAAATCTGTTGTAATCTTATATATGTATACTGGCAAAAAAGTACCCATAGCGTTAACAGCTCCACCTGACTGCCTTTTGGCAATGGCTGACACCGGCAAATAGGCTCAAAAGGAAGCCACTGCCAGGTGAAGGTCGGTCAGTTGAAGGACAATGCATAGGGTATCAAAGCTACCTGTTTGCATACTTTGCCACTAGTATGTGTGGCTTTTGCAAACTGGACGTATTGCAAAATGTGTTTATTTTGGTGTTTGGGATATTAACACCTGCATAATTGCCAGGCAATTATGCCTGGCACCTGCATAATTGCCAGGCAATTATGCCTGGCGATTATGCAGGTGTTAAGATATTAACACCTGCATAATTCACCACTATGGGTACTTTTTTGCCAGTATACATGTATAAGATTACAACAGGTTTTACCGTATCTGGCAATTATGCAGGTGTTAATATCTTAACAGGTGTTAATATCTTAACACCTGCATAATCGCCAGATACGGTAAAACCTGTTGTAATCTTATACATGTATACTGGCAAAAAAGTACCCATAGTGGTGAATTATAGTTATATAGCTCCGTAACTGAAACGGCATGGGGAAGCTTTAATCCAGCATTGGATTGACAATAGGCTGTAATGTAAAACGTTAATTTGATCACTTCCTACTTCATTAGGCTCTGAATGTCTAACCCTTCCTTGTACTTATTGCTATTATTTCTCTTCCTTTTATACGGCCATCCCGAAAGAACCGCTTCAGAAAGCAAATCTCGTGCGTCAAGCCGTGAAAACGTAACCGCAGTACTTATTCTAATCATTTGGACAAATAAAGAAAATGTCTAAGGGCATTGTATATTATTGAAATTTAATATCCAAACACAACAGTTAAAGGCTGAAGCTGGTGCTGCAAATGGTAACAGCCTCAGGGTGTAATAGCCTGCAAGCCAAGACTTGGTGGTTATGAGTGCAAGGGCAACTTGTTAAAACAAGCGCTAACTAGAAAATACACGCTGCTGCTTTCCATATGCTTTTGGTTTTGTGAACAAGACAAACCTTTACGTTTCATTGTATACAGTTTGTTTGCTTCGAATAACAGTAAATGCTGAAAGGCAAAATGCTCACTAGGTGGTACTCATTTTATTGACCCTGAACGGATGTGTTGAGTGGGTCCTTAACTCCTATTTGCACTTTTAGTATTGTGATTGAGCAACGATTGGTCTGCCACCGTGCAACATGGACTAATCTGTCCTCACACGCGATTAATCTGAGAGTTGTCCATCTGTCTTAGGTGTCACAGCACAGAGCCAGCACCATTGGTTTCAATCCCAGGTTTCAGGCATGCGCGATTAACTCGGTTTTCTAAGTGTAGCGAGTTGATCTCCTCGTCCTGGTCGGTGTTTTTAAAATAATGTTAAGTTTGAGATCCAATTTCATATTTCTCTCTTTTTTTGTGTGATGCCTCTGGACCGCCTCGTGTCACCCGGAGCCCTGCGCCTGTCTCTTTAATTTGCTTGTGCCTGTCGCCGCCACTGTGACGGGCGCAGGTCGTGGGCTGTGACGGGAGGCTCGAGTCCGGCCTGGTGGAGGACTCGTGCCGCGTGTGCGGCGGCGACGGCTCCTCCTGTGTCCCCGTCGCCGGCGTCTTCGACAAGCCCGATGTTCCCCGGGGTAAGGACCTAGGGCCAGGCTGTCTTATCTATTCCTTTTGCCCGTTCCAGTAAAAAGCAGGGGTGTCATGATCTCGCTACGATATAAGATCTCATCTCATTGTCAGAAACCGCTTCATGATTGCTTCGAAAAGCTGCTCTCTCGGGACAGCCTCACAAGTGTGAGGCGAAACGTCGCAAGGAGAGGAGAGAGGAAGCGAACGACGCGGTTGTCCCGAGAGAGCAGCTTTTCGAAGCAATCCTCATGCATCGAGTCGTGAAAACCTACATCGTTACAGAAGCCGCTTAGTCCTGTACAGGGTCGCGGTGAGCTGGAGCCTATCCCGGCAGACACAGGGCGCAAGGCAGGGACATACCCACAATGGGACGCCAGTCCATCACCGGGCACTACGGGAAATTAGTCTGCAAGCCAATAAACCTATGCAGCAGTATGTTTTTTTGGACCGTGGGAGGAAACCGGAGTGCCCGGCGAAAACCCACGCGGACGCGGGGAGAGAACATGCAAACTCCACACAGAAAGGCACCCGACCCAAGATTTGAACCCGGGACCTTCTTGCTGTGACGCGCAGCACTACCCACTGGGCCACGATATAAGATAAAGATCAGTTCCTTTTGTGTTCTCTGAGAACCGAAATACTTGGTTAATTTTTTTAACAATGTATTTTAATTGTAAGGCACCTTGAAGTTCTTGATAAGGCGTTTGTTTGTTTTTTAAACGTAATACCTCATTAATATTATTAGCTTACCCGTTAAAACCTATCCATTGATTGCATTTCATTGCACTCAAGTTAAATGAAAACAAAAACTCGTTCTTCTCTACCGCTGCTGTGCAGGCTACGTTCAAGTCCTTGTCATCCCGGTCGGAGCGACGAATATAAAAATTCAAGAATCATCTCCTTCTAGAAATTACCTGGGTACAGTGCACGCACAGAGACAAAGATTCCTCTGATAGGTTAAACAGGCTGTATGGTCAAGTGCCAGCAGTAGGCGCTTATGAATGCCGACAATGAGACACGAGAAGGTGAGTGACCCAGCACCTCACCCGCTGCCGGTTGTATCCCTAGTGACAATGTTTACACACTGTGGTAGGTACTCATTTGAGACTGAGTCGACCTAGCGGAGGCCCAGGACCGGTTCAGAAAATGGTGTTGGTTATGAGCGGGAATCGAACTCTGGTCGCCATGTTTGTAGCCCAGAGTACTTACCAGTGAGTCTCTGCTCCCCACGGTATAAAGACTAAGACAAAGATCCCCCAAATAGCCTTTACAGACTCTAGGGTCAAGTGCGGTTAGCGAGCACATATGAAAGTCGACACGGCACAAGAGGGGGTGGGTGACCAGCACCACGCCCGGCTGCCTTTGTCTCCCTAGTGGAAATATTTTTACATTGCTCTAGGTACTCATTTGAGACTGAGTCGACCTAGTGGAGGCCCAGGACCGGTTGAGAAAATCGTCACTGGTATTGGCCGTGAGCGGGAATCGAACTCGGTTCGCCGGGTTTGTAGCTCAGCGCGCTAACCGCTGGGCCACCGCTCTCCACACACACACGCGCGTGTGTGTGTGTGTGTTCGGTATAGTGCGTGCATGCACACGCGCGCGCGCACACGTGCGCACAACGTCCGTCACCTGGAGTGCAGCTGCAGGCAGACAAGTTCCAGCAGAGCCGATCAGACAGGTTCGGTTTAGGTTTTCATTGCAGCACCGCTGACTGAGGAAGGTGCGAGCCCATGCAGAGACAGATTCTCAGAGCCTGATAAGAAAGCCCACGACTTTTCAAGAAAAATAATTAAACTGTGGCAGGAATGATATTGCGGTTGCACAAAGTATAAGGCAGAGTATGAACCTGCCGGGCAATAGACCTAATAATGAATTTAAAGGTGAAGCTTTTTTGTAATTTTCTCCTTGCCAATGTTATAATGATTCTGCCGTCCGCATCATATCACGAGATGACCGGTTCGTTCAGAACTCTCTCTCACCGCCTGCTATAAAGAGCGGCCCGCGGAAAGGGATTTAACAGAACTACTTCTGAAGTCTCTTCAAGTGTCCGCACATTGACAGACTAAGGGCCTTGCATTCCTTGGTGCGCTGCTGCAGGGAGAGGTTCAATGCACGGTGCTCGAATGAAAATGTTGAATTTTCACGATTTAAATGCGGTGGATAGTTGTGCATCCAGGGCGGCGTGGTGGCCCAGTGGTTAGCGCTGACGCCTCACAGCAAGAAGGTCCCGGGTTCGAATCTCTCGGCTCGGGTGCCTTTCTGTGTGGAGTTTGCATGCTCTCCCCTTGTCCGCGTGGGTTTTCGCTGGGTACTCCGGTTTCCTCCCACGGTCCAAAAGCATGCTCCTGGATAGGTTGATTGGCTCGCAGACTAAAATTGTCCCGCAATGCCCGGCGATGGACTGGCGTCCCGTCGTCGGGTGTATTCCTGCCTTACGCCTTGTGTTTCCGGGATAGGCTCCGGCTCACCGTGACCCTATATAGGATTAAGCGGTTTCAGATAATGAGATGAGATGAGTTGTGCATCCAGTGATGTCTCGGCTGAGACCATCGTCTGTCACACTTGAGTGTGATCAGGTGCGACTGAATCCCAGTTTCGAGCACAGGATCTCAGTCGTACCGACTCAGTGTTCTCTAACACCTGAGTTACTGGACCACTTCACGTATTTAAAAATGCATCTGATTATGACTTCACTAACGTTAGCACTTTGCTTTAGGATTCCTTACCCTAATTATTGGCCTATTTGTTTGCATGACATTTGCTATGTTAATGGGCAGCGGTAACCAGTCATTCTTGTGAACGTTTTTTATTTATGCGTTTTCACCATTGCCAGTGCGCTCTCAGAAATATTTGCTTTATAATAACGAAGCAGCTTTGTGACATTGCACCAAGTTCACATTATAACCTGGGGCCAGTGGAGGGCGCTCAGTGCAAACTGGACTGATCAGTAAAGATCATGCAGCCTCTGTGCCATAAAAAGAGAACCCATCACCATTGATTGAAGAGATTCACTCTGGACTTCTTGTTGTCTTACATTGTCATGCATTTGAACCAATGGCACTAAAACGACAGCAACAGAAGTGATGCATCACTGGAGACAGACAGGAGACCATAATGCAATTCTTCAGGAAATTCTGAAGGACAACATGAATAGAAACACAAAATCCGGCTCGTTGTGTAATTCTGTAAACGCTGAAGATCCTTAAGGTTGAACGAATGGTGAAAAAAATAAGTGTTACAGAAGAATAAAGCAACGTCATCAACTTAAAAAGGTTATGGCTCCAGGGTTGTCCAGATATTTGGGGCATGTGACAAGACCAGAAGTGTAAAAAAAAAAGGCTTCACCATTTCCACTGGTAATACAAGTGTTGAAATCTTTGACACCTTTTGTGAAGTGTAAAGTTTGTAAAACCATGCACGTCTGTGGCAAAAAACAAACCAAAACACTTTGACAATATATGCATTGTCCTTTTACAGCCTGATTTCGGTGTTATCCAGGTGTTGCCAAAGGCAATCAGCTGAGAACATTGCAACATCAATGCATTAGTGGCTTGGGTTGAGCAGTTAGTCTTTGGGTACTTTTTTGCCAGTGTCGAAATATCTTTGCAACTATGTGATGTTTTAAGATTTGAACACTTCTATTATTGCCGGAAATAGTAAAGCCTCTTCTTTTTACATTTCTCTACTGGCAAAAAGTACCCATAGGAGACCAGAATTGTCAAATTTATGCATTGTTTAGTTAACATATTGGAAATGTTCGAATCAAATTGGGTGTTAAAATTTAATGAAGTCTCTCGATGTTCATGCGAGCATTGCAGAGCACTCGTTTAAGTTGGTATCCCAATGTCAGTGGTGGAAATTCCCCATTTCTTTGTGTGTATGTGATCTCATTTTGCATCTGTCCATCCCTCTCATGTCTTGCTCCCCCGCAACGGGAGCAGCCATCAAGAACCCGCTCGGCCACTACTACCTCAATGGGCACTGGACGATCGACTACTCGCGTTCGCTACCGGTCGCCGGCTCGGTGCTGCGCTACGAGCGCCGTGATGAGAGAGACGACGCGCCAGAGGTGGTGACTGTCCTGGGGCCCAGCACCGAGCCGCTTGTCGTGGAGGTACCGCCCGCACCCACGCCCCGATTAATTTTTCCCCAACACCGAGGTGGCTGCAGCCGGCCAAAAAATTACAGCGTCGTGACCTTGTTGGTGTCGGTTTCCACAGCTCTGATGCTTGAGGGATGCTCTCAAGAGCTGCTCTTTCAGGATTGCAGTATCGAGCATTCCTTCGTGAGGATTTGCGATGTTCTTTCCTCTCACGTTGCAGGCGGAACGCTTTCAATATGAATAGCCTGAAATTGTAGCTTTTGAGAGTTTTTGTCAGTGTTATTATGGCTTTTGTGATCACTATTTAGTCACTGGTCTGAGTCCAGTGGCTTGTTGTTTGGGTGGTTGACACCAAGGTTCTGTCCCAGGATCTCAGCTTGAGTCTTTGAGCCACCCGACCCATGAATCGTCAGGGATTCTTGAGGAATCTTTAGTTTATTTATCATAGTGTTTCCCAGTGGGGCACCTGAGTTCAGTGTCTCCTTATTTTGCAAAGAGGCCCTGTTTAGGGCTGGTGTGGGAATTTCTGACGCTGGGGAGAAGCCATCAGTGGGGCGGCGGGAGGCAGTGGCTTAGTTAAAATTTTCTACTATGAATCAAACTCTGCAAGGTTTGGCACTTTTATTCAGTGCCTGTGGAGCTCTCCTTTTACAACGTGTGCTCCTTTTAGGAGCTTAGAACATTACAACAGCTGTGTGGATGTTCCACATTCTGTTTTTAATAAATATACGACCCTGAAACCCATGCATATATTTTTAAAGTTGTTTCACCAGTGTGTTTTTAAATTATTCTGTTGGTACATAACCTTCATTAACGGTGCAGGTTTAGCAAGCAAATTTATGCAATGTTACTATACGATGTAATGCTACAAAGATCAATGTATGTCGCCCGCATTTCAGTTGTTTTAAAACAAAATGCCTTTCTATAATTTTGGCGTCCCAACTATTCGCCGCTGGGGGTTGAGTTTGAATCGTAAGTCTTCCAATTATGTTAACATTTATTTCAGCATCATCATATTTAACCAAGATCAATCCACTGTTGAATAAAAGCTTGCTGCCCGAAGTTGTCGACATCCCTCACAGTTTTACCACGTGATAATCCACGTAGCCAAACTGCACGCATCTGTTTGTGTTTCTGTACCGACACATCCGTTTTCTGCTCCATTTTTAGTGGAATTTCTTTTATTCTTAGTTTTGCCATAACGTTTGGGCAATTTGGCATAACGGCGTTTAAAATAGCCCTACACGAGCATGTGATATTGACAGTTTCCAACTGACAGTACAAGCTTGTCCATCATAAAACAATAATTGCCTTCCCATGGCAGTGAGCGACTTTGCTATCTTCTGAACCACTTAGCAGGGAGCATTCATTTTTTCCTCGTTTAGTCTTGCTTACATGACATTCTTGGCTTAACATTGCTAGCCCTGGTCTATCGACTGTTAGATGAAGGCCTCCTCACACTGTCGCCATTTGTTTTCTTCAGTCGATACCACAATTCCCCTCGCCCCAAGAGCACTCAGTTTCGCTCTTGCTCGCCTTTTTAAGCGTTAAGCGTATCGGTCGCGATGACAGGAACAGACATGTTGCCACTGAGTGGAAGAAGTCCTACATGCGTTCGCCGAAACTCATCCCTTTCTGTGCTCGAGGCAAGAGCTATCAGGCAGTGTAAGCTCCGTATGGTATTTTGAGGCTGGGGAAGTAGCGATGATAGATGCTGTGGTTATCAGGAGAGGTCCAGGATTCAAAGGAAGATTTTGGGGGCTTGGCAGGGATTAAGAGGTGCAGCTAGTTTTGGGTTTTGTTTGGTGTGGAGGATGTGGCTGCAATTGAGCCTACAGGCAAAGGCTTGCTTTGGTGCTTCAGAGATGTTCGTTATAAAATCCCTTCTCAATTTTCATTTGCTAGTAAAATAAAGAGCATATTTGCAGCAGTCTCCTGTCGTCGCCTGCTGTGCAGCAGTATTTTAAATTTTACCAGAAGACGATTTTCACCCTGTCTGATTGGTAAACGAACTTTGTCTATACTGGTGTTTTACACTGACACTTGATGAATGTTGAGTAACAGTGTCACAGTGAGTAGCGCTGTTGCCTCATACCAAGAAGGCCAGGGTTCAGTTCCTGGCTTGGGTGCCTTTCTGTTTAGAGCTTGCGTGTTCTCCCCATGCCCACGTAGGTAATCCCCAAGTACTTCGTTTTCCTCCCACCGTTCAAAGACATGCTGCCGCCTAGAATAATAGCCTGCTGAGTAAATATGCCCCAAAAAGTTCCCTGCGATGTACTAGCGTCACATCTGGACACTGTGTCTGCCGGTATAGGCTCCGGCCACAACCCTGTACATGATTAAGTGAGTACTGGTACTTAACGGAACTTGACATGTGTTGGGTTTTTTGTGGTGGTACTGAATCTGTGCCCAATGGATTTTTCTGTTTGTTCGGTTCTGGACACTCAGGCAGCAGAAAGGAGGGAAAAGAGGGGAGAATTCTGATAGGGAAGATGACTGAGCTCAAACAAACCGTGTCCGTAATGGTATGCTCTCTGGGTGGTGATCCATTTTGCGAAGCTTTTGGCAAAGTTTTCCCAAGAGACTCTAAAATTGTAAGAAAAATAAGTTTAAGTCCAACCGTGGAGAAGAGCAAAATGATAATGTGACTGTTACCTCTTTAAATATGTAACGTGTGCAGTGTGGTCATGGCGTGTAACTGCAGTACAGTGAAAATACGACATTGATTTCACTTAAGGAAAAGGTCATTGTGATTCATATTCCAATCTTGCCAGCATATTTGACACATGATGCCCTTTAATGGTGGTGGTAAAAGTGGCAGAGTGTAGGGCGTTTGTAATGATGTAGGGCGTTTGCCACTTGCTCAAGAGGGATCTGGATCGAGCCCGGCAGCCACCCTGGTCAATACTGCAATTCTATTGACGCCATAATTGGCAACATCTGCTTCACGGTGGGGTTTAAAGATCCCGTGAAGTTATTCGAAACAAAAAAAGTGGCCCATGGTGTGCTAGTGTTATTGTCCAAATTTATCACATTCCATAAATTTCTTGCAAATTAATTTATTGGGAGATGCCTGTTGGTATTATTTCCCCTGACTGGGAGTCTAATGCCTACTCGCAGGCTAGCACTGCATTCCGCTTATGCCGCATAAACAGCTGCCACTGATGGTCCTCCTTGGCTGTGCTCTCACAGAGATTCACGCAATGAGCGGTGCGGTATTCATATTAAGCAACAACAACATAAAATACCGCTGTGCCCATTTAACCAGCATCTAGGTTTAGCAGGGTTGGCTGATTGGCTGCAATGATGAGTGTATTGGAATTTTACAGCTCAAGTCCAACCTCCTTTAGTCGTAGGATCTTCGGATCGTTTTGGCTGGAACCTGCCTCCAGACCCGTTCAACAATACTGTGGCGGAATTATATTAATGTCGCGAGATGACGGCGGCAAAATGCTGAAGCGCGTGTGTCGCTGAACGGCGACGCAGCTGATCAGCCAGCAGCGGAACCCCGGGGTGCAGTACGAGTACTACACGGCGTACGACGCGGAGGAGCGCTCCCGCCGTGGAATCTGGAGCCACAGCTCCTGGAGCCACTGCAGCGTGGACTGCGGTGGAGGTGAGCCACGTACATTAGTTCGTGTTGACTCGATAGGGTTTGGACACCCACGGTCAATATACTCTGCGTGATTTGTATCCAGTGGTTAAACATCTTTTGGAATATTTTTATGAAGGTTTTCACGGCTCGATGTCTGAGAATTGTTCTGCTCTTTCGGGATAGCTGCTCCGGGCATTCCTCCTAGCTCCTTCGCGATGTTTTTCCTCTCACGGAAGTAGGTGTCTGATGATGCCTCCCGTGTCGCGAAGGCAAGAGGGGGAGCGCTCGACATGGCTATCCTGAAAGAGCAGCTCTAAGGACCAATTTCCATCCTATGATGGTGAAATTATTCCCCCATCACAAAATGACTCCATCCCCCCTAAGTAATATGACTATCATCTATTAATGCGGGGCGGCGCGGTGGCCCAGTAGTTAGCACTGTCGCCTCACAGCAAGAAGGTCCCGGGTTCGAATC
>JAZEWT010000004.1:18879095-18895873 GCA_036362905.1 Mordacia mordax
AATGACCAATGATTAGCTGACAGAGCACACGAGCTCGGGTAGTCGTGTGACATCTGCCTGTAATATGAAGATTTGCAATCACTAATGATAGGATTTATGCAGGTTTGGGAAACTGCAATTTCTACAGCACATAACCTTGCGGTAATATGTTCTGCTGATCGCGATTTTACAGCTTTCAACTTTTTGGAAATCTGTACTACAAAACATTTTGCAAATATAACATTTAGTATTATAAGTATATTTTTACTCCTGCACAAAGATTATTTCTTCCCACTGCCTTTGCTGGATCATGCATCTCTCTTCTCTAAGTGCGGTAACAGCCACTTCATGTGCATATGTTCTGCGCGCAGTGTACGGGCCTGGACCTCAGATCCCGAACTGCACAACCTCACGGTACCATCTCCTTTTATTCACAAGTTTAACGGTCAGTGAGCTGCAATGCGCTCGCGTGAAGAAATAAAATAGGATCTCATCTCATCTCATTATCTGAAACCGCTTAATCCTATATAGGGTCACGGTGAAGCCGGAGCCTATCCCGGAAACACAGGGCGTAAGGCAGGAATACACCCGACAACGGGACGCCGGTCCATCGCCGGGCATTGCGGGACAATTTTAGTCTGCGAGCCAATCAACCTATCCAGGAGCATGCTTTTGGACTGTGGAAGGAAACCGGAGTACCCGGCGAAAACTCACGCGGACACGGGGAGAGCATGCAAACTCCACACAGAAAGGCACCCGAGCCGAGAGACTCGAACCCGGGACCTTCTTGCTGTGAGGCGTCAGCGCTAACCACTGCGCCACCGCGCTGCCCACAAAATAGATTAAAAATTATTTTTTTTTACTAAACGATTCGAAGAAAATGTGCACTGAGCAACTAATATGGAGGGGTGAGCAATGTGATATGGGGACCAGGGCGTGAGGGACTGCATGCACAGGGTGAGTGGTGAATTAGTGGGGTGAGCGTCGTACTCTGCGAGCGATGGCTGCGTGCGACAATACCCGGCCACTTCTGCAGGTACGGCTGCTGCCCCAATGGCGTGACGGAAGCACAGGGCCTCAGGTTCTCGGGTTGCCCAGGCTATGCGGTGAGCGATGACGGCATCGCCAACAACTATGACCCATCGCAGACCAACAACGGCCACTACAACAACAACGGCCACAACAACAACGACTACGATCGGAACCCGGGCACCCACGAGGTTTGGATCGCAAATCAAGTGCACGCGGCTGCAAGGCTGCGTTTAAAGTATCCATCGTTGTACTGTGTGTCTATGCTCCAACGATGATGCTCACACCCACCTTCACCGACAGGCACCGACCAGTGGGATGAGGTGCAGTGTATGGGGAGGCCCTTGTCTGGCAGTTAATTCACAAATAAGCCTTAGGTTTATATTTGTTGTTGTTCATTTTTGCGTCCATTAGTCTGGAACGACAGTGACTGCCTTCAATAGCACTTGTATCGTAACGCTTGTGTTTAAAAAAATAATAATTAAAGCCGTAATTACGTTTGGAAATTTCCATTGGCCATGCATTATGTCGCTGACATCAGCGAAAGTTTGTCCCCCGCCACGGCGGTGGATACGAGGGGGATGTACACTTTTATTGCCGACAAACGTGTCCACCACCTTTTCACTTTTTTTTGCTCCCTCCTCCGCCATTCTGTGACGACCCACCCACCACGCTCGTTGTCGTTTGTCTCCCTTGCGTGACCACATCACCTTGTAGAACAGTGGTGGCTGCTGGCAGAGCAGGTACGGGTGCTGCCGCGACCTCGTGACCCCCGCCCGGGGCCCCGACTTCCAGGGCTGCCCACAGAGTCATGCAAGCAACGGAGGTGAGGCCCCATGCTCACCCGTGTCACCACTTACGCAGCTCGCACTAGCCCGCAGCACCACCTCCTACCCACACCGAAATCGCCCAGAGGACCACCTACGCAGCTCGCACTCACCCACAGCGCCACCTCCTACCCACACTGAACTCACCCACAGCGCCACCTCCTACGCACACCGAACTCGCCCACAACATCACCTCCAACCCACACAGCACTCGCCTATCGCACCACCTTCTACGCTCACCGGGAGGGTAGGTTGGGGGGTGGGGGGCAGGGGGAGAAAGTGGCAAAGGTGGTGGGAGGATTGCATCATTACAAACCTACTTCCTGTGTTGCCTGCAGACCCCGTGTGCGGACTTCCCCTGGACAGCGGCACCTGTTCCGATTGGTCACCAAAATGGTACTTCGTGGCCGACTCATCCGTGTGCAACCGCTTCTGGCACAGCGGCTGTGGCGGCAACGCCAACCGCTTCGACTCGGAGGAGGAGTGCGTCAAGGCGTGCGCCCACATTGGGGCGCACATGTCGCACCACGTCGCAGGCGGCACAGGCCACGGCGCCCACCACCACAACCACGGTGGACAGAATGGCGCTCACGGTGGCTACAATCCTGTGGGCAGTGAAGGGGGCGGTGGCGGTGGCGGTGGCGGTGGCGGCGGCGGCGGCGGCGGCGGAGGCGGGGGCGGTGGCGGCACCACCAGCGACAGCCGCGTTGATCACCACGACAGACACTCCACCAGCAACGAACACCGATACACATACAACTACAAGTGAGTGGCATGCTGGGTAATGGGGCGTGCTGGGTAATGGGACTTGCTCTGTGTTTTTTATATTTTTTTAGATGCAGCCAAAAGAAACACTTGCAAACGTAATGGGCGATGTCGACTTGGCGTTATCCCTTCAATAATGGTGACGCGAGCTCAGGCCGGTTGGGCCGATGACGGAACAACTGCGCATTAATGGTCGGCTCAGTACCTCGTTAGCAAAAGCCATGCAGCAGTTGTGTAGCTTTAACAGAATCATGGTTACTGTCGGACTCCTCTTATCTGTGCCGAAGCAGAGACAAACCCCACGTATCATGTCCCTAGTCTGCACGGTAAGCAGCTGGAATCATTCGCCACTGCTGGGTACTGCTGCAACACAGTGGCTTCCATAATCTATCTGGCTTGCATTGTTCACCAGTCACTACTTTGAAAACCGTGCACAATCCACACGTGCCGCTGGCCGGGTGAGCGAATTGTTTCGTGCATCACTCTACGTGACACAGTCTGTGGTGTGTTGAACTCTAATTACTCGTAACAGGACAGGACAATTTCCTCGATTGCATATTTCTGGTTTGCCGATTTGCCGAGTCGCTCAAGCGTTCACCCAACCGGTTTTCCAGCACTCGTGCCCCGCAATGACCGAGGTCCTCCTCCACAATGGGTGTGAACTCAAACTGATACATAGGGAGGAGCCTCTGCACTGTCAGCTCTTAGCCATGGCCCATCTATGATTTTTATTTCTCGAGAAGAGTACCCACCTTACGGGTGATCTTGTTCCATGCCTGTCATGCGTTCTTGGTGTCTCTTGTTGATGACATTTTCTGCTGACTAGACTGATTTAACCTGGATTTCTTCCTGACATCCTTTGGGGAATGTTGCTGTCAGCTGTCTGAAGCTTTGGGTACTTTTTGCCAGTATACATATATAAGATTACAACAGGTTTTACCGTATCTGGCAATTATGCAGGTGTTAAGATCTTAACACCTGCATTATGCAGATCTTAACACCTGCATTATGCAGATCTTAACACCTGCATAATGCAGGTGCTAAGATTTTAACACCTGCATTAACACCTGCATAATCGCCAGATATGGTAAAACCTGTTGTAATCTTATATATGTATACTGGCAAAAAAGTACCCGTAGCGTTAACAGCTCCACCTAAGCTATAAAGCATTGATACTGCGTTGTCTTGAGCTGACTGCCTTTTGGCAACGACTGACACCGGCAAATAGGCTCAAAAGGAAGCCACTGCCAGGTGAAGGTCGGTCAGTTGAAGGACAATGCATAGGTTATCAAAGCTACCTGTTTGCATACTTTGCCACTAGTATGTGTGGCTTTTGCAAACTGGACGCATTGTAAAATGTGTCTATTTTGGTGTTTGGGATCTTAACACCCGCATAATCGGCAGATACGGTAAAACCTGTTGTAATCTTATATGTCTGAAGCTTCATAACAGTGATCACTAAGTGGAGAGTAAAGTCGAAATAACGAGATGTTGTACTGATAACATTTACACTTAAGAAGGATTCCAAACCTTATACCCCCAGTGCGGACATACATACGTATATGACGAAGATAAACAACCTTCGTATAGCCTTAACAGACGTTACGATCAAGTTCTGTTATGGAGCACATATGAAGACCAGCATGACACGTGTGGTTGGTGGCCAGCACCAGGTACTCATTTCAGGCTGAATCAACCTTGGGGAGGCCCATAACCGGTTCAGAAACTTGTTACTGGTATTGGCCATGAACATAACTCGGGTCCGTGCTAACTGCTACACCACCACTCCACATACATACGAACACGTGCTTCGTTATATATATATATAGATTGTTATAACGTTGCTCCCACCCGTCCCCCATCCCCCCGTGCATCGCGCAGCACGCGAGTGCTCAGCCAGGACCCAGCACTGGTGATGGCGCGGATCGGCCTCCCCGTGCAGCTGCACTGCTGGGTGGCAAACCACGTGCGGCGCCAATTGGAGTGGCTGAGGGACGGGCTGCCCATCTCAGAGCAGAGCAGGTTCTCCCACGCTCCTGCCACGCTCCTGCCACGCTCCTGCCACGCTCCTGCCACACTCACTGATGAGTCGCACACGAGCGCACCGTCGCTCATCGTCATGCTCCTGCTGCTCGTGGCGACATCTCCCACACCTCGACGTGCGATGAGACGTTTCTCTCCACAGCTCTTGTTTCGCGATGGCCGTGCTGAGTGTCCCTTCCTGCTCCTTCACGACGTTTCGCCTCTCACATTGGTGGCACCTTCACGCCTGATGATGCCTGCAATGTGGGAGGCGAATTGTCATGAAGGACAGAGAATGAAGACTCGACATGTCTATCGATTCTCATCTTCCACACCTTGGGCACAAATGGCCGTGACCGTTGTGGTGCCCGCAAGTAATAGCATGTTAGAATAAAAAGTCACGTGTCATTGGCATAAGTGACACTGTTTGCCCTGGCATGTATTTAGTTCGTGGTACAGAAGCCAAAGGCTAGCTGCTAGGTCACAGGCATTTATACAAATAATACTTTTTATTGTACATTGTGTCTCCAAATCTTGGGTAACCCATTGGTCAATTTGGCTGCTTTTAAATGTAGCAAGTGCTTAACAGCAACACAGCTCGCTGTGAAAGTGCGTCTCACACTGACTGAACGTCTCGAGAGTTAGCACGTTCTGCTGGTGTCGGTTGACAGAGTTCATGATAATGTGGGGGGCGCAGGGAGGTGCAGTTGTAACGTCGTTGCTTAAGATAGAAAATCTACCCGAGGTAGTTCGATTCCCACCTCAGGCATCTTTCTCTGTAGAGTTAGTGTGTTCTCTCCCTGTTGGTCAGTTCGTGCGTTTGTTGTCACAGGAAACCCACATCTAGAGCTTGCAAGCTTACTCGGTACTTTCCGCTTTAATAATAAATATCGATCAACATATGTTCTACGTGGGTTTCCTACGGGTTCTCTCTGGTTTCCTTGCTCCTCCCATATCCGAATCTCGTCCGAGACCAGGCTTGGAATTTGTGCGCATCACGAATATCATCATAATTATTTATTATTATTATTATGTGTTTGTACACGTATTTGGGCACGCGCGCGCGGGGACCCACGCGCGTTGCGGTGACGCACCGTTGCTGTCCGTGCCGTTGTTGTCCGCGCCGTGGTGCAGCCACTACGTGGTACTGCCCAACGGGACGCTGCAGGTGACAAGGGTGCAGCAGAGCGACCAAGGGCGCTTCACCTGCCGCATCACCACCGCTCGCGGCATCAAACTCCGCAACGTCGACATCATCATCGTTGGTTTGTCACCGCGAGCAGCGCCGGGTCCCGTTACGCGTTACCCCTCTATTAAGGAATAATTTACTCCGCGGTATTCTCGCCGTGGGGTGTACATTTCAGTGCCCATCGCACACCATTGCCCTTTTAAATCCGGCATCGTACCGACCTTAATAGGTCCTCGCTAATGGCACTTGCATGTGTGCTCCCTCGCGTAGTTGAAATGGGCTACGGTGCAAATTAATATGCTTTAGCTTTACAGCCTCGTGCCGAAGTCTTTCCGCCTGCACGCTCCAATGCCTCTGCTCTGTCCACACACTTGATAATCACACCGCGCGGGCTGTTTGACCATGGAATCACCACTTGGGTTGAACGGCCCAGGCTGGCCCAAATCCGTTTAAAACTTCGTGACTGAGAAGAAATAAAAGACGAACGTTGCAGCCTGGAAACCAGACCACACAGTTGCTTCCTAAAACAATGTTGCTACTGTTTAGGTCACAGGTCATACTCTTTCAACACAAACTTGTATTTTGAAGAGACGACTTTGCTACTAATACTGCTCTGCAGTTAATAATGATTGTGCAGTGTAACTCTCGAACATGCTTTTCGGGTTGTACCGTGTGTTGTTTGGCACTATGTTCAACGCACTGCTTCACGGGATGCGAGTTTTTGAATTCACTTTCCAAAGAATCTTCCAGAACTTGGGGTGATATGTCAGACTTGACCCCAAAACAACGTGCAGTAAATCCGGGAAACACGGTAGAGAGCTTTTCGCAGTGCTTTTTCTTGCTGATATAGTTGCCACTCTTCGTTCCACTGCTATAAGTTGAGCGGTAAAGACATCTTAAATAAATCGGTCATGTATATTGATGCTCTTACTCGTGTTGCTGATGCCCGCAGACGAGCTGCGCATCGTGAAGCCCCCAAGCGACATGCACGTGTCCGAAGGCCAGCGCGTGGAGCTGCCCTGCACCGCCTCTGACAAACGGGCCTTCATCCAGTGGATGCGGTACTTGGATGCGTACGGTCTTGAGATACGATGCACATTGGGAAGGGAAGCAAGAGCTTGACGTTGCACTTAAATAGATTATTTCCAAACTCGAAATATAGCGCTAATTTTCTTGGCGGTGCTATCCCCACAAACTCCCCATTCCCCATCCACCCCTTTCCAAACAGGAACAACGTGGAGGTACAGATGTCAGAGGGGCGTGTGGTGCTGGGCCCCAACAACGAGCTAGTGCTCCTCTCGGTCCGCGCCAGCGACTCAGGCCGCTACTCCTGCATGGCGACGCTGGGCAGGATGGTGGTGCAGTCGCCGCCCGCCGAGCTGCAAGTCAGTGGGACCTTGTCCCGGCATCCCATCAACGTCCGCTGGAGCCAGCGGCGCGGGAAGAGGAACGAGCCGCAGCACCCGCTAGGGCTGAAGGGAAAGGCAGGTGCAGTGGCGCGTCGAGTATGACGCACTGGGTTAAGCACCGTAGTACGGTAAAATGAGGCGTGCGGAGAAATCAGGACTCCTTGTATGGTGGCGAAAGGCATGGCTTAACTTGAAGGGGGAGATCCCATTAGTAAATTGCGGTTGGCCATTGGATGGTTTGTGTGTGACCTAAACTGCTCGCCAGCCTTCCTGCATGTCATTGGCTGATATAAGCTGAAATCATCAAAATCTCCGATTTTATCTGCACTCCTTAAAATATCGTATTCCAGTGCATCGCGATACTGCTCCCGCGTCTGCGTGTGGAACGTACCCCACACGATGAAGACCACGGGTGAGATTCGGTGAGGCATTATAAAATTAGAGTCGCTGCCTTCTCACTGTTAATGGCATGAGATCTAATTTGACGATGTTACGATCATGGTAGTGTCCGTGCAATTAGTCTTTTGCTTTGTTAGCGTTTTTGTGCTTTGTACAGTTAAAGATCGGTCAAAAGTTATTATTTCACATGAAACGTGGCGTAAGCTGGCCATAGCCTTCTAAATAATCTTAACTTTACAATATATAATGCTGTCAGGAAGTGATGACGTCATAACCACCATACTGTTAGTTAATTTGGAATTCATTTTACAAAGCACTATTTTAATGGGTAAATGCTATTAAAAAAAAAAACATTTTCGTGAACAGCCTGTTATAACGGAAATATATATTTTTAGGATTTGAAACGTTTAGAAAAGAAAAACTGGCTACAATAATCACATTATTTGATATCTAGCAAAAGGAATGGTTACAAATATTGTAGCACTTTAATGCAATGGAAAACTTACTCTGTACAAGAGACTCTGATTAAAAAATATCACACTGTGGTTGGCCAGATATACACATGCCAGAAAATTTGTCTCTTCCAGGCAATAGCAAAAACATCACTGCCCAACTCTTAATCGCCAAGGTTACGGATTCTCAAGTTTTAGTTCCCATCAGTCACCCGCACAGTGCAGCATTTGCCGATTGCCGATCATCAGATGCGCGCAGAGTGTCAGCTTGATATGCACCGTTAAAGCCAGAATGCTGTATTCTCAGTATGGTGAGGACTGGATTTTAAGAATTTGTGGCCTAGACAATGTACTTTTTTGCCATTTCTTCTAGCCCAGTATAATATTTTACTTTTCGGTGCGAGTAGTTGGTCTGGTTATCACTTTTGCACGACTGCGATCTACGGCTGCGCGCATTCTCACAGTTGTGCCGCGAGGTGTGTCGCATGTTGGTTCATATGGTCGTGTCACAACTCCCCTTCCCATCCCCCGTGTACTGTACTACTGTATTAAATTCTTTAGTCACTTTCTTGCCGGTTTGCTGTACCAGACCTTACCAGCTTACTTTCAACTCTGCGTTTGTGAGAGCAAAACAGTGCTCCAAGTTGTTTGTGTCTCATCTTTACGCAGTAGTTGGCCATCAGTGATATTTTCTGTAAACAATTTTGAGAACTATTCACTGTGTATAAAGTTGACGCCAGTCACGGTAGCAGAATTTCCTGTAAATTGTGATTTTATTTTCCTCCTCATTTTGTTGCAATTGTATCTTTGGAATCTTGGTGTGAAGCAAAAAAAACATTTGGATCAGATAGCAGTGCACCACTGCGAGCCAGGAAATGGCCACCGAAAGTGACTAAGACCGCTTTATCCAGATTTGTGTGGCACCTTTTAAAGAAACTTGATTTTTATATTTTTTGTTATATTTAAATTCAAGCACTTGGCTTTCAATTGTTTTTTTTTGGCAATCCCATGTACACCAGTGGCTAAGTGCTTTTGTGGTAGGCTGATGAGACCTGTGAAGGCCTCATCACACGATGCCTCTGGTGGGCCCAAGTCACAAAAGGCCATGACTCCACTCCACCAGTGAAGGTTCTAGTCTTGCAAAGGCCACGTATTGGCCAGTGCCTGATCAAAGCTTTTATGGGTGTGTGTATGGGTGTCCAAATGAATGTTCATCAGTGTTAGGCTGGGTATTATTTGAGCTGGAGCTGTTTGAGGCTGACTTCAGAAAATATTTGCCTCCTCGCCACACTTACCTCCACTATTGGCCGAGAATGGGGGTGCCCAAAAGGGGTTGGGTTTGGGTGTGTGGAACCCAGAAAATATTTAAAAATATTCAAATGCAGCCCTGGTGTTGAGTGTCATTGACGCATCATTCACGGTAGTATTTGTTTTTGCGCGTTTTTTAATTTTATTTCGGTCTTAATAAAACTGCTTCAGCCTTTACTGGATACCGGGCATGGTGTGTAAGCAGTAGCACAGGAGAAGCAAAGCTGGTTGGGTATGGTACTCATGGCACTCTTCCCTGGTGTGCCATGCTGGCTATAATAGGTGCCTGTTAACAGCACTTGCTATACAAGCCTGTGATGCAAGGAGACACTTTTATAGGAAATATATTAGGTTCAGGATAAGATTTTTAAATGTCGTTGTTTTCGATTTTTCTTTAACTGTAATATAAGATTAGATGGAAAGGATTGGGTTTTGCGTGCATTTTCAAGCAATGCTGCTATTGGCGACTGTTTTTGTTATATTGCTTTATTGAGCTGCTTACTACTAGGTGTTTAACTCCTTTTATTACATTCCCCCCCCTCCCCCACGTGCATCCATCATTATGGACGGGTGGCACAACACAATCGATCGATAGTGTGGTGGAGTAAAGTGTGGGCACTCCCACCTCTTTCAAAACGTCTGGGCAGTGTCGAAATAGTTGTAAGTTCCGGTGTAAACGCCCTGTGTCCAGATTGACCTGTTGGCCAGTTTCCAACGAATAGCGGGGGTATTGGAGCAGAATTTTAGAGACCGATGCCCTTCCTGATGCCAACCACCGTTAGTCGAAGGGCGAGGGGGGGTTTCAGATCACTGCTTGTCCAGAACGTCTTCCCATACGTGTTCACTAAGGGAGACCCAACCAGGAGTGATCCAGGTGGCATTGTTCTGGGATTTACCAGACCATGATACCCCACCACCGTGATAAAGTAATAATCCATGGGGTGGTCAGTGTGGAAGAGGTGGCGCCGGCTGACTGCAATGCTGCCTTCCCCCTCAATGGGGTTTTTTCGTGCCTCTGTAATGATGCAAGTCACCATGGATAAGGGCGTTTGGTAAATTATTATAAATAATAATAATAAAAGCGCAGGCCTAATATGCTTCAAGTGCAGTTTTTCAAGATCTTTCTCTAGTGAAGGAGCGATCAATTGCAGGGCTGCACATGAACCTTTTCAGACCTAATTCTTAAAGTTTAACAATAATAAAGTTGGGTTTCAGTGCCATTGAGCGTGTCGCGTGTTTCCGAGCGCACTGTACGTATGGTGGAGCTGAGCTATTGCAGCTTCACTAAATATGAGACGTGTAGATGTACATATGTTTTTATTGCGTTCTGTTTTCAAGCACCGTCCAGAGGTGCAGCGATGTGAGTTACTGGGTCGTTTTGGGAAATCTGTTGGAGGATGCGGTGTAATCAGTCTGGTTTGTTCGCGAATAGTGTCGGGAAAGGAAGCCTTGGGGGGGGGGCAGAAGAAAAAACGACCAGTGCTCAGTTTAAAAACGATGTCAAGTGCTTATTTTTTATTTTTAAATGTTTTATTTTCATTTCAAATTGTGTATTCAACAAGGCAAAGTAATGCCGTGGCCAAGCGCCAAACAGAAGAAAATAAATCCCTTAAAACACTATTTTCCACGAGCGCTTACATGCCTAGTACCCTCACATGTACGTACCTTGTTGTTTCTTTTTGCAAAAATCTGTAAATTCATCTCTGTTGCCGTTTAAATAAAGATTGTTCACACGACAGGGCCGTTGCGTCTGAGCGCTCGTTCACACCTCATGCCCCGTCTGTGGTCTCTTAACGGTTGATACGTGTTAGGTTAAAGCCATTGCACCGTCACACCACTCTCAATTCACTTTGTCCCCAGTATTAGGCCCAGCCAGCGGTTGTTAAAATCCTTGTGTCTTTCCTCCTTCCCATTGTGTCCAAATCCTGCTATGGGTGTCGTAACGTGACACGAAGCATCTGCTTGGAACGCTCAGAGAGCAGCGCACAACCATGCACTCGAGAAGAGTCTGCAGAAGAAGCCATCACAACTTCTGCGATAGCTGATTTCCACACCTGCTGCGGAGCAGCATTTTCCAACCCGCCTTGCTGCAGAGCAATGCTTGTTGCATTGTCAAAGCTGAAATTTTGCCGAATGAACCAAAATTAAATGCGGTGGGAGTTTTGCAACCATCGGCAAAGCCGTTGAGAATGTAAACGCTCTCTCGTGGAGAAGTCGGTTTCATCTTGCACCCCTGCATGGTTTCAAAATCCGGATCTCAGCAGGGTTCAGCTCAGCTCATCACTCGAGCATCATTTATTTGTTATGGTTATCTGTTCTGTGTGACCTGTGGAGGTTTACAGAAATGAAACGAATACAATAACATCCTCAATGGCAATTGTGTACTTTAATAATCCACCTCAAACTGTAGTTATATCACAGTGCTTTCGTAATGTATATATCTACACACTAACTTTGACCCTCAGTTAAAAATAAAACACGGAGGCATCTTCAATCAGGGATTTTTCAACCCATCTCAATCCTCTACTTGACGTGTCTTGCTTTTTCGGTTAAAAATAAAACTAAAATATGTAAAATCCATACTTAAATGTTATTTGTGCACATTTTGGCTTTATGATATTTTTGCTGCAGTTGTGGAGAACATGGAGGCGAACTGTGACATTGTGGAGGCCACGACAGGAATAATTACCAAAAGAAAACAATTACTGGGTGACATCGGCAGCATGGCTCAGCTACTGCAGTGAAAAAACAAACTTGGTGGCTTTTGCGTTGGCACACAGTGCGAGCTTGGCATGGCCCGATGCAGCCTATTTGTACGATGAAATAGAAGCCAGGGGTTCATCCTCTGTGACTTAAGGTTTTTTTTTCTGATTTAGATACGCTCAGCTCTGCCTATTTACGTAATGAGGTTGTCCTGGAGCCAAATTGAAATGAAGAGATTTGTAAAAATGTCTCCCAACCTCCCACACACGCCTGTGCATTCGGGGCGGTTGTGGCGAGAGGAAGCGAAGCAGAAGCGTTGGAGCAATGCGTGAGGCTCCATTGTAATACCGACGAGAATCTGAGAAGCTTCTCGAGCGAGGCATTAAATAAATTACCACGAACCCACCGATCTGAGAGGTTACTGTGTTACTGCATTACACACGATCGTTCAATAATTACCTCACTCCCGACGATATGCTAGTGTTCCTCGCACTCAGCAAACACACACCACATTAAATAGATCGTAGAAGCGTAATAGAATATTAGTGGAGATTGCGCATATATTTTGGCACCGAAACAAAAAATGAAAACATTTTGGTCATACAACACTGACGCTCAGTGCCTTTGTCCTAAATTTGGCTTCAAATGCATTAGCGTGTTGATAATCTCTATTTGCCTGATGTAAATTCGATGCTGCAGTGATGTGAACATTCTCGACAGGGGAAAGCGCTTGAAGTGATTGCGTCTCGGTGATTCTTGGTGATTCTTGATGATCGTTCACCCACGCGATCCGTGTCTCTTATTTACGGAGATTGTTCGGAAACTGAGGTCGCACAACTTGTGATACAGTAATACTCTGCGGAGATTATTTTTTCTCCCCCTTTTTTCAAAAAATTTTAAATAGAGTAAAACTAAAGCTATGACCTGTTATAACTTATAAATAACGTACAATAATACACACCGTACATCTTGTTCCAATACTGACAAACAGCAGCTTTGGTAATACAACTGCAGTTTAATCATGAATCTATAACTTAACATGCAAAACAAAGCTTAGCTTCCCGCGTGTCGTTAAAGACAAGTGTAGATATAGTTTATACATATTAAAAAAAAAACCCTCAAAAACAAAGTGACCACTTAGCAGCCCTCTAACGTCGGAGGAAGCTCGGCTTCTGAAGCAAGCTGAGCCCTTCCTGCACAAGGCTCAGGCTCACTCAGAAATTCTCAAATGTGGTTAACATGGGCGATGTTGCGCCCCCCCCTCCGTCCTCACCGCCCTCAAACCGCCCGCACGGCCCCCCTACGCCTCCTCACACCGCCTTATATGAGGTCACCATGACGGGCTTGCCATTGAGACGCCGCGCGGTGCCCTTGCCGCTCGCCGCGCGGGCGCCAGAGTGGCGCCGAGATCACAGCCGGATCTCGAAGGTCTTGAAGACGTCCGCGCAGAAGGGGTCGCTCCTCGTGGGGCTCAGGCACGACTTGTGGCTGTCGGCCAGCGCCGCAGCCCAGCGGTTCTCAAATGAGTCCGTCTGGGCCAGCGCCGGCGGGGGGCGTGCGCCGGCGTGTGGCGCCGGCGAGTTGTGCGGAGCCCAGAACGTGGCGCCCTTGCCGCCACCGAACACGGTGGTTGCCTGGCGGGACGCGAAGACGGCGCCTGTGGCGGGTCGCGCCGCGCTGCCCGCCGACACCACCTTCGGCGACCCTGTCTTGCTGAAGACCGACGCCGCCATTTGCGATGGCGTCATCCCCATGCGGAGCTGCTGCTGCTGCTGCTGCTGGAGCAGCGGTGACGAGTAGGTGCCCACGTGGGCCGGCGGCACCTGTACGGGCGGCCCGGTGACGAAAGGACACGCAGTCGTCGGCACCGCCTGCGCCGGCAGCAGCGCGAGCGGCGGCGGCAGCGCCGTCGGTGGGGCCTGGTAGCACCCAGCGGGCTGTGGCAGTAGCACGGGCGCCGCCACCGGGCACGGGGTGGGAGGCGAGTGCAGTACCAGCGGCGAGGGACAGGGCGTGGTGACGGCACGGGCCACGTCGGCCAGCCACTGCTCCGCCTCCGAGAGGCTCATGGGCTTCCCCCCAGGGAACGTCACCACCTCGCGCGCAGCCACGGGTGCCCACGGGACATTCCCTGCACGGCACCACCGAAAGGCACATTTGCATGTCATCCTTGCGTAGGGGCCATGCCAATCTTCTCTGTATATATTTTTAAATTATGCGCTACCGTAGCAAACACGAATACTAAAATTGGAACGATATGCAGAAAGAGAGTGAGAAAATGAGAGGTTGTGCTAATTGCAAAACGTAATTGCACACGAGTTAAAATGACTCATCGACACTTACGTGGCAAAGTGAAAATTTCTGTCAAGCTAAGGTGTTTGCTCAAATAATTTGATGCTTGAAATAGCCGCGAGGAGCAAACGGTTTGATTCTGGGTTTAAAAAAAAAAACATTTTGGATGCGGCACGCTCTGAAAATGGCTCAAGGAGATACACAGTGAGTTGGGTCAAGGACAAGAGAAACGGCTAGATAGATATTTATTATTACAGCAGAAAATACCCAGTGACCTTGCAAGCTCTGGATGCGAGATTCCTATGATACAACAACTATCTGAGCAGTGACATTTTTAGAGATTTATTTTGTGATAGGACATTCCTTTAAATGTATATTTGTTTAAGAATGACAACTCAAACAAAATCTAATTCCATGACGAATCGTGCAATCACCCTATAATATTGTATAACCTAACACGCATTATTTAACATGTTATGTTTATGTTTTAGCAAGGCAAACGTAACATTTCGCACACTTGAGCTGGCCTGGTTGTCAATTTACTCAGCCGCTCACAATGAAACGGGTAGTTGCAACTGAGTCAAACTCTCGAGTGGCAAAATCAAAAATAAGTGCAGGTGACAGTTATTGAGTAGTACATGTGTGTCATCTGCTTTCTTAGGCAATTCCCTAAGAGTGGTTGACATTTGCAGGCACGAGTTCCAAATGGACATTTGATCTCATACCATGACACTGAGGACACTAATGACAAGTTTGGTCGATGCATGAATGTAGGTTTTCACAGCTTCATGCATGAGAGTTGCTCTCGACAGCTGTTCTTGGGATAGCACTGTCGGAAGAGGAGGAAAGTTCGATATGGCTAATCCCAAAACAGCAGCTCAAGAGAGCGTTTCTCAGGTTGGTCAATATTAAAATCATATGAAATTCAACGCTGGGCAACAGCTCTCGTAACAATGTCACTGGATGATTAATTTTTACGCACGCGCGTATCAGGCCATCGTGGAATTTTTAAATCAGACCACGACCGCGTGCCGTGTCGAGAGGCATCAGACCGTTCCTCTGTGCAGGTTTTCATGGTTGGTTCGCAGCAATTCAAGTTTCTCGACACGATGCCTGACGTTGGGCGGCACGGTGGCCCACACGGTGGCCCAGTGGTTAGCGCTGACGCCTCACAGCAAGAAGGTCCCGGGTTCGAATCTCTCGGCTCGGGTGCCTTTCTGTGTGGAGTTTGCATGCTCTTCCTGTGTCCGCGTGGGTTTTCGCCGGGTACTCCGGTTTCCTCCCACAGTCCAAAAGCATGCTCCTGGATAGGTTGATTGGCTCGCAGACTAAAATTGTCCCGCAATGCCCGGCGATGGACTGGCGTCCCATCGTCGGGTGTATTCCTGCCTTACGCCCTGTGTTTCCGGGATAGGCTCCGGCTCACCGTGACCCTATATAGGATTAACAGTTTCAGTTAATGAGATGAGATGTCTGACGTTTCATTATAAATGCAACGGGAATATGAGCTCCCGAATCGTTTAGTTCCCGACTCACGTCAAACAACACACGGTTAAATTGGATAACCCAACGGAGGGGTTCGGCGAGTTGACGAACCTGCAGGAGGAGAGGCCACGAGGGTCCCGTTCTGGAGGGAAGTGTCCGCCGACGGGGAGGCGAACGGCTCACTGGCGGGGCTGGGCGCAAGCGTCGTTGCGCTCGTCTGCGCGCAGAGTGCGTCCACGTGCTCGCTCACCTCCACGATGTCTGCAGCCACACGGAGACAAACACCCCCCGCATGCAGATGTTCGCATGCCACACTAGGTACGGTTTTGAGGCTAAGTTGACCTAGGGGAGGCACAGAATCAGGTTTGGAAAATTATCACTGGTGCTGACTGTAAGTAGGAATCGAACTTGGGTTGCCGGAGTTGGAGCACCGCAGGGTAACTGCTACACTACCACTTTCCATACACACGAAGACAAAGATCCCCCATATAGCCTTAACAGACTGTAAGGTCAAGTGCTGTTAGCGAGCACTTATGAAGGTGGAAACGGCACAAGAGGGGGGTGGGTGACCAGCACCACGCGCGACCGTCTTTGTCTACCCAGTGCCGATGTTTACGCACTGCAGTTGGTACTCGTTTGAGACTGAGTCGACATAGGGGAAGCCCTGGACCAGTTCATAAAATCGTCACTGGTGTTGGCCGTAAGCGGGATTCGAACTCGGGTCACCGGGTTTGCAGCCCAGTGTGCTAACTGCTGGATCACCGCTCCCCACAGACATGCACACACGCACGCGCGCATTCGTACCCATAGATTCATTTATTATCTCATCTCATCTCATTGTCTGAAACCGCTTAGTCCTATACAGGGTCACGGTGAAGCCGGAGCCTATCCCGGCAGACACAGGGCGCAAGGCAGGGAT